>VZQC01006020.1:221024-257776 GCA_009823505.1 Rhizomys pruinosus | reverse complement strand
AAAAAAAAAAAAAAAAAAAAAAGCAGCAACACTGCACGACACAGGTGCACTCACCTACATGCAAACACTACACTCATAAACATTAAAAAAAAGAAAAAAATTTTAAATCAAGAAATGTTCTTCATAATATACAAAGTAACTTAAAACTCAGCAATAAGAACAGCTGCTTATAATCTTATTAACCTCAAGTAGGAGAAACAGAATAAATGGTTCTCCCTGGGAACCTGGGGGTGAAAGGTTCTAGGAGCTCTCTTGCTCTCTGGCTCTCTCGCACGCACGCACGCACGCACGCACGCACACAGAGGAACAACTGTGGCTGCTCACGTCTCACTACAGAATGAAGTGGTACTTGCATATAACCTACATAACCCCATTAAATAAATCCCCTCTAGGATATTTATAATAGCTACTCCAACACGAGCACCACACCAACACCTACTGCTTTACACGACTGCCAGTGTCACTTCTCCAGCAAAGCATTCAGCTCCCTGGTACATCTGCAACTGCTTATTTTAAAATACACTGCTTCCCATGTCTGTTACTGGTTTTTGTTTGTTTTTGTTTTGCTTTTTTTTGAGACAGGGTCTTCCTATAGCCCCAGCTGGCCTGGAACTCCCTATATAGACCAGGCTGGCCAAGAACTCAAAAAGATCTACCTGCCTCTGCCTCCAGAGTGCTGGGATTAAAGGTATGTGCCATCACACCCAGCTAATGTCATTGGATTTTTATTTAAAAAAACTGACTTCTGCCGACACCACTGCCAAAATGTCTTCAGGTGTGCCTGCGGGTTCAAGTGCTGCCAGTGGCGTGATCGAAGACTTCAACAGACACAAAATCAAGTCGAGGAGGTGGTTGACATCATGAGAGTCAATGTGGACAAGGTGTTAGAAAGAGACCAGAAGCTCTCCGAGTTAGATGGCCGCGCAGATGCCCTGCAGGCAGGTGCTTCTCAGTTTGAAACAAGTGCTGCGACGTTGAAGAGGAAATACTGGTGGAAGAACCTCAAGATGTGGGTGATAGGGATCGGTGTCCTGATGTTTGTCATCATCATCATTGTTGTGTGGTGTGTCTCTTCATGAAGAACCAATGAAACTGAAGCTTCCTGTTCAGAACCTCTTCAAGCCTTTTGATTCAGAACCTGCTATATATATATATATATATANAATGCACCTTTGTTTGAATATGCACTCCAGACTAGCCATGTGGCCTTTGCAGATTATGAGTGGAAAAAAAAAGGGAAAAAAATTGACTTCTAAAAAACTTTATAAAATAGTCTTTTCTTACATGGCAACTCACCTACAATCTTAGCACCTGAGTTCAGGAGGCTGAGGCAGGAGAACTGCTGTGCTTTTAAGCCCAGACTAAGGTACAAAATGAGGCTCTATCTCAAAAAGAAGGAAAAAAAAAGTTGAAACTCTGTTTTAGGTTGAAACTCTGTTTTAGTGCTTCTCTGCCTTAGGTATAGAAGTTTTGTGTGGTATTTTTCCTTTACATTTTTAAAAAGCACTGGGTTCAATCCCTAGTACCACAAAAAAATGAATTAATCAATTAAAATAAATGCAAACTGCATCTTTCAGGAAGAACAAAGGGCCACTGCCCTCCTGAACTGGTAACATGGTTTGGATCTCTCTCAAGGGCCCCATACTTGCAGGTATGGTCTCCAGGTGAAAACTGAAGACATACCACTGAGACGCGGGAACGTGAGGCTCCAGACCCATCTGCCTGCTTCCAGACCACAGGGGCCGCTGTGCTCTCCAAGTGAGCCCAGCAATGGTGCTCTTCCAAAACACAGCCCGGAACAGGACAGCCAGATACCAGGTATTCCAACTTCTGAAACCAAAAACGAAGCTAAAACTTTCCTTTCCTTTTTAAAGTGGTTTTGTTAGGCATTTTGTTACAACAATGAAAGCCTAACCAATAGTAGGGAAGGATTCTGAGATTTCAGGCAGGTTCAAGAGGACAGAGTTTACCTAGTTATTCTGTCATTACAAGGGAGGAGTCTCAGTGGTCAGTGTGTGTGCTCACTCGCATTCACAGGCTGCTGTCATATACTGCAAGGAGCAAAATCCACTATGTCAAAGGAAACAGGACCTGAAAGCCAAAGTTGAGACAGAATCTTGCTATTTTGCTCCCATAAGCATCAAACTTCTGGAGGCAAGTGACGCTCTTGCCCTAGCCGCCTACAGAGCTGCAATTATAAGCCACACCACTGCAACCCGCTGAGTGTAAATTTTAAATTAGTAATTTGGTTTGTAAAATTTTGAATGCATGTGCGTTGGTGCGTGCGTGAGTGCAGTGAATGCATGCATGTGGATTCATGTGTGTGGTGGGAGACAAGAATGACCTTGAATTCCTAGTTCTCCTGTCTCCACCTCCCAAGTGAAATTACTTGTGTGCACCACCACACCCAGCTTAATAAGGCATAATAAAGATAAAGGCAATAAATTAGTCCTATCTATGACAATTAACCAAAGTTATATGATAGTTTCTCAGTTAATGCACAAGCTATTAAGAGTCCAAAAGAATCATAGGTATAAGAAAATATGTAAAAATATTACAGAAGCTAATTCATAGTACTTAACACTGTTCCAAACTTTTTTTTTTTAACTTATAAAAGGAAGAGTTTATTTGAGCTTACGACTGATGGTTCCAGGGAATTAAAAGTCCACTGTGGTGGGAGGCATGGTGGCCGGGGCTGGAGCAGAAAGTGGAGGTTCACATCTCGCAATGAGCACACGAAGTCCCAAACTTTTTATGTACACAAGTTGAGCATCCTTAATCAAAATCCTCACAATTTAAAATACCCCAAAATCTGAAACTTGAAAGGTGAACACGAGGCCGAAAACTCCTGACTTCATGTGACGATTAGTCAAATCACATATCCAAAGATATTTTATAAATTGCTGTAAGACTGTTTGCATATCAAAGCACTCATAAATTTGTGCTCAGACTTGGAACCCATCCCAAAGACATCTCATTATGTATGTGAAAATATTCCAAAGTAAAAAATATCTAGACAAATATTTCTGGTCCAATGCATTTTGGGTAAGGGATACTCAAACTGCATTTCTACAGTAATAAATTTAACCTTTATAATAACCATGGACTTAAGTAATATTATTCCCACTTTTCAGATGAGAAAACTGATGCACCAAGAGTTAGCTATTCTGTGTGTAGTTTTAGTGTCACCTTGACATATCTGGGTTGAGGGAGCCTCAATTGGGGAATTTCCTCTGACCATGTCTGTGGAGCATCGTCTTGATTGCTGAGTGACATGGGAGGGCCAAGGCCAGTTTGAGCAGTGCCATCCCTGGGAGGTTGTTGTGTGCCCATGAGCATGGGCCAGGAGAGCAGCCAGTCAGCAATGCTCCATGGCCAGGTGAGCAGCCAGTCAGCAGTGCTCCATGGCCAGGTGAGCAGCCAGTCAGCAGTGCTCCATGGCCAGGTGAGCAGCCAGTCAGCAGTGCTCCATGGCCAGGTGAGCAGCCAGTCAGCAGTGCTCCATGGCCAGGTGAGCAGCCAGTCAGCAGTGCTCCATGGCCAGGTGAGCAGCCAGTCAGCAGTGCTCCATGGCCAGGTGAGCAGCCAGTCAGCAGTGCTCCATGGCCAGGTGAGCAGCCAGTCAGCAGTGCTCCATGGCCAGGTGAGCAGCCAGTCAGCAGTGCTCCATGGCCAGGTGAGCAGCCAGTCAGCAGTGCTCCATGGCCAGGTGAGCAGCCAGTCAGCAGTGCTCCATGGCCAGGTGAGCAGCCAGTCAGCAGTGCTCCATGGCCAGGTGAGCAGCCAGTCAGCAGTGCTCCATGGCCAGGTGAGCAGCCAGTCAGCAGTGCTCCATGGCCAGGTGAGCAGCCAGTCAGCAGTGCTCCATGGCCAGGTGAGCAGCCAGTCAGCAGTGCTCCATGGCCAGGTGAGCAGCCAGTCAGCAGTGCTCCATGGCCAGGTGAGCAGCCAGTCAGCAGTGCTCCATGGCCAGGTGAGCAGCCAGTCAGCAGTGCTCCATGGCCAGGTGAGCAGCCAGTCAGCAGTGCTCCATGGCCAGGTGAGCAGCCGGTCAGCAGTGCTCCATGGCCTGCTTCAGCTCCTCTCTCCAGGCTCCTGCCCTGAGTTCCTACCTTGGGCTCCCTCTGTGATGAACTGTGATCCAGGAGATGGGAGCCAAATAAAACCTTTCTCTCCAAGTTGGTGTTGGTCAAAGTGTTTTGTCACAACAACTGAAAGCAAACTAGAAGAATGCCCAGTTCTCATAGCTCACAAAGATGAGGTGATGTGGCTCTGTGACATGCTCGTGAAGACACATGCTACCTAATGTCTAATGCCAGCATGACCTCTCACTCCACAACTTTCCACAGCAGCAAAGAAGAAAAACATTGCTTTACTTTCTGTTTCCTCCATTAGATCACAGAATAAATCTTGGCTTAAAAAACAACTCGCTGGGCATAGTGGCGCATGCCTTTAATCCTAGCACTTGGGAGGCAGAGGCAGATCTCTATGAGTTCAAGGCCAGCCTGGTCTACATAGTGAGTTCCAGGCCCACTGGGGCTACAGGGAGACCCTGTCTCAAAAAGACCAAAAAAAACCAATCCTGACCTGGTATATGTTACCCATTGCCCCCACTTTGACATAGTAAAGATAAGATAAGTCTCAATTCATAATGAAGTGTGGCGTTTACAAAGAGAAGACCAGATGAGTAAAAACACTATTAGCCTTCAGCAATATTTTTTCATAAAATCTTTTTAACATTGACTCTCCACCCCCAACCCCAAACCTCCACCTGCACCACAGGAAGGCTTCCCCTCCCCTCCCCTCCCCTCCCCCTTACTCCCCTCCCCTTCCCACGGCTTTCCTGCAGGAGCACCAGTGGACAGGGAGTCGCAGTGACAGTCCACGGCTTTCCTGCAGGAGCACCAGTGGACAGGGAGTCGCAGTGACAGTCCACGGCTTTCCTGCAGGAGCACCAGTGGCTTCACATCCAGACCAGTGCTGAATGCAGAAGCTGCCAGGTTTAACGACACACACTGGAAACAAACACTCTGTGGCCTCTGATGTCTTTGCTACCATCTCCAACTATAAAAGTCCAAATGAAAACGAGCAGGGCGTGGTGGCGCACGTCGCCTTTAATCCTAGCACTTGGGAGGCAGAGGCACGCGGATCTCTGTGAGTTCAAGGCCAGCCTGGTCTACAGAGTGAGCTCCAGGACAGCCAGAGGTACAGGGAGACCCTGTCTCAAACAGACCAAAAAAGAAAACAACAACTACAAAAATATTAAAATAACAAACAAAAGAATGACAAAAAAGTGCTAAGAAAGTAAAATTCAAGACTTTGAAATCAGCAGCCTGGCAGGAAGAAGCACGCACCTTTAATATGCAAACTCCACTAAGAACTAAAGGAAGCCAGCCAAGAGCCACCATCCCAAGACAGAAGCGCAAAGTCTGCCTCGGCTACACAAGTTCCAAGGCCAGCCTCGGCTACATGAGATGGTTTCAAAACACAGGAAAGAAAGGCATGGGTGAAGCCTTGGCCCTCAGCAGCAGATCGTTATTCTAAAACCACCTGCAGTCTTTTCTTCCCCAGAGTGAGCAATGAGAATAACAAATACAAAGCGAGGGCATGCGTGTGTGTGTGTGTGTGTGTGTGTGTGTGTGTGTGCGCGCACGTGTGTTTCCTTACAGCGCATAATATACTTTTTCAAAAGGAAATTATTTAGAAAAGGAAACCTACCTGAAAATGGCTGGGTTGCAGACGTGCTGTGGGTCCAAGGCTTCGCCCTGGATGAACTCGTAGCACAGCCCGTTATTGAAGGTGCAGTAGAGCTGTGGCGCACAGCCATGAGCCTGCAGCACACGGAAGCTCTTCACTTCTTCATCTCGGTCGACAAGCAGCTCGGTCTTATTGCCGTAGATCCTCACCAGAACCACATCCTCCATGGTGTCACCCACATAGCAGCCAATGAGTTTATTTGTGATCCCATCTGTAAAGAGCTGCCAGAAGAAGAGGGGAGAGGTGCCGTTACATATGTATACGGAATGGGACAGAAGCTACTTAACACACGAGCTAACTGAAACAAAACACCAAAGGTTGTGGTGTAGCTCTGTGGCAGCGGACATGCTTGAGCATATGCCAGACCCTGGGCTAAATCCCCCCTTCCCTTCAGAGGGCTGGGGCCTTAGCTCAGTGGGAGGGCACATCCGCAGCACTCAAGTTCTTGTTTGATCCCCAGCAGCACCACCAGTGAGGGAAGAGACTGAGGAGATTCAGTGAAAGCTCAATCCGACATGCTAGATTGCACACTTGTACACGCATGCCAGGACGGCAGAGGAGCAGGGAGGGGTGCAACAGTTTTAAAAGGGTCTAAAAAACTGACTTAAAAAATGGCTCTAGCCAATGAGATAGCAACTAGCTCAACTGGTAACGTGCTTATTTAGCCAAGCCTGACAATCTGAGTTCAGTCCTCAGAATCCACTGGTAGAAGGAGAGAACTGACTCCACAGCTCTGCTGACCTCTCCTTATGCACACAGCACACCGTGCCCACACACACATAGACACACCAAGCAGACAGTGGAACCTAGAGAAGGTTTTTAAAGTATCACCTCAAACATCCAAGAAAAGCCAGGAGTCCCAGCCCTTGGGGGAATCCTAAGTTCAAATCCAGCCTGGGCTACCCAGTGAGCACCAGACAAGAGAGAAAACTGTTCAAGCTCTGGGACTTTTTCCTCACATCCCCCACAAAACAAGACACAGTTTGAGAGACAAAGATCTAAGCAACTACATTAAATACAAAATAACACAATAATTCAATTCAAAGACTAAACGTGGAAAAAGTAGTACACACAGCTTTTGAATAGAGGTGCAAGAAAGCTGCTGTAGCTATTACAGAGAGAACACATCTGAGTGAAACACTACTAAAGCGACAGGGCATGTCATCAGGGTAAAAGCATTAGTTTAGTTCACCAGGACTTAGCAACCTCAACGTGTATGTATCAACACCTTCTAAATGTGAAAACAAAAAATTCAAAGAGAACAGCTTTAACACCTGTTGAAAATGTGAGCATACCACTCAAGTCCCAACTTTCATAAAGCAGAGGAAAGTTCATTACTTGTAAGAGATCCAGCGTGGGGCTGCAAAGATGGCTCAGCGGTGAAGAGCACTGACTGCTCTTGCAGAGGACCCGGGCTCAATTCCCAACACCCACAAGGTGGTTAAGAACCATCTTAGGCAGGGCATGGTGGTGTACGCCTTCAATCCAGCACTCGAGAGGCAGAGGCAGGCAGATCTCTCTGAGTTCCAAGGCCAGCCTGGTCTACATAGTGAGTTCTAGGACAGCTGGAGTTATAGGAAAACCCTGTCTCAAAAAGACAAAAAAAAAAAAAAACTAAATGAAATAAAAAACCTACCTTCACTGAAAGAACACCCTACTCCACAACCAGACATGCCTCCTCCTCTCCAACACTACTGAAGGTCACCAAATTGACCAGGCTTAATTATAAAGGCCTCAGGAATACCAAAAGCTTAAAATCTAAGAGGATTTTCTCAAATAGCTGGAAATGGGCTAGGCAGCAACAATACACACACCTCCAAACATTTTTATCACAATACTTGTTTAAAGATCTCAAATGCACTAAAATTGAATCCAGTGTACATCTAACTCATCTGTGAGAGGTAGAATACAAGGAAGAGATGTCAGGCTGATGAACAGAGATACATATGCTATCAAGCAGGTGGCATGTGCCTCTCTAAGAGCAGAGGTCTGACTCTTGGCCCTGGGTTCAGCCCTGCAGGCACAGTAGCTGTCATGCACTATGTAGACTCAAGCTTGTTTCAGAGACAGCAAGATGGCTTTAGCAGTGCTGTCAACCCCTCAGTGAGCAGATGCAGACAACTGGCCTGGACATACCTGTCTCTCATACACACAGAGAGACACACAGAGATACACACACACCCCTAGCCGCAGAGGAGACTAATTCCCTGTCCTCCTAGGTCAGCGTGGTGACATACAACACACAGAACAAAGAGTGCACACTGAGTCTGACACAAGGAAGGATTCCCTCCTAGTACTGAGCTCAGGCCAGGCTGTGATAAGGAAGCACGGAGGCCCACAGCCACTCCTTCAGTGGGACAGGGTAAAGACTGCACAGCAGACCGCCGTCCCAACACAGAAAGACTAGTGGGTGCTTCCAACAACTAACAGCTATGTTAAAATATTAGAGTAAGGCCAAGATTATAGGCTAGGGGTACAGCTGTACAGTACAGTATGTCTAGTGTGCATGTACAGCTTAGGCCAAGTCTCCCACTACAGATAGACAGACAGAAACAGAAACAAAAACACACGTGCATGCGTGCACACACACACACAAGAAATTAAACTGAGAATGTATACTGAGCCTGGTGGTGGTGCTACCTGCCTATAAATCCCAGCACATCAGAGACAGAGGCAGGAGGATCCCAAGTTCAAGTCAGCCTGGGCTACTTTGTAAGAGTCAAAATGAAAAAAGAAAAGCCTAGAAGCTTGAAAAAGATTAGAAAGAAAACAAGGTAACACCTTGGCAAATTTTATTCACAGGAAGAACCAATGAAGTATACTTTACAAGAGATTTCACGCAGTCATTATCAGAATAATTCTTCCCCAAACAGAACATCTCCTAAGTTCATACCAAAACCCGTTAAGACCCTACAAAAGGCAAACCACAGACCATGGTCTCTTATGAACAATCGTAAATTGGTGCAAGCCTATGATCCCAGGACATGTCAGGGCAAGGCAGAAGGATCATGATGATTTGAAGGCTTTACACTGAGCTAGAGGACATCCTGGGCTAGAGTATTGACCCTGTCTCAAAACGAGGGGGGGCACGGGGGACAGAGGGAGAGAAAGAAAATATAAATTTTAAGTTCTTAGCAATTGATATAGTAATACATCTAAAAGACAGTATATCACAGCCAAATGGGACATACTCCAGCAATGCAAAGGGTGTTTAACATGCAAGCTTCAAAAGTCAATGCAATACACCTCAGTAACAACAAAAATGAACACATATTTTTAGTGTTTGCTCCTCTGTCTACTTGTTTAAGACAGTCTCATGTAGCCCAGGCTGGCCCTGTACACTCTAGCTGAGGACCTTGAACTGACCATCTTGCACCTTCATCGTCAGTGCTAGGGTTACAGACGTGCCACCACGAGCAACTGTCCAATTACGTACTTGTCTGTAACACACACATAACAGAAAAAGCACCGTCTGCATCTCTGCATTATACACCTGTGGACCAAAAACACATGAGGAAAAGAAAAAAAACTGCCTATACCATCCAGGGCAGGGAGTATTAGATGGCATTTACAATGTATCAAATACTAAGATCTATACCATTTAAAGTGCAGAGGAGGCTGGACAGAGGTTCCAAGGACATCTTTAGACATCTATAGGAACCCTGGAGCCAATCTCCCACAGATTCAAAGAGGTGCTGGAAAGAGACTAGGAAACTTCATTCCTGAAGAACAAACAACATTTTAGCTATTTCCAAGGCTTATGGAAAATTATCACTACTTATACAAAGTCAGAGTAACAGAATCAATTTAAAACCTGTAGTACGATTCACTTTTACAGGTCAGCAGCACAGTCCCAGCGTCGTTACCTGGTGGAAAAACAAGGGGCAGAAGATGGTAACTTCTGGACCACCAAGCACTGAGCTACTGGCAACGCTATCCTGGCCACCTGTTAGCAGGTGGAGGTGAACAGAACCTGGACCTGCTAACAGAAATGACAGGACACTCCACAGGAGCTGGGTCACTGTGTCCACAAAAAATGCAAAACAATGAGAAAACACAGGATTCCCAGCCAGAACACCTTCAAAAACCCAAGGCAACAGAAGGTTAGGAAAGCATGCTGACCCAGTAGTTCAACATGGCCCTAGCCTGGTTCAGAGTAAATTCTGGGACAAAAGAAACTCCATCTACACTAACCTAGGTGCCACCCTGAAGACAGTTTTACAAAGCAAACATAGAGTTAGCTGACTTTATTATTCTCCATAATACAGGTGGACTCCATCCAATCAGTTGAAAAGCCATTGAAGAAAGCCGAAGAAATTCGGCCCAGGCCTGAGCGTTGCAGCCCTGCAGCCAGTCCTACACCTGCACACTTGCCAGCTGCCTCAAACAAGCAAACCAACCGACCAAAAAAGTGGTTTGTTATAATGACAGCCACAAATAAAAGCAGCTTCAATGATGCTGAAGGAAAGAAAACAAGCACCGGACGTCCACAGCCCAGGCACTTACAAGACCTGTCACAAACACAAACACACAAAGTAATTCACGTCACTATTTTTAACATGATCAAATGTTTATGGCTATCAAAAATTAACCAATACCATACAAGTACAAGAAATGCTTACGAAAAGGACAGTGTGTACTCTCTTTGGCAGCTGAAACTGGAACACAGATATTAGCGTAGCCCCTGCACAGGGGTGACAGGCAAATTTGTGAAGAGTTCCATAATTTTTGGACTCTCAGTCTGGGGCACAAACTAAGGTTGACAGAATGCATGAGATTTGATGTGCGTGGTGGGGTCCTGTGGGGGTGTGGGAAGCTGGGGGGATGCAGGTAGGAGGGGGTCTAAATATGATCAAGATGTATACAATTCACAAAAATTGTTTTTAAAAAAGAAGAGGGCAGAAGAGGCAGGGGCTAGCAAGATGGCTCAACTGGTGAGGATGCTTGCTGTCAGGCTTCAAGACCTGAGTTCAACCTCTGAGACCTACAGGCTGGAAAGAGAAAACCAATATCCACCCTGCCACATACAGTAAACAAAATGGAATTTAAAAATTTTTGATACTGTATGTACGAGTATGATGATGTGAAGTGCTTCTAGGAAGACTGTGGCAAAAACAGCTAAGAGTACGGATGCAAGAAGTAAACCCTTTTTCTCCTACTCAAAGTTTTAATATTATGGCCATGTCTTTTTAGTGCAACATGCAGTCTCATAAAATCTTTACATATTTAGGTATATTATTTTCTCAAAGAACTTTGTTTAAAAAAACACCTCTAATCCAAAACATACTATTTTGTGGGAGGAAGGGAGGGAGAGAGGGAGAGAAGGAGAGGAGGGAGGGAGGGAGGGAGGGAGGGTGGAGGGAGGGCGGGAGGGCGCGCGGTGGTTAGCTGTGGTACCACTAGAGGGAGGGAAAGGTTAGGAACAGGAAGGGAAATGAGGTGAAGTCTGGATATCTAGAAATTATTTTACTTTTTGCTTAGGGTTTAGGGATACACACACACACAATTTAATGCTCCATGAATTCTCAAAACTTAATTTTGAGTAGGGGTCTTGCTACGCTGCCCAGGCTGGACCTGGAGTCTTCTGCCTCAACCTCCTGTGTAGCGAGCACCACAGTGGCACACTGCTGTCCACATTCGTGTGGCTAAAAGCTTTTCTAAATTGAGCTGCCCGTAAAAGTGTCTATCTGATGTAATTAATTCATGGTACACCTAAACTCAGCTTACAAAATAGCAGCTTAATGCTAAGGTCCTCAGATATTGTTTTGCATAGCATGTGCTTATGTGTGTATGTGTTTCCATGTGCCGTGGGTCCACCACTTGTATCGAGCCCCCAAAGATGACGAGAATCTAATCACGTCCTTCCACCCCACTCCCCATGGCAGGGCTCTCACTGAACCCAGAGCTTTACCCGCGCACCTCCCCTAGCAAGCTTGCCCTCCAGAGTGCAAGGCCAGGGGCAGGTCCAGAAGCCACCTAGCATCTGTGCGGTTCTGGGGATCCAGACTCCAGTCCTCATGAGCTTCATCTCCTGAGCCATCTGCCCAGCCCCTCAGATGCATCCTATCTTATTCCAAAATCTTTTGGAAGACTTTAAGTCTTTTTTAAATTTTATTTTATTTTTTTATTTTTTTTTTTGGCTCTTTTCATTTCGAGACAGGGTACTCCTTGTAGACCAGTTTTCTGGAACTCACTCTGTAGCACAGGTGGCCTTGAATCATCCAAAGATCCGCCCTACCTCTGCCTCCGAGTGCTAGGATTAAAGGCGTGTGCACCACACTTGGCTTAATTTCTTTTTTTTTTTTTTTTTTTTTTTTTTTTTTTTTTTTTTTTTTTTTTTTTGTCTGCATGTAGGTTTGTGCACCTGTGTTATGCAATGCCGCGGAGGTCAGAAGAGGGTGTCGGATTCCCCTGGAACTGGAGTTCTCCTGGAACTGGAGTTACAGATGGTTCTCAGCCACCATGTGAGTGCTGGGGATCGAACCTGGGTCCTCTGTAAGAGCAGTCGGCGCTCTTAACCTCTAGGCCATCTCTCCAGCCCCTTGGAAGACTTTTGACATTTATTGTGTACGATAGGCATGTGTGCACAACAGGCGAAGAGAGTGGCTGCACCTTAAGCACCTGGAGGTCAGAAAACAACCTACAAGGACTCAGTTCTCTTCCAACCCTGTGAGTTCCAAGAATCAAACTGAAGTCAGCAGGCTTGACAGCAAGTACCTTTATGAGCTGAGCCACTTGCCAGCCCAGCTAATCTTTCTAAGCAGTAGTTGTTGAGGCTGAAGAGATGGTTCAACAGCTAAGAGCAGGTAAGCATCTTGAAGAGGACTCTGCACACAGCCCTAAATAAACACACACTGTCATCATCTTAGCCACCTTCTCAAAGTGGTATCCTATTAGTGTGTGGCAGCCAAAAGGTTCAAACTATCCTAGATAATCAGGTAATTCACATTCATCCAGACGCTCCAGCGGCCCCCAACGGCTCCCTGATGGTGTCTCTCCTCCCAGCGAGGCCAAGGCAAGCTTGCACCTGGGGGACAGGGATGGGAACACCTAGGGGACAGGGATGGGAACACCTGGGGGACAGGGATGGGAACACCTGGGGGACAGGGATGGGAGTGCCTCTCAGACACTGCCCATCCATGACCATGGGATTGTAGTATCTGCACCTTCACAAAGAGCCCTGACGCCTTTAAATACAGCACGCAGTCGGAGGAAGCCCCTCTCCCAGTGTCCAAATAATGATGCCAGCTTTGGAGAGAGAAGGAAGGACAATCTACTAAAACAAAAAGCGTCCTATTGTAAGTTGCAGTTCTCAAGTGTTGGGCAGAGTAACTTCTTAGTCTAGTAATAAATATTTCACATGTATGCTGCTGGGAGCATTAAAAAGCCTGGGTCACATCCCCATCTGGTATTTACTTTAAAAACATAAAAATCTCTCTAGCCAATGCCTTTCTACACTGTCATCTGACACTTCTATTAAAAAAAAAAAAAAAAAAAGCTTTTCCACTGTGCCTTCAAAAAAGCCCCAGTCCCTGGGGAGGCAGAGCTAACAGGGCCCTCCTTTCTGTCCTCTCTCCTCACAGGACCACACCAGGACTACTCGAGTCCAGCCTCACTGCCTTGCCCAGCACCACACTTCCTTCAAAGCTCAGCTCAGGGTAGGGGGTAGGCAGAGCATCTGCCAAGCATGTGCAAGACCGTGGGTAAAATCCTCATTCTCACCACACACACACACACACACACATGTTTAGATCAGGCACCCCTGCCTCTATCAGCCTCTGCCCTAACTCTCCTAAGCCTACTCTATGTGCTGTGTTAATGTTGCAAAGGTACCCAACAGAAAGTCATTATCATCTCTAGTACAAAAATATGTCAATTACTAAACTTCAGGAACTTAGGGTCTTTTTGGTTTGGTTTTTGTTTTGAGATAGGGTCTCCCCGTAGCCCAAGGTGGGATCCATCTCACAGAGATGGCCTCCAGAAGTTTGGGATTAAAGGGTGCTACGAGCTGAATCTGGCCTTGCACACCCTAGACAAGCACTCCACTAGCAAGCCACCTAGCTGGCCCTTGGTTCTGCCTATTAAATTCTTCCACTTACTTATGAGGACGGTAGTGGGAGGCAATGGGAGGAGAGGAACAGAGCTCTAAACCGAGCTACACTCAGCTTTAGGTATTTCCTTTGGTTTTCATGGCTGCTGTCTAAGGTACACTGCTTTGTTTTTATTGTTTCTGTTTGGGTTTGGGTTCTGTTTATTGACACAGGGTCTTACTCTGTAACCCAGGCTGCCTGGAACCTGGTATTCCAAAACGGCCTGGACTTGAAACCCTACCTACCACCTACACCTCCTAAGAGCCCAGATTACAGACTATACCACCACCCCAGGCATCTCGTTTTCATAGACTAAATACTTGCCAAAGTCTAAAATGGCTGGAATCAGGACTAAAAAGCCACCTCTCCCACAATAGCCATGACCCCAAGGAGAGGAAATGGTTTGCTTCACCCAGTCACAGGTGTTAATGCCTGAAAGTGAACCAGCAATTACCGCTCACCAGCTACATGGTTACGGCTTAACAAAATGCATGGGGAATAAAAATAATCAATTAAAATACATGGGAGCTATCAAATACTATGTATTTTTGACAGGAGCTAAGCATTGCACTTCTCTCCATCATAATGCATTGTTTTTCTATGATAGCAAAAGAGAGAACAGGAAATACAAAACTGTACTTAAGGTGGAAAAATAAACAAGACAAAAAGTGTATGAAGATGTCACAAGGAAACCATTACTGTGTATGCTAAGATTATAAACATGGTTTATGCTTAAAATTAAAGAGATTGCAAAAACACGTAAGAAGCTGGGAGGTCGGTAGTGGGAGAGCCCTTGCCTGCATGCAGTACTGAACTCAGTCCCCAGCACTGTGGAAAAATCCAAGACCGTATTATACAAGTACTTTTTTTTTTTTTTGGTCGTTTTGAGACAGGCTCCCTAGTGGCCCTAGCTGGCCTGGAACTCACTATGTTGATCAGGCTGGCCTTGAACTCCCAGAGATCTACCTGCCTCTGCCTCCCAAGTGCTGGGATTAAAGGCCTGTGCCACCACGCCCGGCTTACATTTTTTACAAATGATTTTGTGTAATCTTCGCATGTGAAAAAATCTGAGTAGCCACTCTAAAAACATGACATTGTACAGTCTCATTTGTCCTCATCAGACTGGGAATTTCAAAGAGCAGATGTTTTTGATTCGGGCACCCAATCTAGTCTGTGCTCTGCAGCAGTAATTATCATTAAGAGCATGTATTTCACCCTCACAACCCTCAGGGCTGAGCAACTGCCTACTGGATCTGCTCTACAGCTAATGGTGGTAAAGCCTAGAAAGAAGAGCCTAACCAGAAGGCAGCCCTGTGGCTCCTGGCTGCAGCAGCAGCAGCACTCGGGAGGGTACAGCAGGGCTGCCTGCAAGTTCCAGGCCAGCCTCAACTACAGAGGGAGACTGCCTCAAAGAAAAAAAAACCTGACCAGTGAAACAAAGCTAACGAAGTTCAGAGCAGACTCAAAATCAGCAGTGTTCAAACCCCATGCTCTTGACTTCTAATACACCGCCACTGAAAAACCTAAACAGATATAAGGTGCCAATTCAAAAGCAAGTTCATGGAGACCCTACAGCAACAACAAGTGTTAGGTATTTATTTTCTTTTGGAGGGGTGTGCATGTAAGTGCACTTTTGTGTGTGTGTGTGTGTACCCAGGATGCCAGGTGTCTTCGAATTGCTCTCTACTGTATGTACTGAGGCAGGGTCTTACTCTTGCTCCAGAGATCCCCTTTCTCTGCTTCCAGAATACTAGAAAGATACATTGACTTTATAATGTTACGTAACAACTATGGTCTTATGATCCTATCAAGCTTTTGCTTTTAGATATTACAAATCCCAAGTCAAGGAAAATTTAGAAAACATTGCTGCAAATAATAAAATCATAAAGCAAGTGAATATTCAAAACACTGAATCAGTTTTTTTAGAAGGGGAAAAAAATGGCTAGGCAGTAACCTACCTACAAGCCTGCAACCCCACCACTGTGGAAACTAAGGCAGGAAAATCCCAAGAAATAAAAATAGAAGAAAAAGTATTTTCGGAGTCTTGGATCTAAGATATGACTTGACCTCTTTCATCCTTTACACACTAACTATGGAGAGAAATGCAGACACATCACAAACCCACACCTGAATGAGATGTCACATAAGGAATCACTACCACTTTCTAAAATAGTGGCACATATGTGAAAAACATATGCAAATTGTGTTCAAGAGAACTCAAAGCAAAATCTCTTTATGAGCCAAAGCAGTTTTATTTTAAGAAACTTCACAAAGACGTGGTTTCCCTGCCTCAGTCATAATCTACAACATAACCTGTCCTTGGTCAGAGAGTGATTCCCAAAATGAGTTCTCTCAGATCCACCAGTTCAGGAACTTGGAAATGCCTCTCAGCAGTACTTGTCTACACCGCCCTCACAGGATGACTGGGAGAAGGCAAGCAGAAGGGCTTTCTAACAGAGCACCAAACAAACCCCTCAGCTAGTGGTATCCCAGGGCTACATTACCTATCAAAACAAACCAAAAATAAACTCATGACTCCTCTCTTTAGAGTGTCCTTTTTACCTGTGAAAAGGACACTCTATCCAAAATGAGAAACAATTTCATGTGCCTGAAAGTCCAGAGTAAAGACTAGGCTCTGTGTCATTTGTGTTTGCTTCTAGATTTTCTTATTCTGGATATTGAGGTTATAGTAACTATCAGGAAAAATATTGCCATAGGATGCTTCTCAAATTAGTTTAGAGCATATTTTTAGCACATTTTCCCCTTTGGAGATGGGACGAGTGTTAGAGCAGGGCTCAGCCCAGGCTGGCCTGGACTCCTTATAAGGAGGTAGGGATGACCCTGAACTCCTGATCCTCCTGCTTCCATTTCTCAAGTCCTAGGATTATAGCATGTTCCACCATATGTAGCTAAAAAAAAAATTTGTTTTGGAAAAAAACTAGGGGCTGGGGGAATAGTGACAGAAAGTTTGAGCAGCATGCACTAGGCTTCAGATTCCATCCCCCAAATTAATCATAGATATGCACATACTCATGCGCTGGCGTGCACACAAAGATTACTGATACCAGCTGTCCTAAAATTACATTGTGATCTGTTGACTATATGACACAAGCTTCCCCACCTAATTCTTACAGCTCAAGGAGTTAAAATTTCTAAAGAAAATACAGCCATTAAGGATGAATAAACAAAGCCCACAGCATCCTTGGTTTGTGATGCTCTAGCATGTAAAACTACGAACTACTAGCTGGGAGGAAGTAACCCTCAGCTGGGCTTCCTGATACTTCAACTTCTGAACCAAAATTTCTGCTTGCACAAGGAGGGAATACAACCTAACAACCCTAGAGAAAAGTGAAACCATCACTGACAAATATAAACATATACCTATTACACATTCTGATTATGAGCCCAAATGTCACAGCTAATAGTTGTGACTCGGGGTGCCAGGAGTAGTGGCCCAGGCTCAATCCCAGAACAATGGAGTTCACGTGAAGCAGGATTGTCAGGTGAGTACCCAGTCTACCTACCTTGTCTCAAAAAAAAAAAAAGTTGCTGAATACCACCATGATTCAACTGGAATGATTTCCTTTCCAACAACCAAAATACTTTGTCTTTTTTGACATATACCCTGGGGCTTGACTTCACTGAGTTTTACATGAACTAACAGATAGTACCTACCTAATGTAGTTGCCCAGGCAACTAGATTAAAAAAATATAGGTCAGGCACAAAGTACTCCACCCATGGCTATTATTACTATTCTACACACAAAAACATCAAAGGAAATTCCAATCTTCAAAGCTTCAAAGTCACTGCAGGCATGGAGTTCACCAGAAAGCAGCACCATTGATAAGGAACATGTTCATATCCAGCCTCCAGAAAACATTCTATTAAATTTTAACTCTCTAAAAATGGAAAATAAGTTACCATCTAGCAGAATAAGTAACAACCAAGAATGCGGCTTGGGGCAGAGCTCAGTGGTAGAGCACTTGCCTAGGACTCCAATACCCTGAGATTCCTAGCACTACAAACATATACCAACAAGCCCATTTCCGTGTGGAAAGCATTCCATGCATGAAAATATTTTGAATCCACTATTTCCTATAAACTTAGCCAACAAGCAGGTCTTAAAACTTCAAAGTCTTTTATCTAACAAGACTTTCCCCCAAAACATAAGGGTCTCTTTAACCTGCTCAAAACTCTTCTAGCAAGAACTGAAACAAAAACTAAACGGTCCTGGGACTCAGACACTGCCAGTGTTTGACTCGTAGTAATAGAATTAAAACATGAATCCAACAATTTATTGGAGTCACCAAAATAAGGCCGATGACCTGAATAATTCAAATAAATGTTCTTACATTTCTGCTCAAATCTTAAAACAAACCGCAAATATCTCGGCCATTAATTTTTCTTTCTTTTGGGTTTGTTTTCAAAGAAAAGGAAGAAAGATACTCATCTTGGTATGCGATCCCTAAAACTATACACTGCAAAAACTAAAACCAAGTCTTTCGAAATAACCTTAGGTTATAAGAAATGGTAACTTCCAAATTATTTTTCTAAAAATTCCAAGCTCTTAGCATTTTTTCCCATAGCTTTTAATCTATAAATAGAGTGGCTCACGAAAACATTACCAAGCCAACGTTAGGTATTCATTTTACTAAGACAACCTTACAAATTTAGAACCACCAACTCAAGGCTTCACATAATGCACGGTGTTCCCTGAAAACCTAATGCGGGCAATGTGCCCACGGTCACTACTTTGGAACGGAGTTCTCTGGGCGATCTGAGGAGGTGGCAAGATCGAATGCTGGATAAGGCAGGGGTGGAAGGGAAGCATTGGGGGAGGGAGGCCAGGGACTCCTCCGAGCTCGATGGCATTCAGGGGGCGGCGGCTGGGGTCCTGCATGCAGGCGGAAGCGGCTGGGGTCGTGAACGCAAGGGGCGGTGGCTGGGGTCCAACATGCAAGGAAGGGGCGGCGGCTGGGGTCTTGCATACAGAGGGAGTAGGCTAGGGTCCGGCATGCAAAGAAGGGGCGGCGGCTGGGGTCCAGCACGCATGGAAGGGGCGGCGGCTGGGCTCCTGCATGCACTAGGAGGAGACCCAGACAAGCATCCCAAGACGTCTTCCCGGGGCTTCTGGGAAGCAACGCGGTGTCCGCGGGGCCGTCTTCCCCGGGAAGCCCGGGTGACCTTGCGGGCGGGCCAGGGAAGATGCTCGGCGGGAGCCAGCGGGAGCTGGGCGGAGGCCGGCGGCCTGGTCCCCGGCCCTCACCTGCAGGGTCACCTCGCGGGGGTCCCAAAGCGGCCGCAGGTGCCGCAGCAGGCTCAGGGCGCCCTCGCGGCAGCGCTGCTCTTCCTGGTCCTGCACCGTCACGTCCAGCTTCGGCACCTCGGGCGAGCCGGGTGGGACGTGGATGTAATTGGCCATGGCCCAGGCGACGGCGGACACGACCACGACGACGACGGCGACGGCGACCACGAGCGCGGCGGGCGCCGGCAGGCTGCTGGACCCTTCCGTCCCGGGGCGCCCTCGGCGGAGGGCTGCGGGCGCTCGAACAAACGGGCGGGCAGCGGGGCAGGCGAGCGAGGAGGAGGGGCGGCCGGCGGGGGTGCGCAGCGTAGCGCAGCGAAGCGGAGGAGCCTCAGCCGCTCTCGGGAAGATGCCTCGGTGCGCTCGACCGCGGGCGGCCGCGGAGCATGCCGGGACTAGCCTGACGCTGGCGTCACGCTGGGGGGCGGAGCCTCGGCCTGCGTCAGGCGCCCCTCGGGATAGCGAACCCCGCGGCACAATGGGCGGGCCCAGCCGCTCAAGAGTCGGGGGTCGCGGGCAGTTGGCTGCACGCAGCTGTCTGAAGACCTGAACCGTACCGAGTCCGGCCGAACTTGGCCGAGCCCTGCCGGAGCTCTAACGAGCCTCGCCGGCTGCGCTCACTGCCGAGCTGTTCCCAGCCCAGCCGAAGCACCATAGAGCTTGGCCGAGCCCTGCCGAACTCCCCCGAGCCTTCCCGATGCCCTGCCGAGCCCTGTCGAGCTCTCCCGACCCTTGCCGATGCTCTGCCGAGCCCTATTGAGCCTTGCCGAGGCCTGCTGGGGCCCTGCCGAGCTTTGTCGAGCTCTGCCGATCTCTCCCGACCCTTGCCAATGCCTTGCGGATGCCGTGCTGATGCCCTGCGGAGCACTGTGGAGCTCTCCCGCGCCCTATAGGATTACTACAGCATCAGCCTTACTGATCAATAAGGTCATGGGGCTGAGGTTTGGGGGGAAAGCAGAAGACAGACACGTCCTGAAGTAACCCTAGTTCAGGCTGCCAAGTGAATTGATTTAGTCGACTTGTTCCTGAAGCTGAGTACACAGAACCCGGGTACTTGGCTTAGCAACTAAATTCCCTTTAACTATGGAGACTCTACAGTATTGGTGAACAAATTTAGATAAAATAAGTAAACCAGGTGTGGTGGCACACACCTGTGATAACAGGCTAAGGCAAGAAGATTGCCTCAAGTTCGAAGCGAGCCAGGGCTGCGTCGTTCCAGGTTGGCCAGGCCTATTTAGCCCTGTCTCAATCAGTAATAGCGTGCGACATACACATCATTTATTTTAAGGGTCAGATGCTGAGAAAACCTGGGAAGACAGAGTAGAGGTTGGGAGGAAGATGGAGAGGAAAGAATGGTCTAGAGGCTTGCAGCACCATGACCGGTAACCTAGGGTAGGCCTGAGTGAACCCTGGGGACGCAGATACATGAAACCTTCCTTGAGTTGATGTCTACAACAGCTGTTTCCCAGGTAGGGGACTGTGGGAAACTGGATCGTCCACAAGTATTCTGTCTGGACTTCTGGCTCTTTTATGACAGAGACAATGAACGCAGATCTCACCATGGCACCTGTCCTCTCCAGCACCCTGAGTACCAGGTGTACACATTTGTTAGAGAACAGTCAAAATGCGTTTTCATTATTATCATACATTTATATTCTGGTTGTTCAAATGAACCTACTTACCTTCGTAAATCCACAAAACAAATACTTGTAAAAACTTCTTAAACTAAAAAGAGGGAAATCGAGTTTTGCAGCATATGAAATTGAGAACTGGAGAACTGAACTTATAGTCTCATACATGCTAGGCAGTGCTCTACTAGTGTACTATACTCCCAGGCCCCTATGGAGTTTTAAGACTGCATTGTAGTCAGGTGTGATGCTGATCGCCTTTGATCTCAGCACCTGGGAGGCAGAGGCTGGGGAACCTCTGTGAAATCAAGGCCAGCCTGGTCTCCAGAGCAAGTTCCAGGCCAGCTGAAGCTACAGGGAGACACTATCTTAAAACAAACAACAACAAAACAGTGCATTATATATTTTGGAGAGGCATCATTTAATAGATAAAAAATTTTGAAAATATTTTCTCCAAACCTATGGCTTGCTTTTTCACTGTCTGAATGGGATTTCATAAAGTAAAACCTTGCAGTTTTAATGAAGTACAGCTTAACAATTTTTCTTTCATGAATTGTGCTTTTGATTAATTGCATCTAAAGTGCCATTGCCAGTCACAAGGACACCTAGATTTTCCAAGACAAACAGGAATGCCAGGTCATCACTGGTAAGATTCAAAATGGCACAGCCACTCTGGAAGGAACTCTGATAGATGCTTACAAAACTAAATATGCTCTGACCATATAATCCACTAATTATGCTCTGTGATATTTACCTAAATTAGTTGAAAAGTTGCATCACAGAAACCTCCACGTTTATAGAACCTTTATGCATAACTTAGAAAGCAACCAAGATGTCCTTCAATAAGTGAATGAAATTTTTTAAAAACCAGGCTACATTTATAAAATGAAACAAAGGTATAGGGGGTGGGGTTCAAGAAGGAGCTCAGTTGGCACATTATCTACCATCTATGAAGGGTTCGATCCCCAGTACCACATGAACTGGGCGTCAGCATATGCCTGCAATCTCAGCTTTCGGGAGGTGACTGTAGGAAGACTAGAAGTTCGACTACATAGCAAGCTGAAAGCCAGCCTGAGCTACATGAGACCCTGTGGCTCACGCCTTTAATCCTAGCACTTGGGAGGCAGGGGCAGGCGGATCTCTGTGAGTTCAAGGCCAGCCTGGTCTACAGAGTGAGTTCCAGGACTGCCAAAGCTACAGGGAGACCCTGTCTCAAAAAGACAAAAAAAATAAAAAGTAGTAGGAAGAGGAGGACAGTACATGGTGATGGGTGTGCATCGTGTCCACAGGCCTACACAGCCACAAACTTAAGTTCATATCTGGCAGTCAGTATGCTGCCTTGCTATAGTAGCTCACAAAATACAATCAAATGAACAAATTGCATAAGAAAATATTCAATCAGCTCTTTATGATCACAAATTATACCAGATGTGGTGCTGCATACTTATAATCTAAACACTCAGGAAGCTGTAGGCAGGAGATTGCTGAATGAATCCAAAGCCAGCCTGGGCTGCACAATGAATTTGAAGCCATCCTGGTCTATATAACAAGATTCCAGCTGTGCTGGTTAGTTTTGTCAACTTGATCCAAACCTTAACATACCTGAGAAGAGATGTTATTTGAAGAATTTCCTCCAGCAGATTGGCCTGTGGCTGTGTCTATAAGGCATTTTCTCATTGCTAATTTAGCTATGACGGCCCAGCCCACTGTAGAGACCCTGCCGTCTTTGGGCAGATGAGCCTGGTTGTATAAGAAAGATTAACTAACTGAGCAAGCCAGGGGGGCAAGCCAGTAAGCAGCTCTCCTCCACTGTCTCTGCTTCAGTTCCTGGCTCCTGGTTCCTTGAGTTCCAGTGCTAGCTTTCCTGGATGTTGGATTGTGACCTGAAAGCTGAAATAAACTCTTTCCTCCCAAAGTTGCTTTTAATCATGGTGTTTATCACAGCAACAGAAAGCAAACTACCCAACACTATCTCTAAAAGCCAAAAATGGCTGGGTGTGAAAAGAAGGAAGGAAGGGAGGGAGGGAGGGAGGGAGGGAGGGAGGTAGGGAGGTAGGGAGGGAAAGAAGGGAAGAGAAGGGGAAGAAGGGGAAGGGGAGGGAAGAAGGGAAGGGATAGGGACAGAGACAGGGAAGGGAAAGGGAAAGAAAGGGAAGGGGAAGGGAAGGGAAGGGAGGAAGGAAGGAAGGAGGAAGGAAGGAGGGAGGAAGGAAGGAAGGAAGGAAGGAAGGAAGGAAGGAAGGAGAAAAAGAAAAGAGAAGAAAGGAAGAAAGAAAAAGAAGAAAAAAGAAAAGAAAAAGAGCCAAGCCTTGGAGCTGGAGAATTCTCAACAGTTAAGAGCACTGGCTGCTTTTACAGAGGACCTGAGTTCAGTTCCCAACACCCACAAGCCAGCTAACAGCTCCAATTCCAGGATATTCCTATGCTCTCTTCCAGCGCCCCAGGCATTGCACACACATAGTACACTGACGTACATGCAAGCAAAACACATACAATTAGAATATAAATAAATAAATAGATAAATAAGCCAAAAACCCAAAAATAAAAAATCAAAAAAATGTTTTGTAAACAAAACTGATAAAGCACACACAATACAATGACCATAACCAAAATAGTGCAAAAGAAAAGCCATAAGAAGAGAAAAGGTTCATACAATGTCTATAATCAAAAAGTATTTGCATTTAGGGCTAGGTGTGTTCTTAGAGGCCCAAACAGTAGAGAGCTTACCCAGCATGCACATAGCCCTGGGAGCAGTAGTTGCAGTCTGGAGGATGAGACAAGAGGATCAGAGGTTCAAGGTCATCCTCAGCTACATACTGAGGCTAAGGCCAGTCTGGGCTATATGAGACTCTGTCTGAAAAGAAAAAAAGAAGATGGGGAAGGAGAAAGACAGAAGAGGGGCATTGTGATGGCTCAGCTGGTAAAGGGGCCTGCTGCCAAGCCTGATGACTTGAGGTTGATTCCACATAGTAGAAGGAAAGAACAGACTCCTGGCCTCTGACCTCCACATGAGTGGCATGTGCGCCCATACACATACACAAAATAAGAAAATGTTAATGATTTTCATTTATTATGCCTGTATGCACATTATGCCTGCATGTGTATAAATGCTCCCATGTTATACAATGCCCACAGAGATCAGAAGAAGACATCAGATCCCCTGGAACTGGAGTTACAGATGGTTGTTAGCCTCCATGTGGGTGCTGGGATTTGAACCCAGTCTTCTGCAAGAACAGCCAATGCTCTTAACCAATGTTATCTCTCCAGCCCCCAAACTGTAATAATTTGGTTTTTGATCTTTTTGAGACAGGGTCTCCCTGCAGCCCCTGCTGGCCTGGAGCTCACTATGTATACCAGGCTGGCCTTGAACTCAGATCCACCTGCCTCTGCCTCCCAAGTGCTGGGATTAAAGGTATGTGCCACCACGCCCCACTGTTATATATTTTTTAAGATAGAAGAGAAGAGAGGAAGGGAGAAGACAGAAGAGCAAAAGGCTTTGTATTCCGAATATTTCTACTCAGAAATCAAACTTAAAAAAAAAAACATGGACAAAGAATATCAGCCCTCAAAGGAGGAAACCCAAATAGACAATAATCAGGAGAGAATAGGCCTCCCTGACTAATGAAGGCCAACTACTATTTTTTATCTAGTCCATTGAAAAAATAGTGTAATCTGATGATGCCAAGCATACATTTTTTTCATCAAAAAAAGTTTATATTTTGCAACATTTAATGAAGTAAACATCTTTTGCCACCCAGCAATTTCAGTTCTGCTTATATGTAAAAATGACATGTAAACATGTGGTGAAGCATGCATGCAAATGTTCATTGCAAGGGCTTGTGACACAAGCACTCTCTTTTTTGTTTTTTGGTTTTTTTTAACAGTCGGAGCTGGGTGTGGTAACCCCACCACTCTAGGGGCAGAGGCAGGTGAATCTTAAGAGTTTGAGGCCAGCCTGGTCTACACATAGTGAGTTCCAGGCCAGTTGGGGCTACATAGTAAGACCCTGTCTCAAAGTAAACAAAACAAAAGTTAGGTTGTCCTCTAATCCCAGGGCTTCCTGGCTAGTCATTTCAGCTGAATTGATAAGCCACAGGTTCACTGAGTGACCCTGTCTAAAAATAATAATAATAGTAATAATAATAACAATAATGTGGCTATCCATTGAAGAAGACACCCAACTTTTACTTCTGGCTTCCACAAGCACACACACACACATGTACACATATACATGCATGTACACACACATATACACATGTACACATACATGCATGTGCACATATACACATTCACACATGTACACATATATATGCATGTGTACACAAACATCCACACACATAAAAGGCTCACTGCAGTATCACTCCGAAGAAGTAAAAGCTAACAATCTGTCCCTCTATGCTGATAGAATGTGTGCATTTTCTTTTCTTTTTTTTCCTGATGAGACAAGGTCTCCTTGTAGCCCCGGCTGGCCTGGAACTCACTATGTAGATCAGGCTGGCCTTGAACTTACAGAGATCCTTCTGCCTCTGCCTCCCGAGTGCTGGGATCAAAGGCATGCACCACCATGCCCAGTGCATTTTCTTAAAACCCATTCAAGTGACAATAGGCATCATGGCTGTCAGAAAGTCACACAGTGATTCTGGGAACCCACAAGTACTTTTGGTAAACTGTTTACTTCTCTGTCTTTTAAAAAATATTTATTATTTTATGTGTATGAGTGTATTGCCTACATGTATTTAAGTGCATCCATGTTGTATAATGCCTGCAGAGTCAGAAGAGGGTATCACATTCCCCTGGAACTCGAGGCATGTCACATTGGTTGTTCCCCACCATGTAGGTGCTGGGATTTGAGCTTGGGTCCTCTGTACAAGCAGCCAGTGCTCTTAATCACTGAGCCATTTCTCTTCCTCTCACCTCTCTGTCTTTTAAGTCTCCCCTGCTTCACGATTTCTGCCTCATGGTCTATCTGTGTATCTGTTAATGATAAAGGTTCTATTCAAAATTTGTTCCCAAGGGCTGTTCCCATTGCTTTCCTTGTACAAAAGTCTGGGTTTTGTGATTTGTTTGTTTGTTTGCTAGCGACAGTGTCTCACTATGTAGTCCTTGCTGACCAGGATGACCTTGCCCTTGCAGTTATCCTCCTGCCTCTGCTCAGAAGTGCTAGAATGTAAGTGCGAGCCACCAGGACAGATCTGTTTGTTCTGTTGTTTACTATCTCCATCACTTAACATATTTGAAGTTATCTTGTGTGCTGGATAGCTTTACTGTCAACTTAACACACCTGGGTTGAGGGAGCCTCAATTGGGGAATTGGCTCCATTGGACTGGCCTGTGGCCACATCCATGGAGTATTGTCTTGATTGTTGAGCAATATGGGAGGGCCCAGCCCACTATGGATGATGCCGCCTTGGGCAGGTTGTTGGGTACTGTCCTAGTTTGTCTTCCATTGCTGTGACAAAACACTCTGACCGACACCAACTTGGGGAGGAAAGGGTTTATTCAGCTCACATCTCCTGGGGCACAGTTCATCACTCAGGGAGCCCAAGGCAGGAACTCAGGGCAGGAACCTGGAGGCAGGAGCTGAAGCACAGGCCATGGAGGAATGCTGTTCACTGGCTTGCTCCCCTGGCTCATGCCCAGCCTGCCTTCTTATACCGTACACAACGACCTGCCCAGGGTGGCACCACTCATTGTGGGCTGGGTCCTCCCACATTGCTCGACAATCAGACAATACTCCACGGATGTGGCCACAGGCCAATCCAATGGAGCCAATTCCCCAATTGAGGCTCCCTCAACCCAGGTGTGTCACTAGTTGTGTGTCAAGTTGACACTAAAGCTATCCAGCACAGGTACCATATAAGAGGGCAGGCTGGGCATGGGCCAGGGCAGCAAGCCAGTGAACAGCATTCCTCCATGGCCTGTGCTTCAGCTCCTGCCTCCAGGTTCCTGCCCTGAGTTCCTGCCTTGGGCTCCCTGAGTGATGAACTGTGACCCAGGAGATGTAAGCTGAATAAACCCTTTCCTCCCCAAGTTGGTGTCGGTCAGAGTGTTCTGTCACAGCAATGGAAGACAAACTAGAACAGAAATTGGTACCAGAGAGTGGGCTATTGCTGTGTCAGACCTGACCTTGGTGTTTGGGGGAAGGATTGTGGAAGCATTTGGAACTTTGGGCTAGAAAAATCATTGAATGCCTAAAGATCATGGCTATGGAACTTGGAACAGTTTTGCTGAAAGAGTTGTAGAAGATGGAGGCCTGGCTTGTGAAGTTTCTAGTTTCAAAGGGAAGCAGAGATCATCACGCTTGTTTAATTTGTGGGTTCTGGTCAGCTGGGGCTGAAGAATCAACTGTAAGTAACAAGAGACCAGAACTTGAAGTGAAATCTTTGTTGTACTGGGCCAATTGATGCTGGTTAGCTGGGGTGAAAAGTCACCTGTAAGTAACAAGAGACCAGCATCACTGTGGTAAAATCTTCTGGGAAGAATTTCTTCAGGGTCAGCACACAGAAGCTATGTTCCCAAAGGGGCCTCAACCTCCATCTCAAGCCAGAAGCAGGACCTGGTAGTGTGTAAGAGTCTCCTATATGGTTCTGGCATTGAAATTTGAGGGGGGTCACAGAGAGCAGCTGAGGCTTGGCACTCTGAGAGGTCAGAAGAGACCATTGGTTAAGGTGCTGCCTCAGTTTCAGTGGCAACCCCAGCTGTTTGGAGATGCCAGGTCTGTGGGATGACCACCAAGAGCAGCAGCAGGTGTGAAATGGAGTCGGCCTGGGCCTGCAAGATGAGCTGTGTGTGCCACGGACGGCAGAGTCAGAGAAGGGGAGCTGCCGAAACCCTTTGGAGCCCAGAAGATCGTGAGTGAATCCCAGGTGTCCAGCCTTGAGCTACTTTGCTCGCTCTGTAGACCAGGCTGGCCTTGAACTCACAAAGACCCGCCTGCCTCTGCCTCCCAAGTGCTAGGATTAAAGGTGTGTGCCACCACGCCCGGCTATTTATTATTTTTACATGTATGAGTATACTGTCTGCATGTAGGTTGGTGCACCCGTGTTGTGCAATGCCAAGGAGGTCAGAAGAGGGTGTCAGATTCCCCTGGAACTGGATTAAAGACTCTTCTTAGCAGCCATGTGGGTGCTGGGAACCGAACTCAGGTCCTCTGCAAGACCAGTCAGGGCTTTTAACCGCTGAGCCATCTCTCCAGTCTCTTAAACCAATTTAATTGTGTGGGTGATCTAGCTGTTAGACGTGCCTATATACTTTGATTTTACAGACTATTTTCTTGAATGGATTCTTTATGTTGTCACTCTGGGAATGAAATCTAACGCCATTACAATTAAACTGTTTATTACCAGAGCCCTGGGCTTATATTTGAGCAACCATCCCTCCCTTTGTACAGAATGCTCATTATGTAACAATCTACAAATAGCTTTCCCTCATCTTTTATATGTGCCGTAATTATTATGACTTAAATGCACAATGTGGCTGTCACAAGGCAGATTTTCGTTTCTGGATGTTTAAAAGCAAGAAACGGGGGCCCGCAAAATGTCTCAGTGGGTAGAGGCACTCGCTGTCAACCTTGATGACCCGAGTGTTCAACCCTAGGACCTTCCTGATAGAAGGAGAGGACCAGCTCCTGCAAGCTGTCCTCCAGCTTTTGCATGCATTTTGTGAGCATCCCCCCTGCAAATATCTACATACACATTTCATTGGAAGTAAGAAATGGGGCCAGGAATACATATCAACAGGAAAAAGCATTTGCCCAACTACCTGGAGTTTGGCTCTGGTGCATCAGTAGGCGCAGCAAAAACCAGGAAAGAAAACAAAAAGGAGACCGTGTGCTTGCCACAGGAAAATCAAGATAAGCTTTATGACAAACTGCTAGAGCTTCATTCCTTGAAGAAAGAGTGAGATTCCAAGGGACTGACGAGGAGGCTGACTATCGCAAGTTCTAGAGGACTCCTGTCACACTAAACAGGTAATTTCATAGTATGTTATATCTTGATAACTATCTTATACACTCTAGATATTTGTTGTAAGGTGCTAGGCAATTTTCGTGACACTCTGGAACTAAGATTAGCTCAAAGCTAACTAATGAGCCAGCTTGCATCCAAAGAAATTGCCAACAAGAAAGCCTGCTGTAATCTGTGGGAATCTGATAATACAGCCCAGGGCCTGGTCTTATTGGGGACTGACAGGAACAAATTAGGTTGGTGTACGCAAGTTGATTTATCAAGTATTATGTCTGTCTCGGACACTATTCTAGGCAGTGGAAATGTGGCAATCGATGACCTAAGGCTGTAGATCCCTTTTCCTGGGGCCAGCTTTCTAGACACAAGATCACTGAAAGAGGCAAACACATTGATTCCAAGATGTTCTAGTTTGTCTTCCATTGCTGTGACAAAACACTCTGACCAACACCAACTTGGGGAGGAAAGGGTTTATTCAGCTTACATCTCCTGGGTCACAGTTCATCACTCAGGGAGCCCAAGGCAGGAACTCAGAGTAGGAACCTGGAGGCAGGAGCTGAAGCACAGGCCGTGGAGGAATGCTGTTCACTGGCTTGCTCCCCTGGCCCATGCCCAGCCTGCCCCCTATATGGTACCCAACAACCTGCCCAAGGTGGCACCACCCATAGTGGTCTGGGCCCTCCCGTATTGCTCAACAATCAAGACAATACTCCACGGATGTGGCCACAGGCCAGTCCAAAGGGAGCCAATTCCCCAATTGAGGCTCCCTCAATCCAGGTGTCAAGTTAACACTAAAGCTATCCAGCACAATTGACCCCTTGTCAACTTGACACACAAAACACATCACTATTAAACCACCACCTTTCCAGTTCTTGTCCCCAAGGTATGATGTTAACATTAATCACAACCTAAGACAGTACAACCTTAAAAGTCCCACAGTCCTTAAAATGTCCAAACACTTAAAAGTTCACAGTCTGTTAAAAGTCTCTTAACTGTAGGCTGCTATAAAATGCAAAACAAGTACTGTCTTATTTCAAAGGGAAGAATCAGGCATACTCAAACAAAACCTAAGTCCAGCAAAGTAGCTCAAGGCTGGACACCTGGAACTCACAATCTTCTGGGCTCCAAAGGGTTTTGGCAGCTCCCCTTCTTTGACTCTGCTGTCCGTGGCACACACAGCTCATCTCGCAGGCCCAGGCTGACTCCATTTCACACCTGCTGCTGCTCTTGGTGGTCATCCCACGGTCCTAGCATCTCCAAAAAGCTGGGGTTGCCACTGAAACTGAGGCAGCACCTTAACCAATGGTCTCTTCTGACCTCTCAGAGTGCCAAGCCTCAGCTGCTCTCTGTGACCCCCCTCAAATTTCAATGCCAGAACCATATAGGAGACTCTTACACACTACCAAGTCCTGCTTCTGGCTTGAGATGGAGGTTGAGGCCCCTTCTGGAACATAGCTTCTGTGTGCTGACCCTGAAGAAATTCTTCCCAGAAGATTTTACCACAGTGATGCTGGTCTCTTGTTACTTACAGGTGACTTTTCACCCCAGCTAACCAGCATCAATTGGCCCAGTACAACAAAGATTTCACTTCAAGTTCTGGTCTCTTGTTACTTACAGTTGATTCTTCAGCCCCAGCTGACCAGAACCCACAAATTAAACAAGCGTGATGATCTCTGCTTCCCTTTGAAACTAGAAACTTCACAAGCCAGGCCTCCATCTTCTACAACTCTTTCAGCAAAACTGTTCCAAGTTCCATAGCCATGATCTTTAGGCATTCAATGATTTTTCTAGCCCAAAGTTCCAAATGCTTCCACAATCCTTCCCCCAAACACCAAGGTCAGGTCTGACACAGCAATAGCCCACTCTCTGGTACCAATTTCTGTTCTAGTTTGTCTTCCATTGCTGTGACAGAACACTCTGACCGACACCAACTTGGGGAGGAAAGGGTTTATTCAGCTTACATCTCCTGGGTCACAGTTCATCACTCAGGGAGCCCAAGGCAGGAACTCAGGGCAGGAACCTGGAGGCAGGAGCTGAAGCACAGCCATGGAGGAATGCTGTTTACTGGCTTGCTCCCCTGGCCCATGCCCAGCCTGCCCTCTTATATGGTACCTGTGCTGGAAAAGACCAAATAAATAAATAAATAAATAAATAAATAAATAAATGTTTAAAAAATACCTTTAATTGTTTATATACCCAGAGGTCCCTGCGTCAGCATACCATGGGAGGTAGTCACATGTTCAAGAGTGTTGCTCTGTGTTCTCAGTAACTAAACTAAGAAATGGAACCAGCCTAGATGTCCAGCAAAAGACGAATGGATAAGGAAAATGTAATAGGAGCAATCCGCTTTACTCGGCTGTAAAAATAAAATCATAACATTTGCAGAAAAATTAATAGAACCAGAAATTGTTACGTTAAACAAAATAAGTCAGACTCAGAAAACACTGCATGTTTTCTTCCATATGTGAAATCTAGGTTTATTTAAAAGTGTGTGTCCTAGTCTTTGTGTGGGGGTTCATGTGTCTGTGTGTGTACGTTTGTGTGTGTGTATATGTGAACCTGTGTGTCATTGCCTGTACCTGTGTGTCTCACTGTATGCATGAGTCTATGTATATGTGTGTTTGGGTAGGTATGGGGTATGTGTGTGTGTAACTAGAAAGGAGATGATGACCCCACATACAGTGGCACATACCTTTAATCCCAGAAGACAGAGATAGGTGGACCTCTGAGTTTGAAGCCAGCCTGGTCTACATAGTGAATTCTTGGGCAGCCAGGGCTACATAGAGAGATAGTGTCCAAAAAAAAAAGGGTAGTAGGATTCAAAGGGAGGACTGACTAAGGAAAGGTGACTGGGCAGGGCAGGGGATGCTGGGGACACAGGGTTGAGGGGGTCACGTAACAGAAAATTGGTGTTAGTTCATACTACAGTACAGTAAACTGAAAATTCAGGTATTCAAAATATCTCCAATAGCAAACATTCAGTGACAAGTATGCCTGCCCCTCCCCCACGCGAAACAGAGTTAAAAGAAGAGGAAGTCTTCTTCCGTTTCAGAGACCCTTTATCTGAACAGGGCTGCACCTTCTCGGTGCAGAGCAACTTTGAGATCTCCATCTGCTGTCTACCATCTGTGCACCAGAACCTCCTGAAGCACCTGAGAAAGAACATGCAACTTCTACATGAGCTCAGCGTCAGGAGCCAGGCCTAATGGGACCTGGCCTTGTCTCTTCACTCCTAGATGAAGAGTTGAGCATGCGTCAGGAGCCAGGCCTAATGGGACCTGGCCTTGTCTCTTCTACACTCCTAGATGAAGAGTTGAGCCCACTTCATGCTCACACCATCTTCTGAGAGCAGGAATTCTATCATTTTATCATCTTCTTCTATATCCTCCATGATCCTGAGGCAGTGTCTCCAAATTATAAATTACAACTGTGCATTTGACTGGCCAAAGAGAAAAGCTGTCCTTCGGTTTCTCACATAAAACATGCAGGAGGCCAAGTACACAATGTGTGGCTTCGGTCCCAGCACTTGGGAGGTAGAAGCTGAAGGATCACCGGTTCAAGACCAGCTTTAGCTGCATTAGACACTGACTCAAAAGACAAAATAAAACAAACTATGGGGTGGGTGGGGTCCCTGGTATTTGTTGTTTATGGTCATACCACAGTGTAGCTCAGAAGTACTTCTGCAGGGATTGAGCCCAGGCCTTGCACAAGTTAGGTAAGTACTCCCATTGAGCTACACAACAGGACTGGGGGGAAATTTTCTTTTTGAACTTTCTTTTGTTCCTTCTCTTTTTTCCTTTCTCCTCTTTCTTCTTCTTTTTGGAGGTGGGAATGTAGCCCAGGACATCACACACACACACACACACACACACACACACACACACACACATGCACGCACGCACATACACACATAGGCACACACACTACTACTGAGCAACATCCCCAGCCCAAATATCATTACATGAATAATGACGAATAATCAAAATTTAAAACCATACATTGTTAGGCTGTCACAGGAATAAACAGGTGAATTCATGAAAAAAGGAATTTCCCAGTACATATAGGGATTTCATATGTAATAAAGGAGACTTTTGTGTGTTGGTTGGTTGGTGAGTTGGTTGGTTGGTTAGTTAATCAGTTGATTGGTTAGTGTATTAGTCAGGGTTCTCTAAAGAAACAGAAGCAACAGGATGAATATATATAACTATATACAATTTATTGATTTGCTCACGTGACGGAGCTCAACAGTAGCGCCGAACTGGAGAGGCCGGGAATCCAGGGAACTGCTCAGTCCGCAAGGCTGGATGTCTCAGGAGTCCCAGTCTAGTGCTGAAGGCCCGAATGGATTCCAGGAGATCTGCCAGTCTCGGTACACGCTGGGATCCGAAAGGTTGATCACAGCAGCAAGGCAAACTCACCAGATGAGAGAGAGGCAAGCCGCAGGAAGAAGGAAAAGGGACCAGCTCCCGCTGCCGTGGCCTTAAATACTGCCTGCCGGCAGAAGGTAACACCCACATTTGGGGTGGGCCATCCGGGTTGAGGTGGTCCAATCAGAAGACCCCTTTCTCTTATTTGTTCCTTAGTCCAGTCAAGTTGACACCCAGGATTAACCATGACAGTTAGTTAGTTGGTCGATTGGTTGGTTGGTTAGTTGATTGGTTTATTGATTAGTTAGTTGGCTGGTTGGTTTATTGGTTAGTTAGTTGCTTGGTTGATTGATTAGTTAGTCGGTTGGTTGGTGGGTTGGTTTGAGGCTGAATCTCTCTCTCTCTCTCTCTCTCTCTCTCTCTCTCTCTCTCTCTTTTCCTAGGCTGACCTCCAGCTCAGAGGTCTCAGTGGTACTCTTCCCTCAATCTCCTAGTAGCTAAGACAGTAGACATCTCCATACTTGGCTCAATAAAGATAAATATGATAGATCTATATGTGGCTCAATAAGATATCAAATATCTTAAATCATAGGAAGAGTGCACAGATTATTCAGAATAATGTTGATGAATTATTTTTCACAGAATTTGATAAAAATTGGTTTAGCAGTCCTTATTGTCATTTAACAGAGGCAAATATGTCACTTCCAACTTCACAATATCTATTATGCCTATTTGTATTATGATTTTGGATATTTTGAAGGAAAGATTTCAGAGCAATTGTGTGTGTACCTTCTGCAGCCAGCAAATATGTCCCTGGGTGCTCACCACAGAAGCAAACACCAACAGGTCTGCGGCCTCTAGCTCTGGTCTCTGCTCTGCCTTGATCCAGATGGCCCCACCCTTCTTGGTTTACTTAATCTGTTTATCTGTTTGCCTCCTCAGCACAAGCAAACAAGGATGATAACAGAGTTGAAGATAAGATTTAAACCCATAGATAAAATTGGAAATACCGGTTCCAGAGGTAGAGTGTGTATTTACCCTGTGGAAGGACAGTGTGGCTCAATACCCAGACACTCACAAACACAGTCATGTGCTCTCTTGCTATATCTCTCTCACACAAACATGCACACTCACACTATCTCTCATAAGCGATTGGCTGTCAAATCTTTTAGAATAATGTATAGCCTTAAATAACCACTTTTGGGTTAATATTGGTTTGGTTTGGTTTTTGTGGTTTTGTTATTATTTTGAAAGAAGGCTTTACTATGTAGCCCTGGCTGTCCTGGTACTTGGAGTGTGGCCCAGATTGGCTAAGAATCAATAACCATCTTCTTTCTGCCTCAGCCTCAGTACCGGGATTACAGGCATGAGCCACTATGCCTGGATGTCCAGGTTGTTTTCTTTGGGTTTCGTTTCTAATGGGGGCAGGGCAGAGGGGTTGAGATAAGGTCTAACTATCCCAGGCTGGCTTTAAACTTGCTGCTATGTAGCTAAGAATGAACTTGAATTTCAGATCCTACTATCCCAGGCTGGCTTTAAATTTGCTGCTATGTAGCTAAGAATGAACTTGAATTTCAGATCCTCCGCACCCTTCCTCGGACCACCCAAGAGGGCTAGGATTCTAGGTGTGAACCACCATGCCTGGTGTATGTGGTGCTGTGGTTTGAACCCAGGGTTTCATGCATATTAGACAAGCACCCTGCAACTGATCCATATCTTTTTTTTTAAATTTTTTTTAATTTAATTTTATTTATTTCTGTATGTGTATGAATGTCCTGTCTGCATGCAGGTTTGTGCACCCGTGTCGTGCAATGCCGCGGAGGTCAGAAGTGGGTGTCGGGTTCCCCTGGAACTGGAGTTCTCCTGGAATTGGAGTTTCAGACGGTTCTCAGCCGCCATGTGGGTGCTGGGGAACGAACCCGAGTCCTCTGTAAGAGCGGTCGGCGCTCTTAACCGCTAGGCCATCTCTCCAGTCCTGATCCATATCTTTTTATTGTTAAAGTCTCATCTGGGTTGAGTCAAATCACATTCAATAATTAGCTGTTCAGTTTTCTGCTGTTACTACTAAGTAGTAAGTAAAAGTAATCCCAGCACTCAGGAGGCAGAGGCAGGCAGATCTCTGTGAGTTCAAGGCCAGACTGATCTACATAGGGAGTTCCAGGCCAGCTGGGGCTAGAGGGAGACCCTGTCTCAAAACAACCCACAAACAAACAATATTTTTAACTCAGATCAGCTAAGCTCCAACATTTGAAACTTAGTTGAATAAAGATACTTCAAAAGCCAGGACTGAGTTCCACATTTGGGGTCTGCCCTCTTTCCTGGGGCTAGAATTCTTTATCAGAAGGGAGAGGGCAGGCTCAGCAGGAAAGGTAAAGAGAATATCCAAGACCCAGTTTCTCTGCCCCTTTGTAACAGACTAAATCTGCTCATGTTACTCTTCTTTTCTTCTCATTGTATTTTAAAGCCACCAGTAACAGGACCCAAAGGAGCACAATAGCAAGGAATAAAGAGTGACAGGGCCTGGTGTCCCACCATACTGGCTGCAAAGTCACCTGAAACCAGAGTAGAGACAGGAAGAAGGTGGGTGGGAGGAGGGCCTTGTGGATTTGGAGGGCTTAAGCATGTGTGAAAACTCTGAGGAGTACTAAAGAGTTAAGTGAAATCCTAGTTGGGTTGTTTGTCGTTGTTATTTTTTAATTAAGATGAGCAGAGTGTAGCCCTATTAATTGTACACTAGCAAGATAAATTGTCACCATGCCTGGATAACTACGTAACAGATTGTCAAGCACTCCGGTAATAACAATTCCAAAGAGCTTAAGTAGAAGGAGACAAAATCCCTGTGGCTTTAAGAGAGCAAAGCCTACTATACTAATTAATTAACTTTTATGATGGTGTTAGGCCATTAGCTATAATGAGCAAGCATTGGATTCGATCTCTTTGGACTTCCATAAGAGGATTCTTTCTTCTAATCAGAACTCTAAATCAACATAGTCTAACATCCAATATTATTAGAGAGAAAACCGACTCTAGATCCTAACCAAATGTACCTACCATAATGATGACCTGTATCCATTGTGCTATTTAAGGGTCAATCCAGGAGATTTTTAATATATTTAAGAAAGATGAGAGCCCAACATGGTGACTTATGCTTTTGCCTCCCAGCCCTTAGGATGCAGAGGCACGTGAATCTCTGTGAGTTGAAGGCCAGCCAAAAATAATTAGTGAGACCTTGTCTCAAAAAGCAAAGTGGTGGTGCATTCCTTTAATCCCAGCTCTCGGGAAGTAGAGGCAGGAGGTAAACCAGGCCAGTATGGTCTACATAGTGAGTTCTAGGACAGCTGGGACTATGGGGAGACCCTGTCTCAAAAAAGACAAACAAGTTTCTAACCATTCCCACACCTCTGGGTCAATGCTCATAAATAGGAATTCCCAACTCAGTTACACTTTCTTGACTGAAAGTCTTGTGTCTGGAATAAATATATAAAAGTTGGACATTATACAGACCCTCAGTGGAAAAGTAGAAAGATACAATATACCATGCAAGCATTATAGTTATGCCTGAATAAAAAGCCTCTTTTTTTCTTTTTTCTTTCTTTCTTTCTTTCTTTCTTTTTTTCTTTTTTTTTTTTTTTTTTTTTTTTTTT
>VZQC01006020.1:0-218817 GCA_009823505.1 Rhizomys pruinosus | reverse complement strand
CTAGGAAAAGGCAGTTTATTTTCAGTCTTTTGAGACAAGCTCTCCTTGTAGTCCCAAGCGGCAGGAACTCACTACGTAGACCAGGCTGTCCTTGAACTCACAGAGATCTGCCTGCCTCTGCTTCCTGAGTGCTAGGACTAAAGGCGTGCACCACCACACCCAGCTGGATACTCTTTTTTTTTATCTTTAAAAAAATTTTTTTATTTTATTATTTTTTACGTGTATGAATGTACTGTCTTGATGTAGGTAGGTGCACCCATGTCGTGCAATGCTGTGGAGGTCAGAAGAGGGTGTCAGATTCCATTGGAACTGGAGTTAAAGATGGTTCTTAGCCTCCATGTGGGTGCTGGGAATGAACCCGGGTCCTCTGCAAGAGCAGTCGGCACTCTCAACCACTAAGCCATCTCTCCAGCCCTGGTTTCTATACACTTAAAGTCTTACTTTTTCACTGAACATCTGATCTATCTCCATGTGTACACTTGAGGAGAAAGTAATTCTGTAACTGTTGGGCTGTTGTTGTTTTTTATCCAAAGCAGAGTTTTTAAAACCTTTTCCACTAATGACCAAATTTCACCTGAGAAATTTTGACTCAGTTCCAGATATACAAGGCTCTTTATGTAGCTTTGAACTCCTGAGACTCCATTCACATCCCAAGCACAGACATTACCGGCTCCCAGCTTCTCTTAACCACTTTCTAAATGAATAGAGCATTGAATACTTGCTCACCATGACTCCCAACAGCCAGTCTGAGACTGGCTCACTAGGGACAGAAAAAACAAACAAAAATACATATGTTATAACCTTAAACTCAGTTTTCCCATTAATTATAACATAGAAAGAAAATATGACTAACTCCTGTGGTGGTTTAAACAAGCCACATCTCCTGTAGTAGGCGCAAGTATTTGAACACTTGGTCCCCATTGGTGGCATTGTTTGGGGACCTCATGGGAATCTTTAGGAAGTGTGGCCTTGCTGGAGGAAGTTCTTAGCTGGGGGCAGGCTTTGAGAGCTCACAGCCTTACCCCACTTCCATTTCCCTCTTTGCTTTGAGTTTGTGGTAGAAGATGTGGTCTCTGAGCTTCTTTTTCCCGCTGCCACACCTCGCCACCATGCGGGGCTCTTGTCCCCCAGAACTCTAAGCTCCCAAAACTCTTCCTCAGGTCACTTGCCTATGATCGTGGTGTTTTATCACAGCCATAGAAAAGGAACTAACACCCCCATCATCAGATCACCAGCAGGATTAAACAGACCATGTAAATCCCTTAACATGGGAAGAATAACGAAGAACCCCTACTCAGTGTATGTTTGGTGTTAGGTTGTTTTGCCATCAATAAAAAGAAATATTCTGCTTGGAGCTCATAAAGTTATGTCTTTATTTTATTTTTTTTTTAATTTTTTTTTTATTTATCTTTGTATGTGTGTAAATGTACTGTCTGCATGCAGGTCTGTGCACCCGTGTCGTGCAATGTCGCGGAGGTCAGAAGAAGGTCTCAGATTCCCCTGGAACTGGAGTTCTCCTGGAATTGAAGTTACAGACGGTTCTTAGCCGCCATGTGGGTGCTGGAGATCGAACCCGGGTCCTCTGCAAGAGCATCGGCACTCTTAACCGCTAGGCTATCTCTCCAGTCCCTTTACTTTAAATAATATAGCAGGTCAGTTGATTATGGTAGCTGACATCTAGGGTTGCAATTGTTAAAGACTGCTTGAACTAGGAGTTCAAGACCAGCCTGGGCACCATAGTGAAGCCCTGCATATCCAAATGAAACCCATTGGGGGGGGGCTATATTTCTTCTCTCTCTCTCTCTCTCTCTCTCTCTCTCTCTCTCTCTCTCTCTGTCAAAGGACAATTTTCAGGTGTCGTTTCTATTTATTTCCCTCTACCATGTGGATCCTGGAGATTGAACTCAGGTCTTCAGGTTTGGTGGCAAGCGCGGAGCCATGTCATCAGCTCAACACATACAGTTTGGGCCTGTACAAGACAGCATCTGACACAGCACAGCAATCCATTAATAGTTCTCATTTTTTTAATTTTGTATTTTGGTGCTCAGGATCAAACTGTAGACTTTGTATGCTGAGCACACATTCCACCACTGAGCCACACCCTCAGCCCCTACATAGTTTTTGAGTGAATAGTGTTATAAGGTAATAAGCAGGCTGCCACATGCTACAAGTTGTGAAATATCTATTCAGGATGCACACAGGAGGTATATCTCAGAAAGCTTTGGCTCATAAGGACAGATAATAAAACTCTCAATGACTTCATAGGCTTCCAGGAAACAGGCCGAAGTCCTTGGGCATCGTATCGCCCTCCTGCTCTGGAAGATCCTATGGTACTTTTCTGGCAAGCAGACTGACCAGGAGGGAGAAAAAGAACCCTTTCCTACTCATTGCAACTTCCTTGAGCCACAGCCTGCTAACATCCTGCGGGGGAGGTGTTCTTGTGTGCGCAGAAGTAGGTCAACCTAGGCTGAATCTTCTTTTTCTTTCTTTTTTTTAAATTTTATTTATTTTTGTATGTGTATGGATGTACTGTCTGCATGTAGGTTTGTGCACCAGTGTCGTGCAATGCCGCGGAGGTCAGAAGAGGGTCTCGGATTCCCCTGGAACTGGAGTTCTCCTGGAATTGGAGTTACAGACGGTTCTCAGCCGCCATGTGGGTGCTGGAGATTGAACCCGGGTCCTCTGCAAGAGCAGTCGGTGCTCTTAACCGCTAGGCTATCTCGCTAGCCCCTCTTTTCCTTTTTCTTTTTTTTTTAATTTTATGTGTATGACTATAATGACCGCCTGTGTGTAAATGCTCCCATACCATGCAATGCCGAGGGTAGTCGGAAGAGCGCGTCAGATCTCCTGAAACTGGAGTTACACATGGTTGGTTGTTAGCTACCACGTGCATGCTGGAAATTGAACCCGGGTCCTCTGCAAAAGCAGCCAATGCTCTTAACTGCTGAGCCATCCATCCCTCTAGCCTCCTTAGCCTGAATCTTTAATAATTAAATAGGATTGGAAATCTGAAGGATTTGTCTGAGATGCCCTTTTAAAAGGTGGTTCAAGAGGATCAGTTAGAGGAAAAATAATTTTATTTTCTTCTGAGCAAAGACTGTTTTTAAATTAGTTATGTGGATTTTTCTGGCAGAAATACTCTGAACCCGTTAATATTTTTGCTCCTCCGTGATCCGCTCCACCTTCCCACACCCTCCCAACTCGGTGTTCTCTTTTTCCTTTTTTTAAAAAATATAACCCACTGAGTCCAATTTGTGCTGACCATGTACTCTTGGGTGTGAGGCCGACATCCACTGGAGCCAGGGCAACTTACCAGGAGCCACGCCCTTAAAGAAAACAATCTCGCAGGAGAAGCCATCAAACCCTTAACTGTTTTAAGGGACTTAGAACCAAGAAGTAATTCAATTTGCCCAGTAGGATATCTAGATGTGCCTGGTGGCACAAATCTGGAGTCCCAGCCACTTGGGAGGCTGAGGTGGAAGGATGGAAAGGTCAAGTCCAGGCTGGGCTACACAGGGATTTCAAGGCTACACAGGGCAACTCAGTGAAACCCTGTTTTAAAATAAAAAGCAAAAAGAAGATTCTGGGTGTGGTGAAGTAATAGAATACTTGCTTATCTGGTGAGAAATCCAGTACTGCAAAAACGAAATAAATAAAAATGCAAAAATGAGATATCTGAGTGTAAGCTACCAAAGTGAACTGTCATATAGTTAAGAAGGGACTATAGAATGTGTGTGACTCATCGGATGATGACAGTGAGTACAATAACCATCAAGCCCAAACTGCTGTGTTTCGCCCCATTTTTCTGTTGTTTGTTTTTTTGAGGCACTATCTCCCTATATCTCCAGCTGGCTTGGAACTTGCTTTGTAGACCAGGCTGGCCTCAATCTCACAGAGATCTGCTTGCCTCTGCCTCTCGGGTGCTGGGGAATTAAAGGCGTGTACCACCATGCTTGGCATTTCACTTAAGTTTATGTTAGAAATATCATTTGTGGTGGTTGGAGAGATGGCTCAGAGGTTTAGAGTGCTTGCTGCTCCTACAGAGAGAGGACCCATGTTTGGTTCCCAGCATCTGCGCGCAATGGCTCACAACTACATATAACTCTAGCTCTAGGGGACCTGGCCTCTTCTGGCCTAGAAGCCCACCTGCGCCCATGTGCACACACCTCCCTGCCACATGCACATAAATAAAGAGAATCTTAAGAAAAGGAAATGTCACTTGTGAATGCTGTTTAGTAATATATAATAAAGGCAATAGAATCCCTGGAGTGTCTGCCACCTTCCGTCGGCTCCTTAAATTTTACGGCCAGAACATCTATCACCTTTAAGGAAAGTTATTAACACAAATCACATTGCAGTGACATGTTTACATGGTTTTCTTCCTTAATCAGACATATCCTTTCTTCTGTTTTTGTTTGTATTTTGTGGTGCTGGGGTTCAGATCTACAGCTTCATACATGCTGGGCAAGGGCTGTACTGCTGGGCTACATCCTAGCCCCAAATGTGTTTGTAGAGTTTGGACTGACATCTTATTTGTTTTGGAATTCCCCTGCCTAGCAACAAGAGGATAGACTAGGGGTGTACCTCAGGGGCAGGGCATTTGCTGAAAAATGAAGTGTATAAATTAAAGGCATCCCTTCTTTCTCACTATTGAAATAATGAAGGTAAGTAAGCTTGGGATAGCCAGCGCCTTATGGCAAAACCACTGATCCTTGTGTATATCTGGCCCGAGAGCCTTTTACCTGAGGTTACAGATTCACAGAACACAGCTGATAATGGGCTTTATTGCCTACAAAACTGCCTATACAAACATAGGTATTATAAAGTAAAAAAAAAAATCAAAATTGCTTTTTAAAGTCCACTCTGTTTACTGCAGGCTGTGACAAATTTATTACTGTGAGGGCCACAGAGAACAGTTTGCAGGGATCCTTATTTCCCCGTAGCATCAAAGTGAACTGAAACTCAGAATATGATCCAAGGCTTGCAATTCGACACGGCTGTTTAACTTCTTTCAGTAACTCATTAACTATTTGTATTACCAATGTCACGTGCAAAAAAGGATTCTGAAACAAGTACACAGACTCAGTGTTTTGGAGATGAGAACTCTTGAATTCTCCTCAGGCTATGAGCTGGTCCCCCATTTGTGGGCTGGCTTACTTGGACTGAGATATTTCCTCTAATGTTTGGGTTGGCATGTAACCTTTCAACTTCCAATGTGATGGAGGCAGAACTATAAAGCTTTCCATTGAACTTTGTCTTGTGATTCATTTCTCACAACAACTTGGCATGAACTCAAATATGCGCATGGAAACATAGTGGTGGTGCTGAATTTTAAAAGCCTATTAAGAAGGCAAATGTAATACTGTTTTGTTTATGCTCATGTGATGTTGTGCCTTTCAGGATATAGAGTACAATAATGTTGGCATTAATGTGGTGGCTGCCTCGGGGTCACAAGTTTTCTGGCTTGGGTAAAGTATCTAACATAGAGAGAATTTCTTCAAAAAAAAGATGAAATATTCATAAGCTTTTTAATATGAAAACCCATTTTGAGTCAGGCATGGAAGAGGAAGCAGGAGGGTCAGTTGGGAGTTCAAGGCCAGTCTGGATTCCTGGAAACCCTGCCTCAAAAATCCAAGGACTCGGCAGGCAGAGGCAGGCAGATGTCTGGTGAAATCCAGGCTAGCCTGGATTATATAGTTATATATATATTGCCAAATGGGGCTTCAGGAGAACCTGTGTCAGAAAACAAAAACAAAAGGAAACAAAAATCTAAGGGTGTGGGCAAGAAAGAAAAAGAAAAACTCATTAGGCAACAATGTAGGTATTTGTGTCCATTCTGTATGTATATCTTTTGTTCCTTAGCACAGGAATAAATCTGGGGAAGGAAGGAAGGAAGGAAGGAAGGAAGGAAGGAAGGAAGGAAGGAAGGAAGGAAGGAAGGAAGAGAGAGAGAGAAAGAAGAACGAGAGAGAAAGAAAGAAAGAGAGAGAAAGAAAGAGAAAGAGAGAGAAAGAGAAAGAGAAATCGAGAGAAAGAAAGAGAAATTGAGAGAAAGAGAGAAAGAGAAAGAGAGAGAAAGAAAGAAAGAAAGAAAGAAAGAAAGAAAGAAAGAAAGAAAGAAAGAGGGGGAAGGAAAGAAGAGAAATAATTAAAATAATTACCTTCCTTTTTTTTTTTTTTTTTTGTCTTTTTGAGGACAGGGTCTCCCTGTAGCCCCAGCTGTCCTGGAACTCACTCTGTAGAACAGGCTGGCCTTGAACCCACAGAGATCTGCCTCCCAAGTGCTGGGATTAAAGGCATGTGCCACCATGCCCAGCAATAATTACCTTCTAATTTAAAAGTATTTCACTAAACTGCAATTAAAGACTTTTCTTTCCTTTTGATACATAACTTTCCCACCAACAGGACAGATAAAAGGTCATAATATTCTTCCTTTTTCAAAAATAAGTAATTGTAATCTAGAAGAATAGGATGACCAAGAAAAGTAACCAGGCATGGTAGCTCATAACCATACTCCCAGCACTTGAGCTTCTGAGGCAGGAGGATTGCAGTGAGTTTGAGGCCAGCTTGAGCTATACATTGAGTTCCAGGCAAGAATGGACTGTAACATTAGGCCTTGGCTCAAAAACAAAATTAAAAAAAAAAAAAACTCAAGAAAAGTAATAGTTCAATTGAATTCAGAATTCCTAGAATTGTTATTAATTATAATGTCATTTAAGTAAATTTAGAAAAAGACTTAAGGAGGTTGTGTGTAACTATAACTGGGAAGTCTTCACTAATTGTTTCTTAGTATCTCAGAAGCTAAAGTAGTAAGTTGACCACTAGTATACAATTAACTTCAATACAAAATTACTCTAACAACAGCTACTGCTACCAAAAACTATAACATGGTATATTATTCTCTTGTAAGGAGAGCAAATTTTTTTGGTGGTTCTAAACAACATCAGACAATTGTGTGACCCTGTTCCAAAAGGCTATTTCCAACATTATAGACATTTATTTTCAGTTGTAGGTCTACCCATGATGCTACCCCTAAAATGTGGTCCCTTCTGAGAAAGTGTAAAGAAGTGTCCTGAGAAAACCAAAAGGCTGAGATGCTGCAGAAAGATGCCACTGTGCAAAGACTGTATTCTAGAGATGAGGGTGTTTAAAATAGATATTTGCAAGGCATTTTGTACAGAACAGACTACATATGATTTTTCTATCTCTTTGTGACTCAATGAGTACTCTTTGCTTTGTAAAAAGCATTGGAAATTATCTTTGCCAGGGGAGAGTTTGTTTTTGTTCTCTTTAAGTATGTTCCAAAATAAATATGAAACATTGTTATCAAAAACTGGGGCTGGAGAAATGGCTCAGCGGTTAAGAGCTCTTACTGCTCTTGCAGTTGGGTTCCCAGCACCCACATGGTGGCTAAGGACCATCTTTAACTCCAGTTCCAGGGGAATCTGACGCCCTCTTCTAACCTCTGCGGCATTGCACGAACGACACAGGTGCACCAACCGGCATACAGACAGTACACTCATAAACATAAAAAAATAATAAATAAATAAATAAACTAAAGAAAGATGCCTGGCATGGTGGTACATGCCTTTAATCCCAGCACTAAGGCAGATCTCTGTCACTTCAAGGCCAGCCTGGTCTACATAGTGAGTTCCAGGCCAGCTGGGACTACAGGGAGACCCTGTCTCCAAAAAAAAAAACCTAAAAAGAGAAGCAGGAATTCGAGCCAAGCAGGAAGGCAGGAAGAGGTGGGGGAGCTTGGGAAAAAAATATGAGATAATTTACCAAGGACTTCTCTAAAGGAAAAATGCAATTTAATTTGATAGTTGCTAATTTCTCATAAGAATAGGAAAGTTTATCCAATCTGTGACCTATAAGCATACCAAAAACTTATAAAACCATAAAAATGAAGATCCTAAGGAAGTAAAATGCTCAATGTTTTGTTTTATTTTTGGTATTTTTTTTAATTTTTATTTTACTTTATTTTTATGTGTATGAATGTACTGTCTGCATGTAGGTTTGTGCACCCGTGTCGTGCAATGCCGCGGAGGTCAGATGAGGGTGTCGGATTCCCTTGGAACTGGAGTTAAAGACGGCTCTCAGCCGCCATGTGGGTGCTGGGAATCAAACCCGGGTCCTCTGCAAGAGCAGTCGGTGCTCTTAACCACTAGGCCATCTCTCCAGCCCCTGGCATGGTTTTTGAAACAGGGTCAGGCTAGGTTTTTTACTCTGGATCTGCTATGTAGACCAGGGTAGCCTCAAACTATGATCCTTCTGCCCGAGCCTCCCAAGTGCTGGTATTACAGTCATGTACCACCACAACCAGCCCCTGGGTAGATTAAGGTTTATATAAGGAGTGTTTCCATCAATTTCTGTAAAAAGTTGATACAGTCAAGCCAATTTTGTTCTATACTATAAAACATTTAAAATTTTAGCACCCTAATTCTGTATGTGAATCCATCCTGGGAAGAGATGGATTATGTAAGAAAGAAGTTCTGAGCACAAATATACTTGTTCTAGTGGTTTTTAAGTAAAAAGGAAGTTGGAGATAATATAAATCCAGTGATACAGGAATGGAACATTAAGTACAGCATATTCATTAAACAGAACCTTATGCTGGTACCAAAAAGATATTTTCAAAGAATGGTTCAGGCATAGAAAATGCTTCTGGATAACCGGAAACACTTTCAAAGAAGTGCAATCAAATTATGAAAAATGTTTAAAAGAAATTTCAAGGCCTGGGCATATAAGTCAATTGGTATAATGTTTGCCCAGCATACATGGGGCTCTGAGTTTGATACCCAACACCATATAAACCAGGAACAGTGGCTCACACTGGTCATCTCAGTACTCTGGGTATAAAGGATCCAAAGACATATGTCTATATAACAAATGTGAGACCAGTTTAGGCTCCATGAGAGCCTGTCTTTAAAAAACAATTTAAGGGGGCTGGAGAGATAGCCTAGCGGTTAAGAGCGCCGACTGCTCTTACAGATGACCCGGGTTCAATCCCCAGCACCCACATGGCGGCTGAGAACCATCTATAACTCCAGTTCCAGGAGAACTCCAGTTCCAGGGGAATCCGACATCCTCTTTTGACCTCCGCGGCATTGCACGACACGGGTGCACAAGACCTACATGCAGACAGTACATTCATACACATACAAAATAAATTAAAAAGAAAATTAAAAAAAAACCACAAAAAAAACCAATTTAATTTGCTGAACCCTCTTCTAAACTTATTATGACATCTTCAACGTGTAACTCCAGTAACACTTTCTTCATCTATTTTCTCCTTTTTAATTCTCTGCAAAGCCACATTTTCTGGAGTTTATTATAAATGAGACTCCAGGGGCTAGAGAGATGGCTCAGTGGTTAAGAGCAATGACTGCTTTTGCAGAGGACCCAGATCTCCCAAATGCTGGGGTCACACGACTCAGTCCTGATTCTTTATTCCCCATTTCTCCATGGCTTTCAATTCCTCTCCACCCTGTCTTGATTTCTGTTGCTGCCTCCTGCCTCTACTAATGTTTTAGAGACCCCCCCAAATCAATTTACGTTTTTCTCTTCTCCAGACCTTTCCCTGAGCATGAGGCACGCATCTCGGGAGTCCATCCCTACAGTTACCTATGGGGAAAGAAAGGGAAAGAGCCGGGATGATTTAAATAGAGCTTTCTCTCTCCTAGAAGTTGGTTAGGTATTTCCCCCTCTTCTGGTTTTGTTTTTTGAGATAGGGTCTTACTATGTAGCCCTGGGTGGCGTGGAAACTTGGCTATGTGAACCAGGCAGGCCTCTGGTTACTGCAATCCTCCTGCCTCCTGAGTGCTGGGATTACACGTGTGGGCTACCTCTCCTGCTCTAATCATTTCTGATCCTGTTTTACTGTAGTTATGAACAGGCTGGCAGAATATCAAAGTATTTGATGACAAAATCCTTTCATTTTTTTTAAATTTAATTGTATTTTTGTATGTGTATGAATGTACTGTCTGCATGTAGGTTTGTGTACCCGTGTCGTGTAATGTCGCGGAGGTCAGAACAGGGTCTCGGATTCCCCTGGAACTGGAGTTCTCCTGGAATTGGAGTTACAGACAGTTCTCGGCCGCCATGTGGGTGCTGGGGATGGAACCCGGGTCCTCTGCAAGAGCAGTCGGTGCTCTTAACCGCTACGCTATCTCTCCAGCCCAGACAAAATCCTTTCATTTTTTAAAACATTTTTTGAGACAAGTTCTCATGTAGCTCAGGCTAGTCTTGAACTTGCTATGTAGCTGACCTTGAAGTCTGGATCTTCTGCCTCCACCTCCCAAGGGCCTGTGCTATCTCACCTGCTTTGCAGCATAGGTTGGTGCTGAATTTATGGCAATCCTGCCTCAGCCTTCAAAATGCTAGAATTATGGGCATGATCCTGGCTTACAAATTCTGAATACTGAAGCTTGATATCAAATTCCAAATCCTAAAGGAAGCTTGGTGTTCAAGTGTAATTGTCAAACTGGTTTTTGTTCAAATACATTGTTATATGTGCTCCAACCTGAGGACTATGCAACCACTTCCATCAGATGAATGCCAAATAATACCAGGCATTTTATTTCTTAGACTTTATTTTCATCTTCAAGTAAAACAACAAAAGAAAAATGATTGGAGGCTGGAGAAATGGCTCAGGAGTTCAGAGCACTTACTGTTCTTGCAGAGGACCCAAGTTTAGTTCCCAGCACATGTGTAAGGCTCACAACTGCCCGGAACTCCAGCTCCAGGGGATCCAGTCCTCTCCTCTGGCCTCTGTATGTACCTGCACCCACATGCACATACCACCACACAGACACACATGTACCCATAACTAAGGAAAAAAATGAATCTTACAAATATTATTATAAGCCAGATGTTGTAAATGTTGTTATACACACTTCTTATATTAGCACTTGGGAGGTGCAGGAAGGAGGGTCAGGCATTCAAGGTCGGCTTCAACTACATAGCGAGTTCAAGTCCAGCATGGGCTATGTGAGACTTTTTTTTCCAAACAATATAACAACACAAAATCTTTTTTTTTTTGGTCTTTTCGAGACACGGTCTCCCTGTGTAGCCCCAGCTGTCCTAGAACTGACTCTGTAGACCAGGCTGGCCTTGAACTCACAAAGATCCACCTGCTTCTGCCTCCCGAGTGCTAGGATTAAAGGCGTGCTCTAGCAGTTAAGAGCGCCGACCACTCTTACAGAGGACCCGGGTTCGATCCCCAGCACCCACATGGTGGCCGAGAACCGTCTGAAACTCCAATTCCAGGAGAACTCCAGTTCCAGGGGAATCCGACACCCTCTTCTGACCTCTGCAGCATTGCATGACACGGGTGCACAGACCTACATGAAGACAGTACATTCATACACATACAGAAATAAATAAATAAATAAATAAATAAATAAATAAATAATAAATAAATATACATTAAAGGCATGCCCCACCACTCCCGGCCACAAAATCTTTTACACACACACACACACACACACACACACACACACGAGTTTGAACTTGCTATGTAGACCAGGCTGGTCTCAAACTTCCAGGGATGTGCCACCTCTCCGTCTCTGCCTCTGGAGTGCTGGGACTAAAGTCATGTGCCACCATGCCCTCCCCATTTTTGTAAGAGGCAGAGTCTTGCTGGAGCTGGTGAACACTGGGGTATTCATAGGCCTGATTATATTACTTATCAACTTGTTACCATGGTGACCCCTTGCTATTGAGAGATTTCAGATTGCTGAGTGTGTAGCAGGGACCGAGATCAACATGCCATACCACGTAGCCTCAGACTCTTACACTCAAGCCATCTTCTCACTCAACCCACCCCCATTAGCTCTGATTTCAGTCACCAACCACTGTGCCAGGCCCCCAAATTTATTTTAAAATACTGAGAAATACAGCTTACACAGTATTAACCACTGGCTCTGCTAACAGTGCGGAACTAGAAGTTCTTGAGATATAAAGGTCAGAGTGTGCTTTAAGATGAAAATTTCTTTTATAATTAAGTCACGGAGACTTACCAACCCCTTGCAGAGGTGACAGTGTGAGCTGCATTCTGTCCTGGCTGCATCAAGGCAGGGAAAACAGAGATGCAGGCAGTTGCTCATAGGCAGTCAGCCAAGAGGAAGGACAGCAGAAGTCAGGGCTCCAAGAAGACTGGAAGCTGCTTCCTTGTTTTTCAATTTTTCAAAAATTCAAATAATTGATATATCTTGAACCCTGTTGCTTGCTTTGATTAAATGAGAAAAGATTAATTGCTTCGTTTTGCACCTCACAGGATGCTTCCTGGTTCTTGGGATATCCTGTGTTCTGTTAACTAGTTACTCAATAGCTCAATTAAAAATCAGAATTATAAATATGATAAATATGTAGAATGAAGTCTCAAAAGTGCTAAGATTTTCAATTTTATATAGCAAGGGAAAAGCTAGCAAAATGAAACCAGAATGATAAAATAATGTTAATTTTTCAAGTCTGACTAGTTCATGATAATAATGTCTCCACTTTTGTGACTCTCTGAAAACTTTCAAAGTGAGATTAAAACCAGTAGTTATGTTGAAGGTAATTTTATACTTTTACTTCTTACTAAACTATTTTTACTTTAAAAAAAAATTAATGTTTTATCCAGGCATGGTGGTGCAAGCCTTTAATCCCAGCACTTGAGAGGCAGAGGCAGGCGGCTATCTTGAGTTCAAGGCCAGCTTGGTCTACATAGTGAGTACCAGGCCAGGTGGGACTAAAGGGATATCCTGTCTCAAAAAAGACCAAAACAATTAATAACAATAATGTTTTAAGTCAGCATGTAAGGTAATGGATTTCATTATGGATTATTATTATTATTATTGGTCTTTTTCGAGACACAGTCTCCCTTTAGTCCCAGATGGCCTGGAGCTTGCTATGTAGACCAGGCTGGCCTTGAACTCACAGAGATCCACCTGCCTCTGCCTCCCAAGTGCTAGGATTAAAGCGTGTGCCACCACGCCCAGCCATGTGGGTGCTGGGAATTGAACCCAAGTCCTCTGTAAGAGCAATCAGTGCTCTTAATCACTGAGCCATCTCTCCAGCCCCCTTATTTTATGATTTAAACTTATTTTTTATTTTATGTGTATGAGTGGATTGCCTACATGTCTGTAAGTGCACTCATGTCATGCAGTGCCTGCGGAGGCCAGAAGAGGACATCGTATCTCCATATCTCCTGGAACTGGAGTTATAGATGGTTGTTAGCTGCCCGGTGGATACTGGAATTTAAACTCCGGTCTTCTGCAAGAGCAACAGGTGCTTTTATCTGCAGAGCCATTTCTCCAGTTTCCATTTTCTTCTTTTGAAGATTTATTTTTATTATTTTAATTATGTACATATGTGGGGGAGGTATGTGTTCATGAGTGCAGATGTCCTCAGAGTTCAGAAGAGGGTGCTGGGTCCCCTGGAGCTAGCGTCATAGGTACCCTACCACATGGGTGCTGAGAATGGAACTTAAGTCTCTACAGGAGTAGTACCTGCTGGTAACCACTGAGGCATCTTCCCAGCCTTTCAACAAACTTTGTTCTTATTGGTTCACCCACCCCACTGCCCCCCCCTCACTCCCTACCCTTTTGTTAGACCCCTTCTTGCTGGTCCCTTTCCTATACCCTAAAAGCCCCCTCTTAGTTTCATGACACTTGTATCTGACTACTCTTTTTTTTTTTTTTAAAGTTTGTTTTTGTTCTTGTTTGTTTGTTTTTAATTTTTTAAATTTTTTTATTTATTTCTGTATGTGTATCAATGTATTGTCTGCATGCAGGTCTGTGCACCCGTGTCGTACAATGCCGTGGAGGTCAGAAGAGGGTGTCGGATTCCCCTGGAACTGGAGTTCTCCTGGAATTGGAGTTTCAGATGGTTCTCGGCCGCCATGTGGGTGCTGGGGATCGAACCCGGGTCTCTGTAAGAGCGGTCGGTGCCTCTTAACCGATAGGCCATCTCTCCAGCCCCTGACTACTCTTTCTTTACCCTTCCCTCCTCTCCCCTAAGACTTCTTCCCATCCTCTATGATCCTTTTTCTTGTAATCTCCCCCAACCCTGTGGGTTCTACACTTACCTGGCAGAGGAGATACCAGAATCAGGACGGTGGTTCTTCCCAGGCTCATCTCTTACACTCAGGATATGTTGATCCTCTGTGATTTCCCCAAATGCAAGAAACTCTACCTCATAATTTTTGGTAATAGGGGACTGCTGATTTATTCCGTCCCCTATAAAAATAAAGAAATAATGAACTGGGTATAGTATGCATCCTTTAATACCACACTCCGGCGGGGGCAGAGGCAAGCAGATGGATCCTCTGGTGAGTCAAGGCCAGCCTGGTTTAGATAGTAAGTTCCAGGCCAGCTGGCAGTACAGAAAGACCCTGTCTCAAAAAGACCAATATAATAGTAATAATAATAATAATAATAAAATAAAATGCACCTAGGTTCAGCTGTATAGCCCAGGCTGGCTGTATGAAAAGAACTAATTGGAACTCATCCTTCTGCTGAACAAGATGAAAATGTCTATCTTAATTGGATCTTTCACTGTGGCTAATGAACACTTTCAAATTCAAAGAACTTGATTTGGAATCAGTTGAGACGGACACAGCGGGACGTATTGACCATCATCTCCTCATCCTGAATCCTGGCTTTCTCCTCACTATCATGTATCTCCCACCGTCACCATCAATGTCTCACCAAGCATCTCACTCACAGAGATGTTTCTGCCTCTGAGCACCTACCTCACTTGGCCCTGATTCCATCCTCCGCTCTGTTATTATATATACAAAATGAAAATGGGCCCTCTTTGAAGGCAGTGACTACATTTTGAACCCCTCTGGATTCTTGAAAGGGGTTAATTATTCTGTTTTATAAACAGATTGAACATTAGCCTGAAACTCTCCTTTGATCAGGACATACAAGTTCTTCTCCTTGGCTCCTTGGCTCTTCTTAGCTTAGCAACAGTCAAGGACAATTGAACATGAACCTTGTGCTGTTATTGCTGTGCCTGGCAACCAGGGCAGCTCAACCTCTGAAGATACATCTTTTGATATGCTAATGACTGAGGCAAAGGAGGCCACCCTGATGACCTGTAGTCACATGTCAGCATTAGGGGACTGGATGAGTAGCCTTGGCTGTATGCTGTTGACAGGGATCATTTGTGGCTTCTGTAATCAGACATGCTGTTTTAGTTACACCTCTGACTTTTTTGGTGTGTGTGTGTGTGTGTGTGTGGGTGTGTGTGTGTGTGTGTGGTGTCTCCCAGCCTCTGCCTCCTGAGTGCTGGGATCAAAGGCGTCCACCACCATGCCAGTGTTGAGATGCTGTTTTAGTCACACCTCTGACTTTTAAAACGTGAAAGATTGAAAGTAAAATGGAGGATTCCCAAAACCATATAAAACTCAAGAGGTGGGCTGGAGAGATGGCTCAATCGGTTAAGAGCACTGATTGCTCTTGCAGAGGACTTGGGTTCGATTCTCAGCACCACATGGCTGGGCATGGTGGCACGTGCCTTTAATCCCAGCACTTGGAGGCAGAAAGGCAGATCTCTGTGAGTTCAAGGCCAGCCTAGTCTACCAGAGTGAGTTCCAGTCCATCTGGGATTAAAGGAGACCTGTCTCAAAAAGACCAAAAACAACAACAACAAAACCCTCAAGAGGTACACAGATCTTAGAGTTATTAATCTTCAGTCATTTTTCATAAGAAATTAAACATTAAGAGTTTAAGCTTTCCTGGGGCTGGAGAGATGGCTCAGCAGTTAAGAGCACTGACCGCTCTTGCAGAGGACCCGGGTTCGATTCCCAGCAACCCACATGGTGGCATAAGAACTGTCTTTAACTCCAGTTCCAGGAGAATCTGACACCCTCTTCTGACCTCCACAGCATTGCATGACACTGGTACACCACCTACATGCAGACAGATACATTCAACACATAATAAATAATAAAAAATAAAATTAAATTAAAATTAAAAAAAGAGTTTAAGCTTTCCTTACTTCATTTTGCATGCTTTTTCCCTAGGAAAACCACAACCCTAGAGTTGTTATGTATACTCCCTTCATAACTATTTTATATATTTTCTTGCCATATACATTTCTATGAATTAGCATGGTGTAATAGTATTCTGAATTTTTATAATGTTATACACATGATGTTGTACATAGTATTCTGCAAACTACTTTTAAAAAAGATTTATTCATTTTTATGTGTATGGGGTGTTTTGCCTGCATGTATGTATTTGTGCCATGTGTGTGCCTAGTGCAGTGCCTGCAGAGTCAGAAGAAGAGTGTTAGTCCTCTGGAACTGGAGTTATGGACAATTGTTAGCCACCATGTGGGTATGGGAGCTGAACCCAGGTCCTTGTGAGAGCAGCCAGTGTTCTTAACCACCACNCTGACCTGGAACTCATTCTGTAGACCAGGCTGGCCTCGGACTCACAGAGATCCGCGTGCTTCTGCCTCCCATGTGCTAGGATTAAAGGCATGCGCCACCACGCCTGGCATTTATTTATTTCTGTATGTGTATCAATGTACTGTCTGCTTGCAAGTTTGTGCACCCATGTCGTGCAATGCCGCAGAGGTCAGGATTCCCCTAGAACTGGAGTTCTCCTGGAATTGGAGTTTCAGATGGTTCTCGGCCGCCATGTGGGTGCTGGGGATCGAACCCGGGTCCTCTGTAAGAGCGGTCGGTGCTCTTAACCGCTAGGCCATCTCTCCAGCCCTGACTACTCTTTCTTTACCCTTCCCTCCTCTCCCCTAAGACTTCTTCCCATCCTCTATGATCCTTTTTCTTGTAATCTCCCCCAACCCTGTGGGTTCTACACTTACCTGGCAGAGGAGATACCAGAATCAGGACGGTGGTCTTCCCAGGCTCATCTCTTACACTCAGGATATGTTGATCCTCGTGATTTCCCCAAATGCAAGAAACTCTACCTCATAATTTTTGGTAATAGGGGACTGCTGATTTATTCCGTCCCCTATAAAAATAAAGAAATAATGACTGGGTATAGTATTGCATGCCTTTAATACCAGCACTCCGGGGGCAGAGGCAAGCAGATGGATCTCTGTGAGTTCAAGGCCAGCCTGGTTTAGATAGTAAGTTCCAGGCCAGCTGGCAGTACAGAAAGACCCTGTCTCAAAAAGACAATAATAATAGTAATAATAATAATAATAATAAAATAAAATGCACCTAGGTTCAGCTGTATAGCCCAGGCTGGCTGTATGAAAAGAACTAATTGGAACTCATCCTTCTGCTGAACAAGATGAAAATGTCTATCTTAATTGGATCTTTCACTGTGGCTAATGAACACTTTCAAATTCAAAGAACTTGATTTGGAATCAGTTGAGACGGACACAGCGGGACGTATTGACCATCATCTCCTCATCCTGAATCCTGGCTTTCTCCTCACTACATGTCTCACCCACCGTCACCATCAATGTCTCACCAAGCATCTCACTCCACAGAGATGTTTCTGCCTCTGAGCACCTACCTCACTTGGCCCTGATTCCATCCTCCGCTCTGTTATTATATATACAAAATGAAAATGGGCCCTCTTTGAAGGCAGTGACTACATTTTGAACCCCTCTGGATTCTTGAAAGGGGTTAATTATTCTGTTTTATAAACAGATTGAACATTAGCCTGAAACTCTCCTTTGATCAGGACATACAAGTTCTTCTCCTTGGCTCCTTGGCTCTTCTTAGCTTAGCAACAGTCAAGGACAATTGAACATGAACCTTGTGCTGTTATTGCTGTGCCTGGCAACCAGGGCAGCTCAACCTCTGAAGATACATCTTTTGATATGCTAATGACTGAGGCAAAGGAGGCCACCCTGATGACCTGTAGTCACATGTCAGCATTAGGGGACTGGATGAGTAGCCTTGGCTGTATGCTGTTGACAGGGATCATTTGTGGCTTCTGTAATCAGACATGCTGTTTTAGTTACACCTCTGACTTTTTTGGTGTGTGTGTGTGTGTGTGTGTGTGTGTGTGTGTGTGTGTGTGGTGTCTCCCAGCCTCTGCCTCCTGAGTGCTGGGATCAAAGGCGTCCACCACCATGCCCAGTGTTGAGATGCTGTTTTAGTCACACCTCTGACTTTTAAAACGTGAAAGATTGAAAGTAAAATGGAGGATTCCCAAAACCATATAAAACTCAAGAGGTGGGCTGGAGAGATGGCTCAATCGGTTAAGAGCACTGATTGCTCTTGCAGAGGACTTGGGTTCGATTCTCAGCACCCACATGGCTGGGCATGGTGGCACGTGCCTTTAATCCCAGCACTTGGGAGGCAGAGAAAGGCAGATCTCTGTGAGTTCAAGGCCAGCCTAGTCTACAGAGTGAGTTCCAGTCCATCTGGGATTAAAGGGAAAGCCTGTCTCAAAAAGACCAAATAACAACAACAACAAAACCCTCAAGAGGTACACAGATCTTAGAGTTATTAATCTTCAGTCATTTTTCATAAGAAATTAAACATTAAGAGTTTAAGCTTTCCTTGGGGCTGGAGAGATGGCTCAGCAGTTAAGAGCACTGACCGCTCTTGCAGAGGACCCGGGTTCGATTCCCAGCACCCACATGGTGGCTAAGAACTGTCTTTAACTCCAGTTCCAGGAGAATCTGACACCCTCTTCTGACCTCCACAGCATTGCATGACACTGGTACACCAACCTACATGCAGACAGTACATTCATACACATAATAAATAATAAAAAATAAAATTAAATTAAAATTAAAAAAAAAGAGTTTAAGCTTTCCTTACTTCATTTTGCATGCTTTTTCCCTAGGAAAACCACAACCCTAGAGTTGTTATGTATACTCCCTTCATAACTATTTTATATATTTTCTTGCCATATACATTTCTATGAATTAGCATGGTGTAATAGTATTCTGAATTTTTATAATGTTATACACATGATGTTGTACATAGTATTCTGCAAACTACTTTTAAAAAAGATTTATTCATTTTTATGTGTATGGGTGTTTTGCCTGCATGTATGTATTTGTGCCATGTGTGTGCCTAGTGCAGTGCCTGCAGAGTCAGAAGAGAGTGTTAGATCCTCTGGACCTGGAGTTATGGACAATTGTTAGCCACCATGTGGGTATGGGAGCTGAACCCAGGTCCTCTGTGAGAGCAGCCAGTGTTCTTAACCACTGAGCCATCTCTCTGGCCCCTGCAAACTACTTTATTAAAATTTAAATTCTATTAAAAATTAAATAAATAAGCTCACAATTTAAAAAAATTTGGTCTGGAACTCACTCTGTAGATGAGGCTGGCCTTGAACTCAGAGAGCTCTGCCTGCCTCTGCCTCCTGAGTGCTAGGATTAAAGGCATGTGCCACCATGCCTGGTTTAAAGATGGTTCTCAGATGCCATGTGGGTTCTGGGAATCGAACCTGGGTCCTCCGCAAGAGCAGTCAGTGCTCTTAACCACTGAGCCATCTTTCCAGCCCCAATTTAAACTTTTTAATTAAATTATTTTATGCATTTGATCACTTTTATTAAAATATTTTTATTTATTATTTTTATTTTAGATGTACGAGTGTACTGCCTACATGTATGGGAGTGCACCCATGTCATGCAATACCTCAGAGATCAGAGAGGGCATAAGATCCCCTGGAACTGGAGTTAAAAATGGTTCTTGGGGCAGGAGAGATGGCCTTGTGGTTCAGAGCGCCGACCGCTCTTACAGAGGACCCGGGTTCGATCCCCAGCACCCACATGGCGGCCGAGAACTGTCTGAAACTCCAATTCCAGGAGAACTCCAGTTCCAGGGGGATCAGAGACCCTCTTCTGACCTCTGCGGCATTGCATGACACGCGTGCACAAACTTGCATGCAGACAGTACAAACTTGCATGCAGACAGTACATTCATACACATACAGAAATAAATAAAATTTTAAAAAAAACTGAACTTTTTTTAAAAAATAAAAAGAATGGTTCTTAGTCACCATCATGTGGGTGCTAGGAATTGAACATGGGTCATCTGTAAGAGCAGTCAGTGCTCCTGCCTGCTGGGTAATCTCTCCAGCCCTGTTATCATTTATATTTTAGACAGTGACTTGCTGTGTGCCACTGGCTGGCCTGAAACTCTCCATGTAGCACAGGTCTTAAACTCACAGTAGTCCTTGTGCCTCGGTTTCTCAAGTGCTGGATCACAGAACGACCTGCCACCACACTCACTCCCTTCTACTTTTATTCATTGAAGTTCTACAGTAAACAAGAACATTCACTTCTCCACCAGTGACAGAAGACACTTTATCTCTAGTTCCCGGCACAGAACCCCTATAATCTTGGAACTTCCCTGAGTCTTAGGAGTGTCTTTTGTTCTAATGAGGTCACTCTTGGCAAGGCACCTAAAGAGTCTCAGAGTGGAAACTTGTTATCAGAAAGCCTCGACAAGACGCTTGAAACTTTTGGTACTGTCTCCAACCTCCTACAAGGGCAGAAGAGCTGGAGATCGAACTACTCACCACAGGCCACAACCACACCTACATAGAGAAATGTCCATAAAAATATCAAAAGATGGGCAGCTAAGGTGGCTTAATGAGTAGAAACCCTTGCCTGATGATCCACATTGGATCCCCGAAACTCACAGTGGAAGGGGAGACTCTACTCCCCAAAGTTGTCCCCTGACTTCCACATGGGGCACATATGTGCTTATACTCAGACACTCTATTAGTCATAGTTATGATAGAACTTCATGACAAGGCAATTTATAGAAGAAAGAGTTTAGTTGGAGTACAGTTCCAGTGGGATAAGTGTCCATTATGGGGGACTAGAGAGATGGCTCATCAGTTAAGAGCACTGGCTGCTCTTGCAGAGGACCCAGGTTCAATTCCCAGCACCCGCATGACAGCTAACAACTGCCTGTAACTCCAGTTCCAGGAAATCTGATGTCCTGTTCTGATTTCTGCAGGCATTGCATGACACAGGTCCACTTACATACAAGCAGGAAAATATACTCATGCACAGAAAATAATAATTTTTTTTCATCTTTTTGAGACAGAGTCTCCCTGTATGCTCCATTAGACTAGAATTCACTATGTAGACCATGCTGGCCTTGAACTCACAAAGATCCACCTCCCTCTACCTCCTGAGTGCTGAGATTAAAGGAATTTGCCACAGTGCCCAGCATAAATAAAATATTTTTTTTTAAGGAGAGTCCATCATGGCGGGAAGGGGTGGCGGCAAGCAGCAGGCACGAAGCAGGACCAGGAAGCTGAGAAATTACATCTTCAACAGCAAACAGGAAGCAGAGTAAACTGGAAGTAAGATGAGGCTATAAACCCTCAAAGCCTGCCCCAGTGACACACTTCCTGCTGCTGGGCCACATCTCCTAAAAGTTCCATAACCTCCCCAAATGGCACCATGAAATGGTGACCAAGTGTTCAGATACAGGAGCTCATGGGGACATTTCTCCTATCGCACATACATACACATTAAACACAATAATAGTAAGCAAAATTTAAAAAGAAATCTCCAAAGAGCTGAGTTGGGGGGGGCATATACAGGAGGGTCTAGTGAGCGTCCCAGAGACAAACATCCGTGTCTTGGGAGGGTAGCACACCCCAACATTACAGGAAAGTGAGACCTTTTCTCTCTCTCTCTCTCTCTCTCTCATTTCTCCCAGGGTCTCATGTATCCCTGGCTGGCCTCCAGTTCACTATGTATGTAGCAGAGGATGACTTTCAGCTTCTGATCTTCCTTCCCCCAACTCAAAAATGCTCGTGTGTCTATTAGCACAGTCCCCATCTGTCACCTTCATAATTTAAAGGAGATTTTGTGAGACGTAATATTTGGAAAGAGAATACATAGAATATTCCAGATTTTAAGAGTCATAAACTGAAAATCATAGTGTCCAGTAAAGACCAAAAATACCTACAGCTCCACAAGGAAAACCAGAGTTTATTTTCTTTTTGAGGCAGGGTCTCACTCTGTGACCCAGACTGGCATGGAACTCAGTGTGTAGTCCAAGCTGGCCCCAAGTTCATGGTGATGCCCCAACCTCAGTCTCTCTGGTGCTGGGATTACAGAGGTGTGCCACCACATCCTGGTGAATATATTGTTTAATGAGTTAAGAAAACTAATGTAGCAATGACTCTCAACTACCATGCCTTTGGAGAATGACCATAAATAATTGAAAAAAATTGTAATATAGGAAAATAGTCTTTGGATTGACAAATTCATAGACATCACTGATACAGTACTTTGGTTTGTTATGGACATCATAATTAAGCTTTCACTTTAGCTAGAGGTTTTCTTTTTAAAAAATATTTTAATAGTTTTAATTGTGTGGTGTGTGTGTGTGTGTGTGTGTGTGTGTGTGTGTGTGCATGAAAGCAGGTGCCCTCACAGACTATGGGCATTGGATCCTGCTGAAGTTGGAGTGACTGGCAGATGTGAGCTACCCAGTTGGGTGCTCCTGCCCCAGTGTGGGCTCTTGGAACTGTACCAGGTCCTCTGCAAGAGCAGTTGCATGCTTGTCACCACTGAGCTCTCTCTCCAGCCCCTCACTAAATGAGGATGTAGGATTTCCTCAGCCAAGGTCATGAACTTGAGATGAAGAGCCTCTGTCCAGATTGTCTTGAGTGTGAAGCTGATCCACAGGCTGCTCTTTGTTTTGCTTGGTGTGGGAGACAAGCACTAAGTGCACATTCAGCAAGTCAAACCTCAGCTCTGAAAGGGCTTTCGGTCCATGACTTGGGTGACTGATGGATGACTCGGTCAAGGGCCACATCTGCTAAGACAGAAACTCGGTCTTCAAATATCATTTATTGCATTATGGGAGTTTGGGTAGGCAACTTGGAGCCTTATAAAACGTACATAAGAAGGTTGCTTTCTTCAAAGGTTTGTTTTGCTTTTTTTTTTTTTTTTTTTGTCATGGTTTCTCTGTAGCCTCAGCTGGCCTGGAACTCACTATGTAGACCAGGTTGGCCTCCATCTGACATGAGATTGCCTACCTCAGGGTGCTGAGATTAAAGGGATTTGCCACCACACCCGGCCTTTGTTTTGTTTCTGACAAGATCTGGGTCTGACTATGTAGGCCAGGCTGGCCTTGAACTTGTGATCATCCTGCCTCAATCTCCAGAATGCTGGGATTACAAGCATGTGCCACCAAACCAGGCTAGAATGTTTCATTGCTGTGTAGACCTCATTCATGAGCATTTTAAAAACAGTATGTTTTAGTAACATAAACGTTACTCCCACGTTGCAAACCTAAAGCCAGTAACATAAATTAGCGTGGAATCAGGGAACTACCTCAGCAAAAAGATGTGAACTAGGTAAAATGTATGTCAATCTTCAGAACATTCTTTTTCTTGTTTTCCAAAATTCTATTGTTAGAGGCTGGAGAGATTACTCAGTACCTAAAGGTGTTCACTGCTCTTGCAGGCGACCTGGCTTTAGTTCCCAGCACCCACATCAGGCAGCAACCAACCCCCTCTAACTGCAGTTTCAGGGATCCAATGCCCTTTTCTGATCTCTTCAAGGACCTACACACACATACACACACACAATAAAGAAATAAATCTTTAAAAAAAAATTATGCTGGGGCTGGAGAGATAGTCTAGCAGTTAAGAGCGCTGACTGCTCTTGCAGGGGACCCAGGTTCGATCCCCAGCATCCACATGGCAGCTGAGAACCGTCTGTAACTCCAATTCCAGGTGAACTCCAGTTCCAGGGGAATCCAACACCCTCTTCTGACCTCCAAGGCATTGCATGACACAGTTGCACAAACCTACATGCAGACAGTACATTCATACCCATAGAAAATAAATAAATAAAAATTTAAAAAAATTATGCTGTTGAACCAGACAAGGTGACAACTGTAAGCCCAGCACTTAGGTGGTGCGGGAAATAGGACAGGAGCTCAAGGTCATTCTTGGCTAAATAGTAAATTTGAGGCCAACATACAAAACATGAAAGCTTTTCTAAAACCATATATCCTACCATTAATATTTTTACTGTAGGTCTAAAACTATTTGCAATTGTTATACTTAAAATATTTTATTATTTTTAATTTTTTTATGTGTATGAGTGTATTGCTTGCATGTAGGTAGGTGCACCCATGTTATGCAAAGCCCACAGAGGTCAGAATAAAGTGTTGGATCCCCTGGAACTAGAGTTATGGTCAGTTGTTAGCCTTCATGTAGGTGCTGGGAATTAAACCTGGGTCCTCTGCAAGAGCAGCCAGTGCTCTTAACTGCTGAGCCATAACTCCAGACCCATAATTGGTATATTTTAATGTTTTATGTTTTTAAAATTTTTAAACACTTTTTAAGTTGAATTTTTGTGATTTTTTTCATACATTATAATTTGGTTGATGGTCTTTAGATCCCCTCCCCATCCACACAGTCCCTTCTTGTCCCCTGCCCCTTGCCAAAAGTTTCTTAGGTTGGATTGAGGTTTCTCACCCACTGCCCCAAGTCTATGTTGGGATTAAAAATAGTTTTTAGCTGGGCATAATGGTGCACACCTTTAATCCCAGCACTTGGGAGGCAAAGGCAGAGGGATGTCCATGAGAATGAGGCCACCTGGTTTATATAACACGTTCCAGGCCAGCTGGGGCTAAAGGAAGACCCTGTCTCAAAAAAAGAACAGAAAAAAATATTTTCTTTCATGATTTTACATGCCTGAGTGTTTTGCCTGTATATATGTAATTGCACTGATGTATACAATGCTGTCAGAGATCAGAGAGGGCATCAGCTCCCTCTGGAACTGGAGGTACAGATAGCTGTTCGCCGCCATGTGGGTGCTGGGAACTGAACCTGGGTCCTCTGCAAGGGAGCCAGTGCACTTTCCTGCTGAGCCATTGTTCTAGCCTCCTGGACGGTTTATGTTTTAATGTCTAAGGTATCTGGCTTCGTATGTTATATATTATTGTCATTGTTCCTGCTGTTTTCAGTGGATCGAGGAGTGGAGGACCTCAGTGAGAAAGAGGGAAAGGGGGCTGCTGAGAGCTGGGAAGAGGCACCAGAACAAGTGGTGGAGCTAAGGGTATGAATGTCCTCCCAAAGTGAATGTTGTGATTCAAGACAACCGCCTTCCCACTCATGCCCCACAGATCTGCAGCCCCAAGAGACCAGCAGTCACAACTCCACTAGCAAGCCACCTCTTTAGGCTAAGTCTCTAGCACAGCAGGATGGCAAGGTCTCAGTGGCCATGAGGTAGATCCTGGGTAGTGCCAGCCAGGAAGAGGGAAGAGATGCTGGAGAAATCCGTCCTTGACAGGGCAACCAGGATCTCCCAACCCAAATCCAGCAGACATCGCAGTAACATGGTGAGTCTTTGGATCCTGATGGGTCTTGAGGCTTTGAACAGTAAAGATTAACAAAGACATGAAAAGACACTGCCACCTCCACCATCACCTGGACTATATCCACCGTGGGTCTCTGTATTAGTCACTTTTCTGTTGCTGTGATAAAATACCATGCCTGAAAGCAACTTAAGGAAGAAAGGGTTTACTTTTAGCTCATGGTTCCAGAGGGACAGTCTATCCTGGTGTGATGAGATCTGCTCCCAGAAGACGACCACCACTCAGACACCAAGTGATGTCAAAAGAAAGACTTTCTAGGTAGCAGCGACCTCACACTGGGCATTCAGTTTCAGGCGTGGCACCAAGCCGTTTTAAGAAGAATTTTTATACAGAAAAACCACAACCAGGGGTGAAAAGTTTAAGTTTCCAAGTGTAGGGGTGGAAAGCCCCTCTAACAAGTCCTATTCTCTAAGAGCAAGCCAAGCAGAAAGCACAGAAGCCATCAATCTCCGGTTAGCAAAAGCTCCCAGGTGCACGCCAAACCTGTTCTCAAACTCCTACCACAGTTCAGCTGAGTCAGACTTCCCTATTCTCATACTCTGAATTAAGCTTTATCTACTGGGTTCAGCTGGGGCTCATAATATTGCATAGCTATCTATGGGCAATCTTGAGGTGCCTCACCACATTGGGGTTGGGGGAGGAAGCCAGCTGAGGACACTTTCCTCCACACACAGGAAGCACAGGACAGGAAGTGGACTATAAATTCCTCAAGCCAGCCCCCAGTGACACACTTCCTCTAGACAGGCTCCACCTCCTTTAAAAGGTTCCTTAACCCACTCAAACAGAGCCACCAGCTGGGGACCAGTGTTCAAATACGAGAGCCAAGAGTTATATTTCATATTCAAACCACTACAGTCACCCAGCTGTGGCAGACGGCTGGATTTGTGATCCCTTTGCTCCACATCCTGTGACCTTGAACCACATGCACTGTGACCTCCACCTCTCCCACTTCCCACTGTGTTTGGCATGTCCCAAGTCAAGAAAAAAGGGAGGGGCTGGAGAGATGGCCTAGAGGTTAAAAGCGCCGACCGCTCTTACAGAGGACCGGGTTCGATCCCCAGCACCCACATGGCGGCTGAGAACCATCTGAAACTCCAATTCCAGGAGAACTCCAGTTCCAGGGGAATCCGACACCCTCTTCTGACCTCCGTGGCATTGCACGACACGGGTGCACACACCTGCATGCAGACAGTACATTCATACACATACCGAAATAAATAAAATAAAATAAATAAAAAAAAAAAGTGAAAGGATGTAGAGTAGGGGACAATTGGGGGACCTACCAAGGACTCGGAGTAGAGTCAGACAATGGCACTTAGACAATTGAGGTAAAACCTGTGCCAACAAGCCAGGCAGAGGCAGGCAGATTGAGTTCAAGTCCTGCACGGTATACATAGTAAGTTCCAAGCCAGCTGGGGCTGGAGGGAGAGCCTGTCTCAAAAAGAACCGCACCCTCTCCCAAAAAAAAAAACCCTGTGCAATGTGCCAACCATAACAGTTTATCATGTTCATTAATTTGGGATTTGCAAACCACAAAGGAGGTGCTTGGAAGATGGCTCAGCAGTTAAGAGCACTGGATGCTCTTGCAGAGGACCCAAGTTCAGGTCCCAGCACCTACATGATGGCTGACAACCATCTGTAACTCCAGTTCCAGGGAATCCAAAGCCATCTTCTGGCTTTCATGAGCATTACGTCCATGCAGGCAAAACACCCATACACATAAAAATATATTTAAAGAACACAAATGAGAAGTCCCACCCACCTACTCCTTAGTGCATACCTTCATCATTTAAAAAGTTCCACAGCTACACCTCACCTGCCTGGAAATACTGTGCAGCACAGGCAGCCATGTGCCTGTATATCCCAAATCTAATTGGCTATTGGCTCTCTCCTTGGAGGAATGACCCATGGCTGATGCCACAAGCCTACATCCTCTACAGGTTAGGAGATGTTATAAGCCACAGCAAGACCCTGTCATATTTATCAGGGGGTAAAAATGTAATTCATGGATTAACATATCATCCAAACATATGTGTCTATGCCAAAGTAACCTACCATAACTATTAGTGCTGCTTAAATACCTATATATCTAATTGCTTGTGCTTCATTAGTAGGATCGAAAGGTTACTCCTGAACAAACTGTCAGCCCATGAAAGGAAACAGCCAGAATTGACCAGAATCCAAGTCAACAGCTCCAGAGAGAGAGGACAGTTTTACTTCTCATCCACCTGTGCCCCTTTTCTAAGCCTAGGGAACAATCTGCGGAAGAGGGGGCGTGGTAGAATGTAAAGGCTGCGATTGGGGTGAACGGTGAAACTACAGCGATGTAGTCTGGACACTCATTTGATCAACTTGATTGAACAAACAACCTGTCAACCTCCACTGAATGGTGGGACTGTGGGGGTTTGGGCACAACAGTCTATAGATTGGTTTTGCACGAAGGATGCTTATACTCATGGATTATCACTTATAGCTAAAAAATGAAAAAAAATAAACCTGAAAGATGCAGGACAGTTATGGCAGAATACATGATCTGGGATGGGGTGGGGGTGGGGGGAAAGGGAAAGGGAAATATGCCTGATCTGAATTGGAAAATGATGTACGAAATGCACAAACCATCAATAAAAATTAAATTAAAAAAAAAAAGTTCCATTTGAGCTGGGTATGGTAGTGTAGTCCTTTAATTCCAGGACTCAGGAGGCAGAGGCAGGTGGATCTCTGTGAGTTCAAGACCAGCCTGGTCTACATAGTGAGTTCCAGGACAGCTAGGGCTACAGGGAGACCCTGTTTCAAAAAGACCAAAAAAAAAAAAAAAGTTCCATTTGGAAAAAAAAATTATACATGAGACCTAATGTAAGAAAAAGCCCTCTTTAAAGTACATAGAGCTTACAACCCAAACTATTATTATAACACACCAAGACAAAGAAAGCAGATTTTTTATTTAGTCAGTGCTGAGGATTAAATTCTGGGCATCATGAATGCTGGGCAAGCATGATACCACTGAGGCTAACCTTTAGTACTTGAGAGGCTGAGGCAGGGGGGTTGCCACAAGTTCAAGACCAATCTAAGCTATTTTCTGAGTATTAGACTAGTTAGAGGATACATCTCTGAAAGAATAATGAAGGAACATGTGCTCAGAGCAGTTTGGGTCCCCTCTTGGCTAAAATGGCTTCGAAGAGTCAGGCTGTTTTATTAAGGCCTTGCTGTAATATAGCACTGTGTGACGCCACAGTTTTCAGAAAGGAACACGTCATTGGTGCCATGATCTAGAATTCATCATCAGTGTGGTGGTGCACGCCTTTAATCCTAGCACTTGGGAGGCAGAGGCAGGCGGATCTTTGTGAGTTCAAGGCCAGCCTGGTCTACAGAGTGAGTCCAGGACAGCTGGGACTACAAGGAGACCCTGTCTTGAAAAGACCAAAAAAAAAAAAAAAAAAAAATCAAGCAAATAATCCTTGAGAAGCTAGGTCTCAACATCCTCAATGTACCTGACGCCAGGGTAGCATGTTCCCACTGCCCACCAGTGGCACACCACAGATTCACAACACTGTGAGGTGGCACATCACAGATTCACAACACTGTGAGGTGGCACACCACGATTCACACCACTGTGAGGTGGAGCACCATGGATTCATACCATTGTGGGGTACATACCATAGCCTCACACCACTATGAGGTGTCTTCCCACATTGGCTCTCAGCTTGGCCCTGTAATTTGCTTAGCTGTGTCTTTTATTTTTATTTTAAATAAGGTGTCTGTGTGTGTGTGTGTGTGTGTGTGTGTGTGTGTGTGTGTGTGTCTTTGTGTGTGTATACACAAGTACAGGTGCCTGCAGAGGACATTGGGTTTCTTGGAGCTGGAGTTACGGTAGTTGTGAGCTGTGTAACGTGGGTTTTGGGAACTGAGTGTGGGTGCTCTACAAGACCAGTCAGTACATGCTCTTAACTGGGGAACCATCTCCCCAGCTTGCTTCATCATTTCTTGAGATGGCCGTGGGAAACCCAAGTTAGTCTCTTATATGCTGTAGTCACTTGGTCCATCCAGCTCCAGCCCTGAACAAACAGAGTGAGATGTTAAGACAGTGAAGCTCCATTCAAGCTTCATGACCACAGGCACTGAGGTGCCCAGCCCTGGGCAGGATCAGTATATGAGTCTCTCACTTGTGCCCAGTCTAGATTCTCATTGCTGGAATTATGATCAAATGACATAGGTCCTGCCTGAAATCAATGTTCTTTGAAGTTTGGGGTTTGATTTTTTTTTTTTTTTTTTTTTTTTTGGTCTTTTTGAGACATGGTCTCCCTTCAGCCCCAGTTGGCCTGGAGCTCCCTATGTAGACCAGGCTGACCTTGAACTCACAGAGATCTGCCTGCCTCTGCCCCCCAAGTGCTGGGATTAAAGGTGTGGGCCACCACGTCATGCTGGGGTTTGATTTTTATACAGCAACATAAAACTAACGTTGGCTTTTTCTAAGTGAGATGGGAAGACATTAGGAGGTGGTGAAAGGAAATAGAAAACAGAAAAGTAAGTTGGGAGCAAGAAGCAACATGACCCAGCATTTCAAGAACATTGTTTTGATTACTAGCTGAAAAAAAAAAATAATACCAAGGAACATGACACAGACGTTTGTAGGAAGGCAGTGGCAGTAAGCTAGATAAGGTATGCTGCTGACTTAGAGCATTTTAATGATAGATAATAAGAAATGGTCAGAATCTGGCTTCTAAATCTATAAGTAATTTTTGTTAGTAGTTGAAAATGAGCTGGATGGGCTTTTTTTTTTTTTTTTTTTTTTTTGAGATAGGGTCTCACTGTGTAGCCCTGGTGGGCCTGAAATTCAATATGTAGATCAGACTGGCCTCGAAGTCACAGAGATCCCCCTGCCTCTGCCTCCCAAGAGCTATAACTAAAGGTATATGGTATTGCCTCCAGATGCCTAATCTTAGTCATCAACCTGATTGAGAAGTGCCTAGATTAGTAATGCTCTCCTCTGGGTCTGTTGATAAGACCGTGTTCCCCTTTGCTTCTTGTCGCTATGATAAAGCACTTTCAAAAGCAACTTGAGGAGAGAAGGCTATATTTCAGCTTAAAGATTACAGTCCATCCTTAAAGGGAGCCAGGGAAGGCTCTCAAAGCAGGAACACGGGGGCAGGAACAGAAGATCTCAAAGGAATGCTGCTTACTGACTTGCTTATAGGGTCAGCTAAGTTCCTAACGCAGCCCAGACCCACCTGCCTAAGGATGGCACCACTCGCAGTGGGCAGGGCCCTCATAAATCAGCTACCAATAATAGTAAAAAAAAAAAAAAATGCCCTACGGGCAGCCCATAGGCCAATCAGAGGGAGGAAATTCCTCAGTTGAAGTTACCTCTCTGCAGGTGTGTCAAGTTGACAACTGAGATCAGCCATCACAGAGTACATCCAGAGAGGGTTCACTCAGGGGTGAAGACCGTCCTAAATGTGGGTGTCGCCATCTCTTAGGTCAAGGACCTGAATGGAATAAAAGTGCAAAAAGAAGCGACTGGCACAGCCTTCTCTTCCTGCCACCTGGATGCAGTGAGGTGAGCAGCCAGGCCTTCCTCATCACAGTGGGTTGAAACTTCAGAAAACGTGTATCATTCTTCCTCCTTTGAGTCTTTTCCTGTGTGTTCGTCCTAGTTATTGAAAGTCTGACCAACACAGTGACATATGAAAGACGGGAATCAAGAACAGTTCAGACGGGCTGGTGAGATGGCCCAGTGGGCACTGGAGCTTGCTCTGCAAACCTGGCAACCTGAGTCTGATCATCAGCGTTGTGGTAAAGTCAGAAGGAGAGAACCAGCTCCACAAAGTCCTCCTCTGACCTCCACAGGTGCACTGTGGCACATGAACCCCACCATCGTACACACACACACACACACACAAAGAAAATATTTTTAAGTGGCTCAGAGCTTTGTTGCAGTAGGCAGATGAGATTATTAAGTGAAATAGTAAACGATGTAGCTATAGCAAGTTGAGGGACGACAATAAACTAAAAGTTCTGTTTGCAATGCTAACTGTGAAATAATCATAGACATCCAATCTACAGTTCAATGGTTTGCACTGCAGAAGTCTGAAGTTCTGAGAAACTAGGGCCCTGATGTCCCAGGGCAGAAGGAGGATGCCCTGTTTCAGAACAGGCAGAGAACTTGCTTTCTTTCCCTTTCTGTCCTTCCCTGGTCCTTAAGGGCTGGCTGGCACCTGCCCACGTTGGTGAGCATGCATCTTCTTTGACCAGTCTGATTCACATGCTAATTGCTCTGAGAAACACCCTCTCAGTCACACCCTGCCCCTCCCCCTCCAATCATAGTTTACTTACTATCTGGGTTTCCCTTAACCCAGACAAACTGGCACGTAAAATTAACCATCACAGCCCTGGCCAAAGATCTTGCTTTTCATGAGTGAGAAATTCCTAGTTCGGAAGTGATGGGTAGTAAACAAGGAGACAGGCAACTGCAGGCAAATGCGTAGGTGCCCACAGCAGGAGGAAACTGAAAGTGTGACAATCTGATGGTTTCTATTTTTGATTTGAAGTAGGAGGGAGGCATCTGTTGAGATGAAGGGGTGAAGTATGTACCGGCTTAGAGGGCGGAAAAAAAGCAAGTGGCAGAGGAAAAGAGAGAGAGCTGACTAGGAAAATTAGAGGGTTTCCAGGTCCTGTTGACTTTCCAGGTGGGGTTAGAATCAGGAACCTAAGGTGGTGTCAATCTATTTAACTGATAGATTTTCTCCAGCAAATATTTAATGGCCCATGTGTTGGTGCAGGGAAGGCCTGTACCAACCTGCTAGATAAGGGGTAAGGAAACATTTCCTGTAATGAGGCAATTTATAGTGTTTTTTTAGAGACAAGATCTCACTCACTCTGTAGCACAGGCTGGCCTGGAACACTAAGTAGCTCAAGCTAGCCTCCAGTTCACAGGGATCCTTTCACCTCAGCCTTCCAAATGCTTGAATAATACCTGCCTGTGCCACCACGCCCAGCTGACAGAGCACAGTAGGATCGGGAAGGTTTTTGCAGGTGTGTCCAACCTTTCTGGCAGTGAGCACAATCCTGTCATCTACAAAGTTAATGACCCAGAATCATGCAATTGAGTTACAAGAAAAAAAAATTCCTAAAACTTCAGCGTAGCCGGGCGTGGTGGCGCATCCCTTTAATCCCAGCACTTTGGAGGCAGAGGCAGGTGAATGAATCTCTGTGAGTTCAAGGCCAGCCTGGTCTACATAGTGAGTTCCAGGATAGCCTGGGGCTACAGGGAGACCCTGTCTCAAAAAGACCAAACAAAACAAAAAACCAAAACAACAAAACTTCAGTGCTCAGTTCGGCAGCACAGATACTAAAATGGGAACAATACAGAGAAGAATTAGTATAGTCCCTACACAAGGTTGGCAGGCAAATTCATGAAGGATTGCATACTTTTTTTTGGTCTCTTTGAGATAGGGTCTCCCTGTAGCCCCAGCTGTCCTGGAACTCACTCTGTAGACCAGGCTGGCCTTGAACTCACAAAGATCCACCTGCCTCTGTCTCCCAAGTGCTAGGATTAAAGGCGTGTGCCACCACTCCCAGCTGCATACTTTTAATTCAGGGTTTTAAGTATGTTTAAGATTTTGTGTCCGGGTCCTGTTCAGAGCTATCGCCTGCCATATGCTTTAGCACAATTGCTCTCAGTTATTCAGCACTGTCTTACCAAGTGTTCCTAAACTACAAATATGTCAAAGTTTACTTATAAATATTGAAATCTAAATTTAATATCGTTTTTCATTTTTTCACAAAATATATTTTCCTTTGATTTTTTTTTTCAAATGTTTGAGTCATACTGAAATAGATAGGGCATAGATTTGGCTTGTCTGGTCCAGAATTTATGAACCTCTGACTTAGACCATGCGGTAGATTAGAAAAAGTTGCCCAGGTCTTACAGCAAAGTATGACTTCCATGTGTTTCCTTTGGGTGCCCTTATTCAGTATGCAAGCAGCCACTATGTTGTGAGGTTATCATAGAATGGGAAGTTTGCCAGATGATGTGATTACAGGTGGGCGGGCGATGTTGCTCAGTGAATAAGGGCACTTGCCTGGCAGCCTGCATTCAACCTCTGAAAGGAGAGAACTGACTCCCTCAAGTTGTCCTATGATAACCTTATATATATTGCATACATATGCACGCATGCGTGCACACGCATATGCACGTACGCACAAATATATAAACGATGTGACAGCAGGAGACAAAATAGACAGGGGCATGGTAAAACTGAGGCTGAAGTGATGTGTCAGTATGCTATAATATGGACGTGGTGGAAGGGAAGGTGGAGAGTGGCTGGTACACATCCTGGAGAGGGGTTAAGGACCACCCAACACTGATGAATTCAGAGAACTGTTGTTAATAGGAGTGATTTCAGGAAGGTGTGGAAGATTCAAGTCTTAGAGCAGTGCAGAGTCAGAGAGTTCCTGATAGACAAGATGTGGTATGCAGTTTACACACAGATCTGCAAATAAAAGTGGAACAACAGGTCGTCAGCAACAATCGTGATGGGATTAGAGCTTGATACAGCCAACTTGACAGCGGGAGAGAAGGTGTCACGACCTGGAAATGACTGAGGACACAGGAAAGATCTGATGACATTTCTCATCTTGAGTGGCTTCCAGTGTTACCTCTCTCATCAGTCTGTCCAAATACCTGACAAGAAGCCACTGAAGGGGAGCCGGGTTTTTGTTTTGTGGTTTTTTTTTTTTTTTTTTTTGGCTTATAGCTAAAGAAAGGATGTAGTCCATCAAGTTGAGGATGACATTGATTGAAACAGAGGTGTAAGGTGGCTGCTCACACAGCCTCTGCAGTCAAGAAACAAAGAGTGGACAGGAAGTGGCATTTTACAGGCCTGCCCCCAGTGAATCACTTCCTGTAGCAAGCATGTCTGTCCCTCCTAAAGGTCCTACAGCCTTTCAAAACAGCACCACCACCTGGAGACGAAGTTTCAAACAGATGGGCCCACAGGAGACATTTCACAATCCACCACACACTCCCTTTCAAGAACTAGCTCTCAAGTTTTGCTTCTATGCCCTTAGAGCTTAGGTCCCTTAAGATTCTTTTCCTCCCAAAGCACTAGGCAAGACAGGAAAGCTGATGCTGTGCACAGAGGAACAAATTTTCTTTTTTGGGGGAGGGGAGTCTTTTTGAGACAGGGTCTCCCTATAGCTCCAATTCTGGCCTAGAACTCGCTATATAGACCAGGCTGGCCTTGAACAGTGATCCACCTGCCTCTGCCTCTGCCTCCCAAGGGATTAAAGATGTGTGCTACCATATATATCTTTACTCTGGCTATATTTTGCTTCTTTAAAAAATAGTGTGTGTGTGTGTGTGTGTGTGTGTGTGTGTGTGTGTATGCAGATGTGTACTGATGCCTAAAGAGGCAAGAAGAAAGGAATTGGACCCTTGGAGCTAGAGTTAGAGGTGGTTATGAGCAACCCCACATGGGTGCTGGGAACCAAAAGCAGCCAGAGCTCCTGCTGAGCCATCTCTCCAGCCCCTTCATTCCACTGTGGCATTTCAACAGCTGAGTAGGATCTCCAAGGGACTGTTTCAAAGGCTTCTGGAGCTCTGCATTTCCAAAACCCAATTGATTTTCTCCCTTGATACGCCACCATTCCCCCCTCTGTAACCTTCTATCTGCTCTGGTAAATGACATCACCAGTGCCCACTCTTCCCCAACACCTGCACACAGATGGATGACTCCTTTGATGAATTTTCTGTCTATTCAGCTTTGTAATCCATTCTTGCCACTCTGATTGCATGGACTACTGGGATGTCCTCTCTGTGAGCTCTGTAATAACCATGTTTTATTTCATATCTTCCTAAGTTACTCATCATGAACTTCCTTGATGTTAATTTGATTTTCTAAATCATTGTATTAAAATAGCATTTCTCTCGATATTGTGAATGGGATTGTTTCCCTGATTTTGTTTATGTTGGTTTAACTTAACGCCTCAGATAACACCATTTCACTTGAAATGCAGCTGTCCTTGACTTTATGCTAAAGTTGTCACATGTATTCATTCTGTATATAATAGTATACTGTATTTTTATTAAAGTTGCCAATAATTTAAAAAAATAGCATTTCTCTGAAACTGTATATACTAAGACGAGTGCTTCATTCCATGCTTATCTGAGCCTTGTTCCATAATTCCAGTCTTTGTCTCCCTTGACCTGTTTCCCAGGACAGATAGCCAACTAAAACACATAGGTTATTGTACTGTACTATTAGATATAATATAAGCTGGTGTCTGGGAAGGTCCCAGTGGGAAAGGGGATATAAAGTTGATTAAGATGTTCTGTATAAACTATACACATGTGCCAGGCGTGGTGGTGCACGCTTTTAATCCTAGCACTTGGGGGGCAGAGGCAGGCAGATCTTTGTGAATTCAAGGCCAGCCTGGTCTACAGGGTGAGTTCCAGGACAGCTGGGGCTACAGGGAGACCCTGTCTCGAAAAGACAAAATAAATAAATAAATAAATAAATAAATAAATAAATAAATAAGCTACAAACACGCAAAAAAAAAAAAAAAATCAAAAAATGTACAAAAAAAGACCAAAAAAGGAAAAGTAAGTCCCACAGCCACACAGTGACCTCCCATGAGACTATTCTAGAGCAATGATCGGCAGCACTTCCAGATGCTGAACCCTTCTGGGACTTTGCAAAGGGCTTCAGAGGTGATCTCCCATAGAATCCTCACAACACCCCTGTCGGGGAGGTGCTATGACTCTCCTCATCCTACAAAGAGAGAATTTGACTCATAGAAGTCATGGTGAGAGGCAGACCAGGGATTTGGGCAGATATCTAGGTTTACAGAGAGAAACACTGGCCACAAGTCTACCATAGCCGCTTGACGCTTCGGGCCCTAAGGGAAGGATTTTATAATAGGGACAAATGACTTTTACCTAACCTTACAACTGAAAGGTTAATCTCGTGTTTTGAGCTCATTTGACACTGTCTCAGACTGGCTCATATCGTAAGAATATGTACTGGGCTGGCGCTCCTCTTGGACCTAAACCAACAGTTTTCATCTGATGCTCCTTCCTGCCCTTGACCCAAAAACAATGTATGAATGTGTGTTTTGTACATCAAGCAAATACTGAAAACAGTAGATGTCATTGGGAGCAGCAAAAATCATCCTGCTTGGGTTGCAAACAACAGGGATTAAACTGATAACATCTGTTTGTAATCATATATATGTGTTGTTCTCGGTCAGGAGGGGTCAGAAGGGATAGAACCTTCCAGTAAGCCTCTCTTCTGTTCCCATTTCATGCTGAACCTACAGTTTCAGTAGAGAGGAAGGCCTTTTTGTTCAAGAACCCAGTTCAGAGAATTCTGAAGAACAGATTCTGAGAGCAGTTCAGGTCCCCTCTTGACAGAAATGGTTGCTGAGAGCCAGGCTGTCTCTACGGAGGAGGCTGTAATGCGGCATCGTATACTGCCACATTCTTCCATTTTCACTTCCTTTTCAGTAAGATGAAATCTGAAATGCACACATCTAGCATTCGTTTAGCTTATGGCAGAGTGCTGGGCTAGCCTATGCCCGGTCCTGGGTCCCACTGCAGCACTGAAAGTAAAAGAGAAGTCATCATAGCAAGTGTTCATGTCACACGTTTTATATTAACTTCTCAAAGTGCTTTAACTCTCTGCTTCTTCCTCTGTTAAATAATCAACAGTCAGCTGAATGTGGCGGCATATGCTTTTAATCCCAGTGCTCAGGAGGCAGAGGCGGGCAATCTCTGAGTTCCAGGCCAACTGGGGCTACATGCAGGGAGACACTGTCTCAAAAATACAAAAATTAAATTAATTAAATTAAAAAAAGAATGTGAAACACTAGGTTGGGTGTGATGGTATACAGTGCTGGGGGTTGGGGGGCGCTGGTACAGGAAGATTTTCATTTCAAGGGCAGCCCATGACACTGCATGAAAAGGGGAAGAAGAGGGGCTGGAGAGATGGCTCAGCGGTTAAGAGCTCTGACTGCTCTTGCAGAGGACCTGGGTTCGATTCCCAGCACCCACATGGCAGCTAAGAACCGTCTTTACCTCCAGTTCCAGGGGAATCTGACACTCTCTTCTGGCCTCCGTGGCATTGCATAACATGGATGCACCAACCTACATGCAGACAGTACATTCATACACATAAAAAATAATAAAAAAAGGGAAGAAGACCTTTAATCTTTAAAGCCTAGTGACGTAATGAAAAATCCCCACAGATAAGAAGGCACAATCATTCCCAAAGTTAATGTTGGCAGGGGAAAATCTAGGAAATTTTTTTGTTGGGGGATGGAGAGGACAGGACTAGGCAAGAGCCCAGGTTAGTGTGGAGCTCACTCAGTAGCTCTGGCTGGTCTTGAACTCTTTATCCCTCTGGCATTGCATCATGCACACCCATATTGGGCCAGATCTAGATGGGTAGAATCTGAAATTCATATAATTTCAGGGATCCGTATAAACTGGGTGTGAAGTGCTGCTATCTCAGCACCGGGGAGGCTGAGGCAGGAGGATCACACATTTGAAGCTAAACTAGGCTCCATTGTGAGTAACCAGGACCTGGGCTGGATTATATCATAGCTGTCTCAAAACCAAAACAAAACCACAAAATCCACTTCAGATCATAAATGCATACTCATTGGGCAGGCTGAATTTTTGTCAACCAGACTCAAACTAGAGATGGCCCAGAAGAGGGAACGGCAACCAAAGAATTTCCTCCATCAGATTTGCCTGTAAGACATTTTCTTAACTGATAATTGATGTAGGAGGGCCGGACCCACTGTGGGTGGTGCTATTCCTGGGTAGGTGGGCCTGGGCTGTATAAGAAAAATAAATTCCTGAGCAAGCCAGAGGGTGCAAAGTAGTCAACAGCAGCCCTCCAGGGCCTCCAGCTTCCTGCAGAGTTCCTGTCTGACTTCCCTCAAACACGGACTGTGTATTGGAGTGTAAGGTGAAATAAGCCCTTTCCACCCCACGTGACTTTTGGTTTTGGTGCTTGGCGCAACAACAGATGGCAAACTAGAACGTGGGGTACCTGAAAGGACCTCCTCCTCGAGATCAGCCATTTCCTGGTCCCTGCTCCGTACTGGATCCTCTTTCCTAGACTTAATCCTTATCCTCTCTGCCTCACTGCCATGGCTAAGTTAACTAGGAGCGTGATAGGCTGCTGCTACCAAGGACAGGCTTGCTTTATCTCCATTCCCTTGTGTTCCCACGATGCGCCTACACTCCACAATTCCTGTGATCCTGCTTATATTCCTGAGCTGACTAGGTCGCCCTCACGGTGACCAATGCCTGACAGAAGAGCCTGGAGGAAGGAAAGGTTTTTATTTTGCCTCAAAATTCAAAAAGAACAGTCTATCACCTCCGGGAAGGCAAGGTGGGGGGCTTGGTCTGTGGCAGTAGGGGTGTGAAGCAGCTCCTTCTTACATGGCGCCCACCAACAGCTGGAGCTCACGCTGGAAGCTGAACCAAGCTCTAACCCTTATTCCCCAAATGACTCGCTTCCTCCAGCTGGGGACCACGTGTTCAAATACTTGAGCCTGTGAGGGACATTTCACGTTTAAATAACATTTTATCCCTGGCCCCTAGTCTCATGACTGTTTTTCTTTTTTTTGCCTCCGTTTAGCCCTAGCTGTCCCGGAACTCGATATGTAGACCAGGCTGTTCTCCATCTCACAGAGCCTCTGCATACCAAGTCTACCATGGCCAGCTGACTCATAGCTATCTTTTTAAAAATTATTTATCAATTTTTATGTGTAGGAGTGTACTGTCTGCATGTAGGTTGGTGCACCCGTGTCGTGCAATGAATACTGCGGAGGTCAGAAGAGGGTGTCGGATTCCCCTAGAACTGGAGCCACACACGGTTCTCAGCTGCCATGTGGGTGCTGGGGATCGAACCCGGGTCCTCTACAAGAGTGGTCAGCGCTCTTAACCACTAGGCCATCTCTCCAGTCCCCCAGTTGCACTTTCAAAGTCTGCTATAGGTTTACCAGGCTCAATACCTTTCTTTTTTTTTCTCTTTTTTTTTTTTTTTTTAATTTTATTTATTTTTCTTTGTGTATGAGTGTGCTGTCTGCATGTAGGTCTGTGCACCCGTGTCGTGCAATGCCGCGGAGGTCAGAAGAGGGCGTCGGACTCCCCTGGAACTGGAGTTCTCCTGGAATTGGAGCTTCAGACGGTTCTCAGCCGCCATGTGGGTGCTGGGGATCGAACCCGGGTCCTCTGTAAGAGCGGTCGGCGCTCTTAACCGCTAGGCCATCTCTCCAGTCCCCCCCAGGCTCAATACCTTTCAAAAGTCCAAAGTGTCTTTTTAGACTCAAGGCAAAGTCTCACTATTGTCTCTTTAAATTAAAAACCAAAGGAGGCTGGAGAGATGGTTCAGCAGTTACGAGTACTTGGTGCACTTGCAGAGGACCCAGGTACAGTTCCCAGAACCCACATGGCAGCAGTTATCCCTAACTCCAGTTCAGGGGATCTGACACCCTCTTTTGGCCTCTATAGGTATTGCATGACATGGGTAGGATTATATACATGCAGGCAAACCACTCATATACTTAAAAATAAATGTTAGTTAAAAAGCAAATTACATACTTGTGACTTATGATGGGATCAAGTAAACAGTGCCATCCAAAAAGAAAGAAGTGGAAAGACAGTAGGAAAAGACTGGACCAAAGCAAGGTCATGAACCAGTAGGGCAAACACCAAATGCTACAGCTCCATCTCCAGCATCTTCTGGGTTTCAGCAGGCTTGAGTAGTTCTACATTTATAACCGTGTAGCTCGCAGCCCATGTGGCCAGTCTCTTCGGCTGGATTCACTCTGTATTTCTCGCTTTCCCCAGGAGATATCCCATGTTCCCATCAGCTCCAACATTTTGGAGCTACTGCCACGTAGGCTTTGCCCCTCAGGTCTCCTTGCTACACACTGCCTGGCTTCCAGGACAACTCTTGCATTCAGCTATCTGCAAACCATCGCTATGGGCCTTCATATGACCCGTCCTTGGTCCCCTCTCTACCGAGGGTAAGTGCAACGGAGCAAAACCTTCTTCCGGAGCGCCTCAGAGGGCAAAACTCAACTCTTTATTTTCCAGTCCAGGGTACATAGGAAGCACAGAGAGCATCAGAGCGCATCCAATCCTCAAAAAGGTCAACTTAATCACCAGTTACATAGTCCTCAGCCTGCACATGCTTCTATAGATGTTTACATGCTGTTTACCAGCTCAGCGCAGGGGGGCGCAACTAATCACATCCAGGGGGCTGCATGCAAGTGCTGCCAGGAGGGGCCCCATGTTGATGGTGCAGCAAGAAATTCAGCAACGTGGCTTACTAATCAGGCCCTGGAGTGGCCAACACATGGCTTTGTGGACAAGCACCAAGTTCTGTTGGGAGCTCAAGGTGTAGCTTTTTATCATTATTCTACGACTGCAGTGCCTTGGTAGCTGAAGTGGAAAAACACTTCCCTGAATGGTTCTGATCAGGTGCCTGGAGATTATCTTCTCAGGAACTCTTTTGTTTCTTTTTTATTTATTTATTTATTTTTTTGGTATTTTTGAGATGGGGTCTCCCTTTAGTCCCAACCTGCCTGGAGCTCACTATGTAATGTAGACCAGGCTGCCGGGGGGTGGGGGGGTGGGGGGGTGGGGGGGTGCACTCTCTTTTCAAATCAATTTGCATTTGTATTCTGTAGAGCTTTCCATTGGGTGAGATCTTGACCTCTAGTCAGTCCTGTTTGACCTTGTATAAAGCCCGCCCATTTCTCTTTATTGACAGTAATCATTTTAACAGTTACAGTGGCTTTCACTGAATTGGTCTTGTCTGCAACTTTAAACATGTCCAAGCTCCTTTCCCGAACTGCCCATTTTCATATCTTTCTGGTCCCCTTTTTCCTTTTTCTTTAAATCCTTACTATAAACCTGAATAAAGGCATGCAGCAATAACCACACTACAGCCTGAATGTTATGCCCTCTTGAGAGTTCCTCCATGAGATAAATTAGTCTCCATGAGATAAATTAGCCAGTGCCCCTAACTGCTGAGCCATCTCTCCATCCCAGCCCTCCATATTTCTCCTGCAAAATAGTTCCAAAGCCTATGAGCCACATGCTCAGCTTCATCATAGCAATGGATTCACATCCATACCAAATTTGCATTTTATTTATTTTTACAATACTGTATCCAAATACCTGATGGACCCAGATTAAAGGAGGGAGGATTTTTTTGTTCACAGTTTACAGAGAATAGTCCGTCATGGTGGGAAGCCCTGGCAGAGGGCTTGGTCCATGGCAGCAGGAACATGTGGCAGCTCTTTCATGCCTGGTGCTGGTCAGGGAACAGAGAGAGCTTGGACTGGATGTGTTCCAGCAACTCACTTCCTCCAGCTAGATTGCATCTCTTAAATCTTCTACAACTTCCCAGCACAGACCCACCCACTGGACACCAAGTATTCAAGCACAAAAGACTGGGAAATTTTACGCTTTTTAAAATATCTTATTTTTCAGGGGCTGGAGGGATGGCCTAGCGGTTAAGAGCGACGACCGCTCTTGCAGAGGACCCGGGTTCGATCCCCAGCACCCACATGGCGGCTGAGAACCGTCTGTGACTCCGGTTCCAGGAGAACTCCAGTTCCAGGGGAATCCGAGACCGTCTTCTGACCTCCGCGGCATCGCACGACACGGGTGCGCAGACCTGCATGCAGACAATACATTCATACACATAAAAATAAATAAATAAATAAAAATTAAAAAAAATAAAAATAAAATAAAATATCTTATTTTTCATGTGTTTGAATGCAATGCCTGCATGTAGGTAGGGGCACATGTCGGACGATGTCTGTGGAAGTCAGAAGAGGGCATCAGATCCCAGTGGAACTGGAGTTAAAGAGTTGTTAGCTGCCACATGGGAACTGGGAATTGAACCTGGATCCTCTGTAAGAGAAGTCAGTGGTCTTAACCACTGAGCTATCTCTCCAGCCTCTATTTTGCACTTTAAAAAAATAACATTTTTATGGCTTCTTCAAGAATTTCTTTTTGAAAAATTTTATTATTTATAATTAAAATTCCTTTATGTGTATGAGTGTATTGCCTGCATGTGTGCAAATGCACCGGTGCCATGCAATGCCTGTGGAGGTAAGAAGAGGACATTGGATCCCCAGGAACTGGAGTTACAGATGGTTCTTAGCCACCATGTGGGTGCTGGGAATCAAACCCGGGTCCTCTGCAAGAGCAGCCAGTGCTGTTAACTGCTGAGCCATCTCTCCAGCCCCAGAGAATTTCATACATTGTATTTTTTTAATTTAATTAATTAATTAATTATTTGTATGAATGTATTGTCTGCATGTAGGTCTGTGCACCCGTGTCATGCAATGTCGCGGAGGTCAGAAGAGGGCGTCAGATTCCCCTGGAACTGGAGTTCTCCTGGAATTGGAGTTACAGACGGTTCTCAGCCACCATGTGGGTGCTGGGGATCGAACCCGGGTCCTCTGCAAGAGCAGTCGGCGCTCTTAACTGCTAGGCCATCTCTCCAGCCCCTCATACATTGTATTTTTATTCTACTTGGACCCTCTCTCCTAACTGTACCCCACTCTACTACCCTCCCTGACCCCATTACTACTTGTTGTTGATGATGCTGTTTTAAGGTTTATTGAATCTAATCTGTGTTTCCCAAATGCTCTTGGGTATGGGTCTATACCTTGGAGTCTTGTCAACCCACCCCACACCATAACCTTAAAGGAAGCTAATGTTCTCTCCCCAAGAAGCTACCAATTGCAATAGTTCTTCACTGAGGTCTGGGGGCTTTGGGCCCCTCTCCCCCCATCCATGTTGGGGTTTTGCCTGGCTTGGGATTCACTCACAATCTTTGGGGCTCCAAAGGTCTTGGACAGCTTTAATTCTCTGGTTCTGCCATCCACAGCACACAGAGCTTGTTTTGTAGTCTCAGGTTGGCTGCACTCCACACCTGCCCCTGACTATTACACCCAGAAAAACTACCAGTCAAAATCAAAGGAGAAAGACAAACCTGTAAGGTCATAAGCCCACCTAAGTCAGGGATTTTCCATGAAGCCAACTGAGGTAGAAGTTCCCAGAAAGTTGCTGCAATATCCTGTAATCAGACTCCCACTGATAAAGTGCACTTCCTTGTGTTTCTGGATATAAAACTGCCATTCTGAGGACATTCTAATGCTGGTCATCCTAATCCTGACACAGGCAGGCCAGCCGCCATGCCTGAAGTAAACCCGACTTCTTTTTCATTGGAGTCCTGACATTTTCTCATCTCTGCACCGAGTCTCACCTCAAAATGAACCTAACATCTGGTGCTGTGAACCCGGTTGAGGGTTGAGACTCTGGCAGCCATGGATCTGACTTTGTCCAAAGGTACTGTTTTTCCTTAACTAATCTCTCTCTCCCTCCCTCCCTCCCTCTGAACTCAGTCACTCCTGAACCAGCACCAACAGTGATGGCCACTGAATTCCTCTGGTTTCTGTGACCGTTGATCTACCAGCGCAGACACCTGAGCGAATTCATGTCCACCTGAGAAACGGGCCTGCCTCTGTCACACTCAAATCTTTTGTCTATCTGTCTCTGTGTCTCTCTGTACCCCTCTGTGTCCTTCTTCCAAACCAGGGCTCGCTCCCAAGTCTCACCCCCTCCACGTGGCCTCTCTAGGTCTGAGTCTCTCTCTCTCTCTCTCTCTCTCTCTCTCTCTCTCTCTCTCTCTCTCTCTCTTGCTCACTTGTTCTTCCTCTCCTTTCCTGCAGTGCTCAGCTGCCCAGGGTCACCCATAGACCCACAGGTCCACTCTTGTCTGCCTCCCCCAAATCATTCTGGAATATCGGGCGACTCTCCAGCCTCCAGGAGCCCTTTCTTTCCCCCTCGTACAGTGACACCACCTGAAGATCAGAAAACTGTTTGGGAATACCAGCCAGATAGGGGCACCTTCTTCCTGGTCACTTCCTTACCTGCCCGCCTCTTGCCCCCTCCAGAAGGGGGCTGCAGTTGAGGGCATCATTCGTTACTGTGACCACTCGCTCCTCTCTCCCTTCTCTTCTTCTCAGCTTTTCTTCCTCCTTCCTAACAACTCGCTCTTCTGAGGCAGTTCTCCTCTTCCTCCTGGCATCTTGCCCTCCTGAGACTCGTTACCTTGTCTCTATCTCCTTATCTAAATTAGCTTCTTTTCTCCCTTTCTCTGCCTTTAGCTAAGGGTTCCTTTCATTTCAAGGAGTCCTCTCCAACTCCCCTGGCCCCTCTACCCCAGGACTAGTGGACCCACCTGAGTGTCATCTCCCAATAAATCCTGTTTTGTCCTTTTGACCTGGTCTGATTTGGCTTAATTGTGTCACCAGCTAAGCTTTACACCTGGTGCAGAAAACCTGGCTGGAACCGAGCCTCCTTGGCCCAGCTGGGCCCAGCCCTAGAGCCTTTCCAGAGCCTCCACCTGCCTGACTCATATGGCTTTCATTTTGGGGCAAGTTGCATGTTCTCAGCCCATGCCTTTCCAGGCCCATCCACCCCGCCCCGCCCTCAAGCTGTCCTCCTTAAGCTGTGGCCATGCCAGGACTAACCCTCCATTTTCCAGAAACCTCACTGGGTTGGAAGACATTCCCCTCTCTGAGGGCTTCCCCCATCCAGCCTCTGAACATTTCAGGGGATGCTCTGTCTTGATCTCTGGCCTCCATTCAGCCTTTGATCATCACAGAGGGCACTCTGTTTAGCTCTTTGGGCTCCTGTCCAGCCTCTGATCACTGATGAGGATGCTCTACCTTGATCCTAGGCGTCTAGCTAAGGTTTTGCTATGGGAAACTCCCATTCAAAACCTGATCCACAGATGCCCTTGGGCTGCCTTTGAAAAAACTTTACTAGGTTGGGGCTCTCTGAGGCATGACTTCAGTACACTTTGGACAACCGGTCCACCTCTCCCCTCCCCCGGGCACTTTTGACTCCACTATTGGAGATCTTGAAAACTTCTGCAGGTGTACTGGCAAGGTGTCTGAGCTCCCCTATATGCAGGGCTTTGGGGACCTGCAGTCTAGTCCTCCCTCTGCAGCCAGTGCTCAATGGCTCAGGTTCTCCTGGCTAGGACTCCAAGGCCCCATGACACCCTACCTCAGAGGGCCATGGATCCTGGGCCATCTTCTCTAACTGAGCTGCCTGAGTCTCTGGCTTCCCCACCTCTCTCCTGGCTTTAGACTACTTCTTGGCTCCAGTATCTTCTGGACAATGAGTCTAAATGCCCACTTGGTAATCCCTATCATCTTATTTCCTGTCTTTAGGTATGTGATACAACTCCTGCCTTTCTGGGAGAACTATAAATCAGGATATGGGGATCTGGGAAAGTAAAAGTAAGAGACTGTACCTGTTTGTAGTAAATTATAGTAAACAGTTTACATTTAAGACAGGCCTGAAAGTACTTAATTCTCTCTCATGGGCTATGCCTAGTCAACCTATGGTATTAAATCTCTCTTCCAGTTAGGGTTATACAAGGCTGCTTGGGCTTTTGTCCAAGCCTTATCTAAAATATTATACAGTAAGTAAAAGTATCAAGCTGGTGTAACTTAGCCCTTCTGGATGGTTAATAACCACACTTAATACCCATACCAATTTGGACAAGGGACTTAAGGGACAACTTTGTTCCTTGCCCTCCGAGGTCAACTACGTCCCAGGGGACTATGTATGGGGGCATCTCTTGTAATGTCCTGCAATCATGAGTCACTAGTTCTCCTGTGCAGGGAGGCCTTGGAGATCCACTAGCTGGACTCTAGCCAGTGTATAAAGAGGAAAGTCTCTTCATGCTTCTAAAGGGGAAGCCTAGTTCAGCAAGACCTGACTTTGTCCTCGTGTGGATTAAACTCTTAAGTGATAAGCCAAAGGGAGCCAGATGCCCCCCCCCTTCCCTGGAAACTTGAGTGGCCCCAAAGGACCAGATCCTCAACTGACCTTGTGAAAACAAAAAACCTTGGTTAATCTGGACTAACTGTGTGGTCTTAAACATCCAAAAGGAAAGTATAACCAAAAATAATCAGTAAAGCCTAAGAAATTGTACTTCAGGTATAAAACTTCAGGTCTTAGTAAAAAACAAAGAGTAGCCAGTTTCTTGAGTTTCTTAGCAGCCTGGCCTGGGAATGGCAAAAGCTGTGTCTTCCCCCAGCCTCAGAGTGGGGAATCCTAGACAGCATAACCCCCCATGGCTGTATCCCCTAACTGGACCCCTAAGTAACCTTAGGCCTCATCTCTCATCTTGGTAATAGCTTGCTGCTGTGTTCAGTGCTTGCAAGACCATACCCAACAACTCGCCTCTACCAATTTTAACCCATTTTTGCTTGCTCTCCCTGCAGGCAAATATGAGCATATCCCTACTGACTACAGTGACACCCAGGTGTAAAGCATCTCACTCTCTTGTGTCATTAACCCCCTCTTCATCATCCCTCATCAGCACAAAGGAGCTAAAATGAAAAAAATGTCACCCCCCTCCCTATGACACAAAAGGGTGAGGTTGTAAGCCCACCTCAGTCAGGGACTTTGCAGGAAGCCAACGGAAGTAGAAGTTGCTGCAATATCCTGCAATCAGGCTCCTACTGACACAGGTCACAAGCCTCAGTTTATCTGGAGATGTTTCTACTGATACCAGCCACAGATCCACCTACTCTTTAATCCCCCATCTCCTCGCCCCCATCTCCTTGTAAATTCACTTTGTTGTGTGCCTGGTTATGTATAAAACTGCCATTTGGGGGGCATTCTAATGCTGGTCATCCTAATCCTGACACAGGCAGGCCAGCTGCCATGCCTAAATAAACCCAACTTCCTTTTCATCAGAGTCCTGACATTTTCTCCTTTCTGTGCCAAGTCTCCCCTCAAAATGAACCTAACAAAACCTTCATGATAAAAAGCAGATTTACATTATTTTTTTAATTAAAAAAATTTTTTTAAAGCAGATTTAAGAAATTTATGAGTGCTAGCAAAAGGGGGAAGTTAGGAGTGGGCTTTGAAAAGTTAGGGTTTTGATAGAAAAGTTTTATAAACTTCTTTCTCTTGAATAAAGATTTATCTTGCATCTTGCTGTCATTAAATATAGCTGTTCCTAAAATTTCAGTCACAGTAATTTTATAATCTTCCAGGAAGCTCAGAAAGTTGTGTCACCCAATGCCCAATGCCAGAGCTACAACTCAGGTCCTTTTTTTTTTGGTCTTTTCGAGACAGGGTCTCCCTGTAGTCCCAGCTGTCCTGGAACTCACCCTGTAGACCAGGCTGGCCTTGAACTCACAGAGATCCGCCCACCTCTGCCTCCCAAGTGCTAGGATTAACGGGGTGCGCCACCACGCCAGGCTTTTTTTTTTTTTGTCTTCTTGAGACAGGCTCTCCATGTAGCCCTTGCCCCCAGCTGTCCTAGAACTCACTCTGTAGACCAGCCTGGCCTTTAACTCACAAAGATCTGCCTGCCTCTGCCTCCTGAGTGCTAGGATTAACGGGGTGCGCCACCACGCCAGGCTTTTTTTTTTTTTGTCTTCTTGAGACAGGCTCTCCATGTAGCCCTTGCCCCCAGCTGTCCTAGAACTCACTCTGTAGACCAGCCTGGCCTTTAACTCACAAAGATCTGCCTGCCTCTGCCTCCTGAGTGCTGGGATTAATGGTGTGTGCCACCATACCCAGCCAGATCCTATTCTTTATACCAAAATTTGTGTAACAGTGTACATTAAAAAGAAAGAAAAAGAATTTGAAAATTAATTCTATAAAAATAGGAAAACTCCGCCAGGCGTGGTGGCGCACGCCTTTAATCCTAGCACTTGGGAGGCAGAGGCTGGCGGATCTCTGTGAGTTCAAGGCCAGCCTGGTCTACAGAGTGAGTTCCAGGACAGCCAGAGCTACAGGGAGATCCTGTCTCAAAAAGACTCCCCCCCAAAAAAAGGAAAACTCCACAGTTGTCTTGAAACAAATGCAATTTCTGACTATATGCTAAATACAGATCCTTATATCTACACACAAGTATACTAGACATCTTTCATCAAAGAAGCTTCTTGCAACAGAGACTACAGAATTTTATAACTGGTCACACACAGAGAATAAGTGTCTGTGAGATGCCCAACCCTGTGTGACACATCTACAATGGAACCACTACACCTAAGGTTCACAGAACAGAGTGGAACAGGGCGTAGAGAGAATACTAATACATTTCTCAACTCTTATCTGCAAAGCTTCCTTGTGCAACAGAGAGCAATTGGCCAAAGTGTAGAGAAGAGGAGCCTGCAGAGTGTGTGTCCTTGGACAGGACTCCCATATTAAACTTCACCCACCCATGGCTCAGGGACCATTGTGGAAAAGGGGGTAGAAAGATTCTAATAGCCAGGGTTGGTATATGACCAGGTTCCTGGGAACTTGCTTATATGAACTTAGCGTGCACAAGTCCCATGCAGACTCAATCAGACAAAAACCCAGCATGGAACTGGGGAAATGGGCCAAAGTCCCCAACCTTAGCTGAGGAACTATTGGAGGCTGATTACTGCTGGGTGAGGGAGAGTTGATCTCCTTTAAGGGAATGAATCTAGATAGGCTGACTAGACTCCAGTGGATGAACTGCACTGAGGGACATCTGGGTACACTGACCTGACTCGATAGGCTTTAACACAAATGACAAAAATGCATGAAATCCCCTGGGAAGGTTGGGGGGGGAATATAGGTGAGGGGTTATAAATATGATTAAGGTGTATTGTATAAAATCTACAAAAATGGGCTGGAGAGATGGCCTAGCGTTTAAGAGTGCTGACCGCTCTTACAGAGGCCCCGGGTTCGATCTCCAGCACCCACATGGCGGCCGAGAACCGTCTGAAACTCCAATTCCAAGAGAACTCCAGTTCCAGGGGAATCCAACACCCTCTTCTGACCTCCGCGGCATTGCACGACACGGGTGCACAAACTTGCATGCAGACAGAACATTCATACACATACAGAAATAAAATTAATTTAAAAAATCTATGAAAATCCAATAAAAATAAATATTGAAAAAATAAGCATGTTTTACTAGAAGGGACAGCCTTCCCTTCCACCACCTCCCTTTAGTCTACTCTGAAGCCATCCTTTCAGGTGGTATGTTAAATCTTAAGTGGGGGACACTGTGATGTTTTCTGCTTTCTTTCACATGGCATTTCAAATTCTGAGGGGCATTGTGATATTCCGGTCTTCCTTAAGATGAATGTGTTATGGGCCGCCGAGATGGCTCAGTGGGTAAAGGCAATTGCCACCAAGCCTCAGGACCTGAGTCCCGTCTCTTGGACCCACATGGTGGAAAGAGGAACTGACTCCCCCTCCCCGGCCTGTCTTCTGAATTCCACACATCCACTGTGGCATGCAGGTGCACTCCCCCAGTAAATCATTAAAAATTAAGATAATTTAAACAGTGTCAAGCAGAGACACAGGAGGGGACTCCCCCAAAGTTGACTGTGAGGGAGGAGGCCATCTTCAGTGTCCTCGTAGCCTGCTACAGTTTGACTAGTTGCCCAGCATGAATGGCATCAATATCACATTTCTTGGTACTCATAATCCCAACACGTGGGTGAGAAAGCTCATGATCCATTTTGAATCCTGCACACTAGCCTGCCACTCATGGAGTAGGACATTTTGAAATAGGGCTTGTATTTTGAACATACATGAATATAAGAATTATCTGAGTCTTTTTCCCCTCAAGTGTTTCCCCATGTGCCCTCAGACAACCATTTTCATAATTAACCTTCAACAACTTACAATTGTATAATTAGTTCTACTGAGTGTGATTAAAATGATTAAAACAATTCACCCAGCCTTGACTCAACTTGTACTGGTTACACAATCAGGGCAACTAGTCTGAGCAGGTCACCCCTGCTGGCTGAGAAATTCACAGAGTCAGCTAATTAGTAAAAGAATAACAGTAAAACTTTTTTTTTGGAAATGCCGAATCTATCAAGTGAAAGTTGTGTTATTGTGCCATTATTTTGCAAGATGCTCCTATCGGAGGTGAGAAGACCATAGGAAAGTTATGGTGAAAGCGATACTACAGAGTTCTTCAAAGTGTAGTTGAGAGGCTGTTGGGCACAGAGGGCATTTGACCATCAGATTGCTGTCTGGAATGTGAACTCTGCTCACCTCCATGCTGGGATGACCACCTCCATGCTGGGATGACCACAGTCTCCCTGTTCTAGAAGCTCAAGATGTGTATCAACGGGTGTTCTAGTTTCCTTTCAGTTGCTGTGACAAAAATTGGTCAGACAAAATCTGACTAATTCCAACTTGGAGAGGAAAGGGTTTATTCAGCTCACATCTCCTGGGTCACAGTTCATCACTGAGGGAGCCCAGCATTGGAACTCAGGGCAGGAACCTGGAGGCAGGGGCTGAGGCACTGGTCATGGAGGAATGCTACTTACCTGCTTGCTCCTCCGGCCCATGCCCAGCCTGCTTTCTTTTTTTTTTTTTAATTTTATTTATTTTTGTATGTGTATGAATGTACTGTCTGCATGTAGGTTTGTGCATCCGTGTTGTGCAATGCCGCAGAGGTCAGAAGAGGGTGTCGGATTCCCCTGGAACTGGAGTTCTCCTGAAACTGGAGTTACAGACAGTTCTTAGCCGCCATGTGGGTGCTGGTGATCGAACCTGGGTCCTCTGCAAGAGCAGTCGGTGCTCTTAACCGCTAGGCTATCTCTCCAGCCCCCCAGCCTGCTTTCTTATACCATACACAACAACCTGCCCAGGGTGGCATCACCCATAGTGGGCTGGGCCCTCCCACACTGCTCAACAATCAAGACAATACTCCACAGATGTGGCCACAGGCCAATCCAATGGAGCCAATTCCCCAATTGAGGCTCCCTCAACCCACGTGTGTCAAGTTGACACTAAAGCTATCTAGCACAATTGACCCCTTGTCAACTTGACACACAAAACACACCACTATTTTTTTTTTTCCTTTGGTCTTTTTTTGAGACAGGGTCTCCCTGTAGCCCCAGCTGTCCTGGAACTCACTCTATAGACCAGGCTGGCCTTGAACTCACAAAGATTCTGCCTCCCAAGTGCTAGGATTAAAGGCATGCGCTACCACGCCTGGCAAAACACACCACTATTAAACCACCACCTTTCCAGTTCTTGTCCCCAAGGTATGATGTTAACATTAATCACAACATAAGACACCTTAAAAGCCGCATAGTCTTTAAAATGTCCAAACACTTAAAAGTTCAGTTTGTTAAAAGTCTCTTAACTGTGGGCTCCTGTAAAATCCAAAACAAGTACTGTCTTATTTCAAAGGGAAGAATCAGGCACACTCAAACAAAACGTAAGTCCAGCAAAGTAGCTCAAGGCTGGACAGCTGGGATTCACTCACGATCTTCTGGGCTCCAAAGGGTCTCGGCAGCTCCCCATCTCTGACTCTGTCATCTGTGGCACACACAGCTCATCTCACAGGCCAAGGCCGACTCCATTCCACACCTGCTGCTGCTCTTGGTGGTCATCCCACGGTCCTGGCATCTCCAAACAGCTGGGGTTGCCACTGAAACTGAGGCAGCACCTTCACAATGGTCTCTTCTGAACTCTCTTGGTGCAAAGTCTCAGCTTCTCTCCATGACCCCTGCAATCCTGGAGTCTCCACTGCAATCAAGGTGTACTTCCTCCAGTGCTCTTTCCTGACCTCTCACAGTGCCAAGCCTCAGCTGCTCTCTGTGACCCCTTCACATTTCAACACCAGAACCATATAGGAGACTCTTCTTTTTTTTTTATTTTTGGTCTTTTCGAGACAGGGTCTCCCTGTAGCCCCAGCTGTCCTGGAACTCACTCTGTAGACCAGGCTGGCCTTGAACTAAAGGTGTGCGCCACCATGCCCAGTTAGGAGACTCTTACACATTACCAAGACCTGCTTCTGGCTTGACATGGAGGCTCAGGCCCCTTCCAGAACATAGCTTCTGTGTGCTGACCCTAAAGAAATTCTTCCCAGAAGATTCCACCTCAATGATGCTGGTCTGTTGTTATTTATAGCTGTATTTTTTTCAGTCCCAGCTAACCAGCATCAGTTGTCCCAGCTAAACAAAGGTTTCATTTCATGTTCTGGTCTATTGCTACTTACAGCTGATTCTTCAGCCCCAGCTGACCAGAACCCACAGATTCTCAACTCGAAAATATCATCCCAACAGCCCTGATGGTCTCTGCTTCCCCTTGAAGCTTCACAAGCCTGGCCTCCATTGTCTACAACTTTTTCAGCATAACTGTTCCAAGCTCTTTAGGCATTCAATGATTTTTCTAGCCTAAAGTTCCAAACGCTTCCACAATCCTCCCCCAAAACACCAAGATCAGGTTTGTCACAGCAATACCCTACTCCCTGTTATCAATTTCTGTTCTAGTTTCTCTTCAATTGCTGTGACAAAACACTCTGACAGACACCAACTTGGGGAGAAGAGGGTTTATTCAGCTCACATCTCTCTGGTCATAGTTCATCACCCAGGGAGCCTAAGGTGGGAACTCGGGGCAGGAATCTGGAGGCAGGAGCTGAGGCACAGGCCATGGGGGAATGCTTCTTACTGGCTTGCTCCCCTGGCCCATGTTCACCCTGCTTTCTTATACTGTACACAACAACCTGCCCAGGTTTGCACCACCCATAGTGGGCACCCTCCCACACTGCTCAACAATCAAGACAATACTCTACAGATGTGGCCACAGGCCAGCGCAATGGTGCCAATTCCCCGATTGAGGCTCCCTCAACCCAGGTGTGTCAAGTTGACACTAAAGCTATCTAGCACAACTGGTTATTGGGCTTGTGGATTATTGACATCTCTGTTACAGAGGTCACCAAAAAAGAGGGTAGAACAAGCTGTCCCAAAGTGGAGCAGTGATGGTAGCAGACAATGAGCTCTGCATTGGATATTTTAAAGATTTCTTTAATGAATATTTATGATGTTGGTGTTATGCTCGTGGGAAAAAGTGAGCTTTTTGCCCTTTCCCAAATCATAGTGGACCTGTTCTTCCTTTTAGGGTATTTCTTCACATAATCCTCCAGAAAAGCCCACAAGGGAAGTGTCATGAATGTGCTATGTCAGAAACATGGACATGTTTGTGTCTTTCCACAATGTTGTTATTTATGGAATAATGAAAGAGTCAGAAGGTATGTTGGTTTCGTTGGTTGCAATTCACCAAGTGGTCCAGATTTCCTTTTTTTTTTTTAATTTTTTTTTATTAATTTTTATTTCTGTATGTGTATGAATGTACTGTCTGCATGCAAGTTTGTGCACCCGTGTCGTGCAATGCCGCAGAGGTCAGAAGAGGGTGTCGGATTCCCCTGGAACTGGAGTTCTCCTGGAATTGGAGTTTCGGACGGTTCTTAGCCGCCATGTGGGTGCTGGGGATCGAACCCGGGTCCTCTGTAAGAGCGGTCGGTACTCTTAACCGCTAGGCCATCTCTCCAGCCCCCAGATTTCCTTTTATAGCTGGCCACTGCCAATCACAAGTTCTTTCATTCCAATCTTGATTAAAAAATGTGAACTCTCGGGGCTGGAGAGATGGCTCGGCAGTTGGGAGCACCGACTGCTTTTGCAGAAGACCCAGGTTCAGTTTCCAGCACCCACATGACAGCTAAGAACCATCTTTTTTTTTGGTCTTTTCGAGACAGGGTTTCCCTGTAGCCCCAGCTGTCCTGGAACTTACTCTGTAGACCAGGCTGGCCTTGAACTCACAAAGATCCACCTGCCTCTGCCTCCTGAGTGCTAGGATTAAAGGCGTGCACCACCACGCCCGGCAGCACCATCTTTAATTCCAGTTCTGGGGGAATCGGATGCCTTCTTCTGACCTCTGAGGCATTGCATGACACAGGTGTACCAACCTGCATGCAGACAGTACACTCAATGCACATAAAAATAATAAATAAATAAAAAGTGAGCTCTTAGATCAAACATTACACATCACACAGTAAATCTAGATGTATGTAGGTTACAGAATGCCCACATGAAGGCTTAAAGAGGACATAGGAGTTCATGGAGTTCAAGGAGACTTATTTGAGAGGCCAAAGCTGGAGTCCAGTGGAGGTGCAGAGTCACTATAGGGGTTAGTAATGAACCCTACTGGAGGGGTTGCTCAGGGCTAGAGTGAGCTGATTTGGGGATTAAGTAGAGCGGCCTTGGCGAGGTGTGCAACTATGGAAGAGGCCTAGCAGTGAAGGGCATGACTAGATCCAGAGGACAAAAGGGCTGATGGACTGACAGGAATTCAAGCAGGCCACATCAACTGTGGGGAAGCTCTTTCCTGTTGGTCCTTTGACACCACCTCTAGCCAGAAGACAGGGTCTGTGGTGTCATTACAATGGTAGGTGTCCTCCTCTATGGGGTCCTGGTGAGGTTGTTGCATCTTTGTCTTGGTCTGGAGTGCCTGTTAAGTTCTTGAGCTTGGTTTCCTGTTATGATTTTAATATATCCATATGGCAAATGTGTTGATAGACTTATAAAATAATGTCCTTTTTACTTCTAGGAAGATGTTATTGAGCAGTCAGTCCTGGAGAGATGATGTTATAAATGCATCCAACATCATACAACCTCTTCCTGCCTTTGCATATGCACTCAAAATAAAGCCAAAAGCAGCTTATAAAATGGAGTCTCACAAGAAGGCATAGCCTAAAGAACCTCTGTCTCACACGCTGTGGAGTGATTCAATCCAGGGTATAGCTTAATCTCAACAGAAACCAAAATCACAATGTAGATCATACTATCAGGACACTGGGAACTTCTGAGAATACAGATCCTTTGTTGGTGCTTGTATGCGGGAAAACTCCCCATTGCTTTAGTAATTGAAATATCAGGAACGACCTTTCAGCAGCCCAGAATGTTTCCCTGAGGAGATGCAGCTACAGCTGAAGTTTTCTTGACTATTTTTTAAAAATTTTTTTTTAAATTTTATTTATTTATTTTTGTATGTGTATGAGTGTACTGTCTGCATGTAGGTCTGTGCATCCGTGTCGTGCAATACCGCAGAGGTCAGAAGAGGGTTTCGGATTTCCCTGGAACTGGAGTTCTCCTGGAATTGGAGTTACAGATGGTTCTTAGCTGCCATGTGGGTGCTAGGGGTCGAACCTGGGTCCTCTGCAAGAGCAGTTGGTGCTCTTAACCACTAGGCTATCTCTCCAGCGCCTTTCTTGACTATTTTATCCAATTCTTTTGAGATTGCTTATGGACCATGATTGTTCTCACAGCCTCTGGTTAAGAAAATTGAGGCTTTGTCATGAAGACTGGGGCCCAGGTTTACAACAACTTGCCAGGCTGTGCAGACATGGACAGGGCTTGGACCGTGTTCTAAGACCAACATCCCTGGAACCCGCTGCTCAGGCCTGTCTTCTGTTACTTCCATTATCTTTTTTTTTTTTTTTTTTTTTTTTTTTTTTTTTTTCCCTGGGTCTCCCTGTAGCCTGAGCTGTCCTGGAACTCGCTATGTAGACCAGGCTGGCCTTGAATGCACAGAGATCCACATGCCTCTGCCTCCCAAGTGCTGGGATTAAAGGCATGCACCACCAGGCCCGGCTATGGATTCTTTTAAAGATTTTATTTGTGTGTGTATTTTGTGTATGTGAGTGTGTGTGTACCCGTGCAGATAGGTGGTCACAGAGGCCAGAGGGGACCTCGGATCTAGAGTTCCTCTGTTTGGAACAGTGTTGGTTAGTTCATGCCATTGCATCCTGGAAGTTTGTTTTGTTTTGATTCTACAAGGGCTTCTACTAAGAGTGCTTTGCGTCTCAGAAGAGACTGTTGAACGTTGGACCTGAGACTCTTGGAGATGGGATAAATACATTTTGCATTATTAGGTGGCCAGCAATGGAGTGTCACAGCTTCAATAGGATACGCACTCCCCACCCCCCCATGTATTGAGTATTTGGCTTCCAGCTGGTGGTGCTATTTGGGGTTCAGAAAACCTTAGGACATTTGGCCTAGGTCAGAGATGTCGCTGGAGTGTGCCTTTGAGCTTATACCTGGTCCCTGGTCCCCTCCTGTTCTGATTCCCATCCATCCCCTGAGAACAGTTTCCAGTGCTACTGCTGCTGTGAGATTTTGCCTCCTATGGGCACAGAATCAATGGAGTCAAGGACTATGGACCTAGCCATTCAAAACTATAATTCCAAGTAAATCCTTTCTTGCTTCAGTTTTGTTAAGTATTAGTCTAGTACAGAGAATGAAGGAACATTGAAGGCGTGCGAGATGGCTAAGTGGCACTTAAAAGCAAGATTGACAGCCCATGTTCAATTCCTAGAATCCATGTCAAGGTGGAAAGAGAGAACCAACTCTACGAAGTTGTCCTCGGACCTCCACATGAACACTGTGGTACCTATCTATGTTCCCCCAACCGTCCTGTCATATACATACCCATACGCAGTAAAGATCGTGAAGAAAAAAACAAAGGTAATTTGAGCAAGAAGGTGAGACACAGTCACGCACAAAATTTAATTTTAAATGTCCATTTGCTGGTTGCGCATCACACAGGTATTTGTCAGCTGTCTGGAGTCTAAGCAGGCAGTGTGGGCCTAGAGTTGTAGCTAAGAGGCTGGAGAGATGGCTCAGTGGATAAGAGTACTGGCGGCTCTTGCAGAGAATCTGGGTTGGATTCTCAGCACTGACATGGTGGCTAAGAATCATCCTTAACTCCAGTTCCAGGGGAATGTGATGGCCTCTTCTGACCTCCCAGGCATTTTATGACATGGGTACACTCACAAAATACAAGCAATACACTCATTCACATTTTATAAAAAACAATAAATAATAAAGAAGCAGTATGGGGCTAGAGTTGTAGCTAAGTTACGGATCACTTACAAGCATAAGGTCTTGAGTCAGAGTCAGATTATGACAAAAAAAATTAAAAATTTTTTTGAAAGCATGAATGGAAGGCTGGATAGAATCAGAAACTTGAGGAGGGGGAGAGATGATAAAGTGAGGGAACTGTAAGAAGCAGAAGACAATCACCTCCAGGGGGGCGTCCTCAGCTAATGGCTGTGCGTGCTGGCTTTCACCTGGTGGGTCCATCGGCCATTTCTGCTTTGGAACGCGTGTCTTTTTAAAATAGGAATGCAAGGGTTTTTCAAATTTCCATCATATCATGCAGAAAATAGATATTTTAAGCACCAACACTGTGACTTTTGAAACCACTTAGAATGACTACAGAAATAGCCTTAAAGAGCAAGATATCTATTTCCTGTGGACACAGTTTCTGTGATTCCTGCCACTCCCCACGTGACTACAAATCACGTCAACATGTTCTCTACAGACAGACCAGCCTCTGGACAAGCTGCCACAGTACTGTGATAAGACCTTAGTTCAGTTATGATTTCTGCTATAAGAAGTCGTCAGGGTGGAGTGGGGCTGAGAGATGGCTCAGTGGTGAGAGCACTGGCTGCTTATGCAGGGGATAGGGATTCAATTCCCAGCGCCCACGTGTCAGCTAACAACTATCATTAACTCCAGTTCCAGGGGATCCAACAACCTCTTCTGACCTCCTCGGGCATTGCATGACATAGGTGCACCTACCTACATGCAGGCAATATACTCAAATACATAAATCAAAAATAATTATTAAAAAGTAAAAAAATAAAATGTCACAATAAGACCTATTTCTTTGTATGATAACCAAAAATCAAAGAAACAAAGAAAGAAGGGAAAAAAGAAAGAAAGAAAAAGAAAGGCAGGCAGGCTGGGGTAGTGTCGACGGGGTAGATGCAGAGTTAGAGATTCAATCCCTATGACTGCAGAAAACAAGGAAACAAAAATCAGTCTTTAAAATAACTATTAATTTCCAGGAATGCTATGTATACTTGTAATTCTTTGGGAAGGAGAAGGAAGAGGATCACAAGTTTAAGGCCGATTTCCACTATGTTCCAGGCCAGCCTGGGCTACGAGACCTTGTCTCAAAAGTCAAAATATGAGTCAAGAGAGATGGCTCAGTGTTTAGGAGTGCACACCTGGGGCTGCAGGGATGGCTCAGTGTTTAGGAGTGCACACCTGGGGCTGCAGGGATGGCTCAGTGTTTAGGAGTGCGTACCTGGGGCTGCAGGGATGGCTGAGTGGTTAAGAGCACCAGCTGCTCTTGCAGAAGACCCCAGTTCTATTCCCAGCACCCACAAGGCACCTAACCACTGTCCATAACTCCAGTTCCAGGGGAATCTAACTCTCTTCTCACTTGAGGGCTTTGCATGGCACAGGTGCACTTATATATATGCAGACAATACAGTCATACACATTAAATAAAAGTGCATACTGCTCTTGCAGAAGACTTGAGTGCAGTTCCCAGCACCCATAGCAGGTGGCTCACAGTCACCTTAAGTCCAGCTCCAGGTGTCTGAGGCCCTCTTCTATTCTCCATGTACTTACATAGGTAAATACCCACACAGAGATGCACATGTACACATAATTAGAAATAGGTCCTTTTGGGGGCTGGAGAGATAGCCTAGCGGTTAAGAGCACCGACTGCTCTTGCAGAGGACCCGGGTTCAATCCCCAGCACCCACGTGGCGGCTAAGAACCATCTGTAACTCCAATTCCAGGAGAACTCCAGTTCCAGGGGAATCCGGGACCCTCTTCTGACCTCCGCAGCCTTGCACGACACAGGTGCACAAACCTACATGCAGACAGTACATTCATACACATACAAAAAAAAAAAAAAAGAAGAAATAGGTCCTTTCAAAACTTATTTATTTTTTTGTCTTTTCGAGACAGGGTCTCCCGGTAGCCCCAGCTGTCCTGGAACTCACTCTGTAGACCAGGCTGGCCTTGAACTCACAAAGATCCGCCTGCCTCTGCCTCCCAATGCTAGGATTAAAGGCGTGCACAACCACGCCCGGCTTCAAAACTTATTTTACCTTGCTACCTGCTGAAACATCTAAGTACAAGCAGCTTCAATTTCTAACTCACTGTTTTACTTGGCACCAAGTGAAAACTTTTCAAGTGAGTTCCAGATGTCACTCCTCAGCTGTTTTACATCCTCATATTAATTAATTAATTTATTTATTTTTATTTTATGTGTATGAGTGTTACACCTGCATGTGTGTAAGTGCACCTGTGTCATGCAATGCCCCCATGGAGAACAGAAGAGGGCATCAGATCCCCTGGAACTGGAGTTATAGACGGTTGTTAGCTGCCAGGCGGGTGCTGGGATTTGAACCCAGGTCTTCTACAAGAATAGCTTTTAACCACTGAATCATCTCTCCAACCCCTATAATACTTTCATATCTTGCCTACTATACTGCTATCCCGTTAGTCTACGGCTATAGTAATTTTGATAATTGACTAAAGTGTTCTTGCTTTCCTAATATTTTCATAAAATCATTGCTTTCTCACTTTATTTTTAATTAATTAATTTTGAGACAGGATCTCCCTATAGCCGTAGCTAGCCTAAAACTCCCTGTGTAGACTAGGCTGGTCTCAAGCTCACAGAGATCCGCCTGCCTCTGCCTCCTGAGTGCTGGGATTAAAAAGTAAGGTCACCAAGCCTGGCATTATTTTTGTTTTGTTTTGTTGAGACAGGGTTCACATCCTATGAGACCCCTTACTTACTGTCAGAGCCACACCAGCAGGCTTGTAAAGCCATAACTCAGCCAAGGCCACTGTCTACCTATGCAAGCAGCTAGCTACACAAACGGGTACGGGTGGCAGAGTCATGACCAAGCAACTCACAGACGTGGGGGCCTCATAAAGTGTTAACTAAAGTAAAAGAGGCCCAAACAGGTCATAATGGTGGGGCAGCTTCATAGACTCATTGTTCAAGATCTGGCCTGGCCTTGAACTCTTGAACTGTGTAGTCAGAGATGACCTTGAACTCCTCGTCCTCCTGCCTGTACTTCCTGAGTGCTGGGATTACAAGAGTGCACCACACCCCCTGGGTTATATGGTGCCACAGATCAAAGCCAGGCCTCCGTGTGGTGTGTGTTAGACTAGTCTCTACCAGCTGAAGCACATCTCCAACTCTGCTCTTGGCTTTCAGACTTTAAAAAAAATTTTTTTTATTCATTATTTTTGTATGTGTATGAATGTACTGTCCGCATGTAGGTCTGTGCACCCGTGTCCTGCGATGCCGTGGAGGTCAGAAGAGGGCGTCGGATTCCCCTGGAACTGGAGTTAAAGATGGTTCTTAGCCGCCATGTGGGTGTTGGGGACCGAACCCCGGTCTTCTGCAAGAGCAGTCGGCGCTCTTAACCACTGCGCCATCTCTCCAGACTTTTTCTAATAACAATGCCCCTTCTGCTGCTTTACTTCCGACAGGCCTGTTTTCCTCCTCATCTCTGTGGTTTCCTTCCCCTGTATACAATACCCAGGTCTCATCGCTGTGTCAGATTTCCTTCTCCACTTGATTCGAGTCAAGAGGACAATTAGCACTTGATGATTTCCTTTTTGGTCTTTCCCCCTATGAACGGGCTGTCACCACATGTGTGCTAATTACTAACTAAAGCACAGTAATGACTCGTTTTCAGTAGTCCAATTTATCCTGAATTCTCATATGACAGTTGCTGTAAAATATAGCTCTAATAAGGTTTCTTTCCACTGTAAAATTTTTTATGTAGCTTCCTTTGCCTATACAGCAACATTTTACCTACAGAATCACCTCCCTCTCAGTTCTGGCTGCCATGTTACTTTTCCAGACTAGGCATCACCAATTTCTTCTAAATTGTCACCTTTCTTAATAGACTCCAACTTGGCACCCACCTTTAATTGAGGCAGGGGCAGGGGCAGGGGCAGGGGCAGGGGCAGGAGGATCTCTGAGAGATGGAGGCCAGCCTGGTCTACATAGAGAACCAGGCCAGCTGGGGCTACAGGAGATATTCTCTTAACTCAAACTAAAGCAAAGCAAACCAAACCAACAAACCCCAAGTCCAGGAGAATGGGCTTTGTTACTCTTTCTAGATGAGGGCATGGCCATTCTTTCAAAAATCATTCCCCTGCTATTTTAGACTGAATTTCCCTTGATCAGATCTTGCATGATCAAAACTGTTCACCTTAAATTTGTCTTCTACAGATCCTAGACCTTCATATTCCAGTGTCCTGGCCTCTCAAGTGGTAGGATAATAGTCGAACCCCGGCATGGCCGGCTTTCCAGCCTCCAAATTCTACCTTTTACATGATTATTCTCAGATTTGTTTTAACCCCCTTAGTGTTTATTGTTCAACTACTCAGTTGACACTGTGTTGTCATTTATTACTTACATTTTTCTTTCATAGATGTTTTACCTATGAACTTACATTGCAGCCCTCTGACAGCTGGGTGTGGTGGTGTACACTTGTGACCCCAGTACTTGGGAGACTGAGGCAAAGGAAGTCAAGACCACCCTTGATTACTTGGTGAGTCTGAAACCAGCCCAGGCCACTTGAACCCTTGTCGCCAAACAACAACAACAACAACAACAACCACCACCAAGCAGGGTATGGTGAGTCACGTCTATAATCCTAGTACTAGGGAAGCAGAGGCAGGAGGATCACAGTGAGTTTAAGGGGTTATGTCATGATTTCCAGACCAATATGGGTAACATAATGAAACCTTGTCCCAACCTTCCCCACCACCCCAAAATTGCACCCCTCTAGAGTCCAACTTCCATATCTCATACCTGGTACATTGTGCTATCATTAAATCCTGGTTTGGGGAGTAAGTGGTAAGATATGGGTAGAATTTGGGGGTGCTGGAAAGATGGCTTAAGAGTTAAAAGCACTTGGTGCTCTTGCAAAGGACCCAGGTTCAGTTTCTAGTACCCATATGGTAGCTAACAACTATCTGTAACTCTAGTTCCAGGGGATCTATTATTGTCTTCTGACCTCCATGAGCATTGCATGACACAGGTGCCCTTACATACACCAAGGCAATACATTCATACACATAAAATAAAAATAAATATTTTTAAAAATATGTTGGTAGAATTTGAATAGGGCCACCTTAATCTAGGGTAACAAGATCAATATTGAGAAAAATGACTGATTTTTTTGTTCAGAAATAAGAATGATAATATCAAATCACATGTAAATTTAATTCAACAGCAACAAGAACATCAAAAGAAGCAGTTGGCAATCATTTTTCCTCTTGCTTATTTCCCTTAAAAATACAATCGCAATCATTTTTTTTTTTTTGCCTCAAGACTTTTGTACTTGCAGAAAATATGATCACTGAAATAGGATTTTAAAATTAGACCTTGTTTACATATTACAGGAAGGAAAGAGGGGGAGTGTTCACAAATCATAGACAAATTACCATGTTAACCTAGTTTCTTAAAATATAAAATTAAAACATCTATTTTTACACCTAAGACTCTGCTTGCTAGAGTTGCCTTGTGGTTAAGAGGGAGGAAATGCCTCAAAACACCAATGGTGTGAGGGGAGGCAGAGAGCCCTGACAGCAGAAGGTCCTCGATGGTCTTGAAAAGAAAGGAATTAGCTGGGCATGTGAGCACACACATGTAGTCCTAGCACTCAGGAGTCCAAGGCGGAGAATCAAGACCAGTCTGGTCAACACAGTGAATTTAGAGCCATTTGGGGATTGAGGTCCTGTCCTGAAAAAATAGAACAGAAACAAGACCTTAATATATTTGAAAGGATCAAATGTTGGTTAAAAAGCATTGAGAAATCACATTGAGGTGAGACTTTTAGTCTCACTAACATAAGTTGTTTTCATTCACAAATTCATTTATTCAATGGCACTGCTTACAATTAAAACCATAAATTTGAAAGTTGCCTAAAAGAAAGACGCCCATTAGAATACTGTCTCTTTTTTTTTATTATTAATTTTATTTATTTCCGTATGTGTATGAATGTACTGTCTGCATGCAAGTCTGTGCACCCGTGTCGTGCAATGCCGCGGAGGTCAGAAGAGGGTGTCGGATTCCCCTGGAACTGGAGTTCTCCTGGAATTGGAGTTTCAGACGGTTCTCGGCCGCCATGTGGGTGCTGGGGATCGAACCCAGGTCCTCTGTAAGAGCGGTCGGCGCTCTTAACCGCTGGGCCATCTCTCCAGCCCCTAGAATACTGTCTTAACGAAAGTTAGCCTACTTATATTAATACAAAGGAATATACTTCCAGGGCAGGAGAGATGGCTCAGCAGCTAAGAATGAGTAGTCCTCTTGCATGGGACTGGGGTCCAATTTCCAGCACCCATGTCAAGCAGCTTGTAATTGCCTGTAACTCTAGCTCAGGAATTCAGTGTCCTCTTCTAGCCTCTGCAGGTACCTGCGCTCATATACCCAAGCCCCTACACAGACACATATACACATAGTTTAAATTTTTTTAAGGGGCCGGAGGGGTAGTTCAGTGGTTAAGAAGAGCACTGGCCGCTCTAGCAGAGGACCAAGGTTTGGCTCCCAGCGCCCACATGGTGGCTAATAACCCAGTTCCAGGGGATCTGATGCCCTCTTTTGACCTCTACAAGTATTGCATGCATGGGTGCAGTTAGCATACATGGAGTCAAAGCATTCATACACAAAATAAATAAAATCAATTTTTTAATTAAAATATTTTGTTGTTGTAAACAAGATTTTTATTTTAAATTATGTATATGTGTCCTTTGAATATGCCTGTGTATGCAGGTGTCTGTAGAAGCCACAGGATTTGGAGCCCCTTGGAACTGGAGTTACAGATGATTGTGAGCTGCCTGACATGGCTTTTAGGAACTGAATTTGGGTCCTCTGTAAGAATAGAGTGCACTCTTAACCACAGAGCATCTCTCCAGCTCGCTACCTCAAATAAAATATATTTTTTAAAATTTTATTTATTTCTGTATGTGTATGAATGTACTGCCTGCATGCAAGTTTGTGCACCCCTGTCTGGAATGCCGCGGAGGTCAGAAGAGGGTCTCGGATTCCCCTGGAGCTGGAGTTCTCCTGGAATTGGAGTTCCAGACGGTTCTCGGCTGCCATGTGGGTGCTGGGGATAGAACCCGGGTCCTCTGTAAGAGCAGTCAGTGCTCATAACAGCTAGGCCATCTCTCCAGCCCAAATAAAATATTTTTAAAAATAGACTTCAAGCCAGGTTCGATCCCCAGCACCCACATGGTGGCTGAGAACCGTCTGGGGCTCCAATTCCAGGAGAACTCCAGTTCCAGGGGAATCCGAGACCCTCTTCTGAACTCCACGGCGTTGCCCGACACGGGTGCACAGACATACATGCAGACAGTACATTCATACACATACAGAAATAAATAAAATTTAAAAAAATATAAAGAAATATCTTCTGTGTGTCGTGAGCCAGGGATGCACTGGTGAGGTGGAAACACAATGCCTGACGTCACAGAGGCCTGTGTATTATCAGTGGTAAAGAGACATCGCACAACTGGTGGAATGATTATTTAGTTGTGACTCTTAAGGAAAGGAGTTCTGAGTTGAAATTTGAACCCAGAGTAGGAATCACTTAAGTGAATCCTGGAGGAAAGGGATGGAGAGTCATGGACATTTCAGACATGGGGTGAGAGGAGAGGAAGTGTCTTCTAGTTTTTTTTAGGCCCGATCTCATGGAGCCCAAACTGGCTGTGAACTCACTGTGTAGCTAAGGATGACTTGATTGATCTTCCTGCCCAACGCTCAAGTGCTGGGATTATAGACATGTGACACTCTTCCCAAGTGCTGGGATTATAAATTGTGCAGCATCATGCCTGGCTAAGGTTCAGTTGTTTTTATCAGGAGTATTTCAGCACGTTCTGCAGCAAGTGAGGCACCTGAGCTTGACTGGGTTTTGAGATGTTGGAAACTATTGATCTTTATTGCCTTGATTCAGGGTTTCATTATGGGTGATAATGGTGATATTTTAGTTTTGCTATTCCTCATTCATTTATTAACTTTTTTTTTTAGTGGTGGTGGTTTTGAGACAGGGTCTCCCTGTAGCTCCAGCTGACCTGGAACTCGCTTTGTAGACCAGGCTGGCCTTGAACTCACAGAGATCAACATGCCTCTGTGTCCCGAGTGCTGGGCTTAAAGGCATGCGCCACCACGCCCAGCAACTGGTATATTTCTTTTTTTTTTATTTTATTTATTTTTTTATGTGTATGAATGTACTGTCTGCATGTAGGTTTGTGCACCCGTGTCGTGCAATGCCACAGAAGTCAGAAGAGGGTGTCGGAGTCCCCTGGAACTGGAGTTAAAGACGGTTCTCAGCCGCCATGTGGGTGCTGGGGATCGAACCCGGGTCCTCTGCAAGAGCAGTTGGTGCTCTTAACCACTGAGCCATCTCTCCAGCCCCAACAACTGGTATATTTCTACACAGAGAAACTTTCCTTGGCTGTTACTGTGCGTTGCCCAATGATGCAGCTCTTTCAGAAAAGACAAGGGTAAGTGATTCATTTTCTTTGTAGCAGCTACTTGGCTGATGACAGGGCCAGGGCCTGGTAAACCCATTATATTTTGACCTCTGAGTCTCTGATCAAGCATTCTGGGCCCAGGCCTAAATAAGACTGGCAAGGTCCCTTCTTTGCTGACACACAAGTGGAAACTTTGTGGTTAGGGTCTGTGAAGTGAAGTCCACCAACAGGGTCCAGATGAAGATGGTTCTGTGTCTGGCTGTTGGCTGTGGTTGTGTGAAGAGGGAAGTTGATGAGTTTGTCTGCAACATCCACCTGGCTGTCAGTTTCTTGGTGTCATTGCTCAAGAGTAACTGGCAGGGGCTTTATATATGAGGAACACCCTGGGCAAGCCCCAGTGCCCGTATTAGGGTACATCACAATAAATCCCAGGGCTAATGAAAGAAGACAGATAAGAAACAACAACAAAACATTGTATGTTTGGGAGTTAAAAAATGCAGTTGATTCATTTACCGGATTCTGTATCTTAGCAAGGCATGGCTGTGAACTCTCACAGTCACATGGCTGACAGGGATCTGTGGTCACTTTTCTGCCCAGTATTGCAACTGGGTACTACATGGTATACCACTAACCCCCAAAAAGATCAAAATTCAAATCTGATGTATGGTATTGACTGAATGCATATTGGCTTCATATCAGCATAATATTGAAAAGTCCCAAGTCCAGACATGAATTGAAGACCATCTGTGTTTAGTTTTTAGTATTTAGAATTATGTGTTGGTTTCCTAGTATTGTTTAAAAGGGATTCGTGGGCTGGAGAAATGGCCTAGCGGTTAAGAGCGCCGACTGCTCTTGCAGAGGACCCAGGTTCGATCCCCAGCACCCACATGGCGGCTGAGAACCATCTGTAACTCCAATTCTAGGAAAGCTCCAGTTCCAGGGGAATCCGAGACCCTCTTCTGACCTCCGCGGCATTGCACGACACCGGTGCACAAACCTACATGCAGACAGTACATTCAAATAAATAAATAAATACATAAATAAAAATTAAAAAAATAAAAGGGATTTGTGAGTTTGGTTTGGTTTTTAAAAGTTTTTTTTTTCCGTTGCTGTCGTTAATGTCATTATGTACTTTGGATTTTTATAAATTTGAGATGTTTGAATTCATTGAAGTTACTGATAACCTTGTTATGTATTTGTTTATATGTATATATGCATTTATTTGGGGGTAGGGTTTCACTGTGTAGCCCAGGCTGTCCTTGAACTCATGGTCCTCCTGCCTTAGCTTCAGAGTACTGGGATTACAGGAATGAGCCACTAGATCCAACTAGTTATTGATCCTCTTGATGTCCAAATTGCTCTACCTTTGGGCACAAGAGGCCCTTGGCTCCTAATTCACTTTGTCACCACCCACCTCCAAAAGTCTTTGATAGATAACTTGCCTCCTTGTATAAGGTGTCCAGGACTATGACTGCCTTTTATTTAAGGGGAGAAGGCCCTCACGCAGCTGTGTGAAGTAATTAACCAGGTCCTATCTCCTGTGAGCTACAGTTAGCCACCAGTGAGACTCACTTTCACCCCACCCCCACCCCCCACCTCCCTGGTCATTGTCAGTACTCCTCTGTTAAATGCTAGTCCACAGTGAATTCTGCATGGCTGCTGTGTTCATTATAAATTTAGCAAATATAGGGCTGGAGAGATGGCCTAGCGGTTAAGAGCACCGACGCTCTTGCAGAGGACCCGGGTTCGATCCCCAGTGCCCACATGGCGGCTAAGAACCGTCTGTAACTCCAACTCCAGGAGAACTCCAGTTCCAGGGGAATCCGAGACCCTCTTCTGACCTCTGCGGCATTGCATGGCACGGGTGCACAGACCTGCATGCAGACAGTACATTCATACACATACAAAAAAAAAAATTTAGCAAATATATAGCTTTGCATTTCAAGGTACAGTTGCTACATTAGAAGAGTGCTCCTCTAACAACAGAAAAAGGTAACAAATGGGTTGGGAAATCATGTGTCACTTTAATTCATGTTAGTGCCTCTGTGAAGATTATGGCCTCTAAAGCTACAGGAACTATAACTGTTAGTGATAGCTGACCACAAAGGAAAAAGGAGTGTAAGGAAAAAGAAATATGGTGTAAGGCTAAAATCTTAACATGGATTTAACGAACTGAGAAAAATTGGATCCGGGCTGGAGAGATAGCCTAGTGGTTAAGAGCGCCGACTGCTCTTGCAGAGGACCCGGGTTCCATCCCCAGCACCTACATGGTGGCTAAGAATGGTCTGTAACTCCAATTCCAGGAGAACTCCAGTTCCAGGGGAATCTGAGACCCTCTTCTGACCTCCTCGGCATTGCACGACACGGGTGCACAAACCTACATGCAGACAGTACATTCATACACATAAAAGATAAATAAAATTAAAAAAAAAAAGAAAAGAAAAATTGGATCCAATCCAGTTCCTAGATGTTCTGGGCTGGTCAACTTCAGTTGTCAACCTGACACACCTGGGAGGGATCCTCAATTAAAGAACTGCCTTCATTGGATTTGATTGTGGCCCCATCTCTGAGACATTTTCGCAGTTGCTAATTGATGTGGGAGGGCTGAGTCCGCTGTAGGTGGGGCCAGCCCTGGCAGATGGTCCTCTCTCTGTAGAAAGGAGGCTGAGCACAGGTCAGAGGAGCAGGCCAGTAAGCAGCGTTCCTCCATGGTCTCTGCTTCATTTCCTGCCTCCAGGTTCCTGTCTTGGTGTCCCTTGATGACAGACTGAGTTGTATGCCAAATAAACCCTTTCCCTCCCAAGTTGGTTTCAGTTGGTGTTTTATCACAGCAACGAAATATTAAAATGAAACCACTTGGCATTAGGTGACAAATCAACACAAGGTTAAGAAGCCGCAGAGCTTAACTTCAAAGAAATAAAAAGAAAAAAATAGAAAAAAAATTCACTTCTGATAGATACTCGTTCTCTGGAGGTGAGTGTCTTGTCTGCATGTAGGTAGGTGCACGCGTGCCGTGTAATGCTCAGGGAGGTCAGAGGAGGGCGTTGGATCCCCTGGAACTGGGTCCTCTACAAGAGCAGCCAGTGCTCTTAACCTCTGAGCCATCTCTCCAGCCCCTCAATATTTCTTATAGTCTAAAAAGAAGAGAATAGTCTATGATTGGGGGGAGAAGTTTGTCTTTTAGTTGAGAAGGAAGTTTCACTCTTGGGCTGGCTGTGCTGCCGGCAAGTCGTGCAGAGCGTTCCTGGGTTCCAACTTCTGTTAGCAAGCTGCGGTGGGCTTTGGTGATCCCGCTGTGTCCCACCCATTCCTGTGGCCGTAAAGTCTTCCGCATTCTCCTGTAAGTAACTCTAACTCACTGGTTCACCAAGTTGGACTCTGGTAGGACCCTTACTTTGGCCTGTCGTTGATTCCCTACCTGGGGTGAGTAGATATTTATTCATTTCTTCCTGGAACAGCGTCACTTGTCTTACGTATGCACCATTACACTTCCTTCCAGTCCTCTCGCTTCTGCTCACTTTTGTTGGTTCCCTCCGGCTTTCGTGGCACATGGACGCCATTAGGATCTTCCCTCTTGGTCCCTTTCAGGTTTCACTTCATTGAATTCTTTAGAAAGCCGATTGGCTACTTAGAAGTAGATCAAAAGAAAAGCAACTGAAGTGGAGGTGGGGGCAGGGTCACTGGTCTAGCACCTGCCTAGTAAGGCGCAAGGCCCTGGTTTCCCTCTCAGTCACCTCAAAATGTGGGAAAAAAAAGTTAAGAAGAGGAACCAAACTGAGAAACATGAGGTCTGAGTGGGGAGGGACAGAGGATTTTTTTTTTTTTTTTTTTTCATTATTTCCTCTCTTATTATTCGATTTACTTCTTATGTTGGTACTTATGTTTATGTTTGTTTACATTTTATTTTTGATGATAGGCCACTTGTATTCCATGGAGCCCTAGCTGGCCTGGAACTCGCTGTGTAGACCAGGCTGGCCTTGAACTCACACAAATCCGCCAGCCTCTGGATTTTAAGAAGACTTTGTGAAACAATACTGGGAGTCAGGTCAAGTGAAAACTGAACAGCGTCCATCGGATCTACTACCCGGAGCAATGGATGGCAGCAGTCAGTAGTCAGGGAGAGGTGAGGGGGGTGGGAACGTGGCTTACCCGGAATATACTGTTGGTCTGCAGGAAAGGAGAGGGCAGCAAGCATAGACAATGGAGATTCAGAGCAAGAGTTTAGGAAGGCAGGAAAGAAGAGAGAGCAGAAGTAGTAACAAGTGTCTTCTTTTACTCCGTTAATTCAAGCATTTGAGGATTGCAGAAGGGACACAGGACAAAGAAGTGAGAAGCAGAGATAAAAGAGAAACAGTCCTTTCCTTGGAGGTGTTCAGAGTTTATCAGGAGTAGAGAGGACAGGAAGGAATTACGGCAATGGATGCAATGGAGCTGAGCAGCTGAGGCAGCAGAATGCATTCAGCAGGAGACCGGAGGAAATGGTAGCCGTCATCTTTGAACCAGTTATAAATTCATAAGTGCTTGCTAAAATGCCTGTGAGACATTCTAGGAAGAGGGAAAACCGTAGCATTTTGATGTTCTTCCTCCCTTTGACCAGAGTCCACAGTTTCCTGAGACTGCAAGTCCCCGGGGTCACTCCAGCTAGCTGGTCAGCCACCCACCCGGGTCTTAGCCTTGGAAGGGAAGGGGAGCGAGAGGTCCTAGCAGCCCCAGGAAAGAAAGAAAAGAAAGAACAAGGAAAGGATGGACTCAAGAATGAGGCCAGGAGGAAGTCCATGGAGGAATAACTCAACTTTAGCCAGGCGTGGTGGCGCATGCCTTTAATCCTAGCACTTGGGCAGATCTCTGTGAGTTCAAGGCCAGCCTGGTCTACAGAGTGAGTTCCAGGTCACAGGACAGCCAGAGCTACAGGGAGACCCTGTCTCAAAAAGACCAAAAAAAAAAAACCAACTTTACTTTTCCAACCCGGAGTACATATATATAGGTATATTATGTATATAATAAAAATGTTTTTTACAAGGTTTTTAAAAAAATTTTATTTATTTTTGTTATGTGTATGAATGTACTGTCTGCATGTAGGTTTGTGCACCTGTGTCATGCAGTGCCGCGGAGGTCAGAAGAGGGTGTTGGATTCCCCTGGAACTGGAGTTCTCCTGGAATTGGAGTTACAGACGGGTCTCAGCCGCCATGTGGGTGCTGGGGATCGAATCCGGGTCCTCTGCAAGAGTGGTCGGTGCTCTTAACGGCTATGCCATCTCTCCAGCCCCATAAAAATGGTTTTTAAAAGTACTTTTCTGTTCCCCAACACTATAGAAAACAAAGTTTGGCCATTCTTACAGGATTTTGGTGAGACCTAAAAGCCATCAAGTTCTAAACTCAGTGTCTGGCATGGAGCACACAATGTATATTGACTTTTATTTTATGAAGTCTAATCTGTAAGAAGGGCAGAATATGAAATTGAAGAAGGTAATCAGAGGAAAGCTCAGGATGTCAGGAAAGTAAGCACTCTTCCCAGAATTAATTAAAACAAACTAGTCCAATTAATAGGAAACTGTTACTCTGAAGCCAGCCTTAATTCCACTAAAAAAAAGTCTTCAGGAAGCATTTTAATTGTAATCTCCTTCCTGTTGATGAAGCCTTGGGCAGCAGGTATGAACAAGTACCTTACAGTCGACTAAATAGGAGGCTGAGGTTGCTAACCTCTAATTGTGCCATTTGCAAATACTTTCTACATCACCACATCTTGTAATTCAGTAAATTATGTTCTATTAAAATTATTGCTAAGCTTCAGAGGTTTTTTTTTGTTGTTGTTGTCATTGTATTTTCCTGTACATCTTCTAATTTGTTGTTTGTGGTTCTGGAGACTGAACCCAAAGCCAGTGCATGGCAAGTAAGTGCTTGCTTGACCACTGAGCTGTAGAGCTGGGGCTGTATAGCTTTTGTTTTGTATAGCTGTATAGTTTTGTTTTATAGCATTGTTTTTTTCAGAGTTTCATTTTGTAGCCCAGGCTGGCCTGGAGCTCTCAGCAATTCTCCTGCCTGGCTTTGATTTTGTATTTTGAAATGAACTGGTGATAAGCCACCTCAACCCTGCCATCAAAACAATAAAAAAGGGGGGCTGGAGAGATGGCTCAGTGGTTAAGACTGCTAGCTGCTCTTATAGAGGACCTGGGTTTGTTTCCCAGCACCCATATGGCAGCTAACAACTATCAGTAACTCCATTTCCTGGGGATCCGATGCCCTCTTCTGGTCTCTCTGGTCATGGGTGTGCTTACATACATGCAGGCAAAACTCATACAAGTAAAATAAAAATAAAAAAAAACAGGGCTGGGCCGGGCGTGGTGGCGCACACCTTTAATCCTAGCACTGGGGAGGCAGAGGCAGGCCGATGTTTGTGAGTTCAAGGCCAGCCTGGACTACAGAGTAAGTTCCAGGACAGCTGGGGCTACAGGGAGACTCTGTGTCGTACAGATAAAAAAAACCAACAAAAAAACCCAAAATAGGGCTGGAGAGATGGCTCAGTGGTTAAGAGCACTGGCTCCTCTTGCAGAAGACCTGGGTTCAATTTCCAGCACCGATACAGTGGCTAACAACCATCTATAACTCCAGTTCCAGGGGATGACACCCTCTTCTGACCTGACCTCTGAGGGCATCATACAGGTGCCCTAACATACAAGGAGGCATAACACTCATACGCACAACACAAAAACTATTAAAAAAAAAACCCAAAGGCTCTGGCCTTTGGCTACAGTTGCTGGTAGGCAGCCAAGATGAAGGTGAATCTGTTTGTGAGTTCTGACAAAACAAGGTAAAAGGCATTTCACTGCACCTGCCCATATTTGGAGGAAGATTGTTTTCCTCTTTTTTTCAAAGAGCTGAGATGGAAGTGTAATGTTTTGATCTATGCCCAGCAAAAGGATGATGAAATTCAGGACAATGAAAAGATCAGCATATTGACAAAGGAGTACAGGTTCACAGGAAGAAATGTCATCAGCACTGAATGGGGATGGGGGGGTTGATGGCACAGCTGTCCATGTGCGCATTGTCACATCAGGATGTTTGTTACCAGGCTAAAAGTGGACAAAGATCCCCAAGCAGGAAAGGAAAGGGGCAGAAAGGGGCGAACACAAGGAAGAAACAGCTGAGAAGATGCAGTAAGAGCTGTCTTACAGTGTTCACAGAACTGATTTTTCGAAAATCAGACAGTGAAAAGAACACTAAGCTCATGCTAGTGGGGCTTCAGGATTTGGTAAAGGCATTTTAAGGGAAGGTCAGTGTTCAGAAAGAAGACACAGGTGGATTTAGGGAAATTATGGGGCATTACATCTTCTTTTTCTGTCATAGTTTTTTTTTTTTTTGGTCTTTTTGAGACAGGGTCTCTCGGTAGCCCCAGCTGTCCTGGAACTCACTCTGTAGACCAGGCTGGCCTTGAACTCACAAAGATCAGCCTGCCCCTGCCTCCCAAGTGCTAGGATTAAAGGCGTGTGCCACCACACCCGGCTTCTGTCATAGTTTAAATGGATAAAAAGTTTCTCTCATTTCTAAAGTCAGAAGCAATTAATCTTTCCGATTTTTTTCTTTTGAATAGTTTTTTTTTTCCTTTTCCTTTGCAAGATTTCAACTTCTTACACGAGCAATATACTGTCCCTAGGATTTTGTGACTTAAAAAGGTATTTCCCATTCATTATTTGGAATAACGATTCCTTCCTATTTTAGTATTTTTTTTTAAATTAATTTTATTTATTTCTGTATGTGTATGAATGTACTGCCTGCATGCAAGTCTGTGCACCCGTGTCGTGCAACGCCACGGAGGTCAGAAGAGGGTGTTGGATTCCCCTGGAACTGGAGTTCTCCTGGAATTGGAGTTTCAGACGGTTCTCGGCCGCCATGTGGGTGCTGGGGATCAAACCCGGGTCCTCTGCAAGAGCGGTCGGCGCTCTTAACCGCTAGGCCATCTCTCCAGCCCAGCTATTTTAGTATTTTTGAAGTGAAAAAGATCACGATGAAATCTTCATTTAGGAATTTTCGATTCCTGAATAATCCTATGCTATACTTTTAACACTGGCGCTTTAAACGCTGCTTTTGGTATTTGCTATGGCGTGTATTGTTAACACCGGCTTGACATGTGCTATGGAGTGAGCCTGTTGCTTGGTGTGTGTGCCTTAACCCTAATCTGTTCCTGATAGTCTGAGCCTAGGTGCAACCGGTTTCACTTTAGAAGGCTCCTGGTGTACATCCATCAGGGTCATTTCACAAGCACGCCGGTACTCTTCAGGTTCATTTCTTAGGATGACCACACTTCCTGCTCCAGGTTCACTACTCACGGAGTTGCAGCCAGCACCTTCTCTTCGGGCTCGTAAATGCTCAGTAATTACCTTAAGAGCCGAGCGTGTTCCTCCTCAGCCTATCATCCTACCACGGGGGAGAAAGGGGATAGGGAGGGGAGCCAGGAACTTGCCAAGAGTTCAGAGCCAGCCTGGGCTGCATAGTGAGTGCCAGGCCAGCCAGCACTACATACAGCAAGACCCTTATTCAAAAACCAGAGGTTCACACCGAGGAGTTCACACCGAGGTAGTAGTCACCGGGTTTCTATGTGTCCCTCCTTTCTCACATTCCCTGCTCACAGCGACATCTGTGGCACAGTTCCGGGTTGTAGTGCACAGGGCTGAAACCAAGCCTTCCAGCAAAGCATACTTAACATTTGAGATGCGCTGGTATTTATACTAATATATTTATAATTATCATATGCTTACAACTAATGTATAAAACATTATTTTTTGAGGCAAGACTCGGACTCTGTCGCCCAGACTAAGAACTCCTGGCAATCCTCCTGCCTCGGGCTCTCATGCGGGGGAGCAGGGGAGAGGGGGTTGACAGGTGTCACCTACCACACCTGCCTCTTTCTCACTTCCTCCATTTTTTAAATTTATGATTTTTACTTATGTGTGTAAGTGCACCTGTGCAGTTGGATTCCCCTCGAACTGGAGTTACAGACGATTGCTGGCAGCCAGGTGGGTACTGGGAATTGAACCCGGGTCTTCTGCAAGAGCAGCCAGTGCTCTTGACCTCTGACCATCTTTCCAGTTCCCCCTTCCTCTATTTCAGAGATAAAATCCACCACACGCAGTGGTACCCCTGGGGTCCTGGGGGTCGTCTCGCGAACCGCCAACCGGTAGTTTTTAACTGCAGCCGGGTCTGTCAAGAGTGGCAAACCTGCCGCCCTGCGGGGGTCGCGGAGCGGGGGGGTGGGGGGGTGGGGGGGGGGGTGGGGGAGGAGAAGATGGGTGGATGATGCCGGGCTCGATTCGTTTCCCTGCTCCCCAGCTCAGCCCCGCCCCTCTCGTCTTTCCCCGGCGAATTCAAATCCGCCCCGCGGAGGGGACAGAGCACCGAGTGATCGATTGCTCCTCGCCCTGCGCGCCGCCATTTTTGGCAGTGTGGGCGGAGAAATGCGCGGAGGCACGGCGCGATGCTGACAGGCTCTGCCGCCTGTGTCTAGCACGCTGGGGCAGGGGTAGCCAAATCCTCCAGCGCTTTCTCTGGCTGCTTTTCCGGAATGAGGCCTCGGCGGCCGCGCGGAACAACTCAGCTCCTCCTTAGAGCGTGAGTGCGGCGGCGGCGCGCGTCCTCCGCTGTCAGTTGGCGCGCGCTCCCGGCGTCCCTCGGGCACTCCCGCTCCTCCGCGCGCTCCCGCTCCTCCCCCCCCCCCCCCCGCCGCGCGCGTTCCGCTCCGCGCAGACTCGCTTGTTTGTTTCTGCAGGAGTCCTAGGAGAGGCCAAAGCCGACGCGATGCCGGGGAAGCTGAAGGTGAAGATCGTGGCGGGGCGCCATTTGCCGGTGATGGACCGCGCTAGTGACCTCACGGATGCCTTCGTGGAGGTTGGTGCAGGCGCCCCCTTTCCTCTGGCCCAGGTGCTCGGCCCGTGGGGTGTGTAGCCGTGCGCTCTGACCAGGGTCACGACGCCTCCAAGGCACGTGCCAGTGAGCACGACCTGAGCCCGAGGCGTGGCCGTGGGGACGCAGCTCGTGTCCCCTTCACAGCCCAGTGCAGGACCTCGTCCTGGTTTAGGTCCTGCTCCTGTCCCCTTCACACCCCAGTGCTGGACCTTGTCCTGGGTTAGGTCCAGGTCGGGTCCCCTTCACAGCCCAGTGCTGGACCTCGTCCTGGGTTAGGTCCAGGTCGGGTCCCCTTCACAGCCCAGTGCTGGACCTCGACCGTTCCCTTTCACAGCCCAGTCAGTGCTGGGCCCCTGCTGCAGCAGGAGTCCCATGGTGCCACCATCTGCAGCTCTTAGCCGCACACTAATCAGTGCAGGTCCCACACAGGACAGCAACACTGCACTTGTATGGACTGGTAGGTCAGATGAGCTGTCTGAGGATAAATTAGTGCCTTGAGGTAGGAAGTCAATTAAGTACCATTGATTTAAATTGCAAAATTGCTTTTTAAATCTGATGATTAGTTTAAAAGTCATGCAAATTAGCACAGGCCTTCGGGGCCGGAAGTTAATAACTCTAAAGTCTGAAGGAAGCCAAGAAAAAGTTGTAATAAAAGTTGACATGATGAAGCAGACCATTAGAATAATAATCATTTTGGCTATTAATGCTTAGGGCTGAGAGATATACAACAGTGTATAGCCTGATTTCTTCTCAGCCTAAAATATTCTCAAATTCTTGAACCTAATTAACTTCAGTTCATCCCATTGTTATGGTAATTGTCAATTCCAATTTCATTTTCATTCGAAAAAATTCTGCTTGCTTTTGGGTCTGATGGAAGTTACAGAGATCAAAGATAACTAAAATATACTACTTGGTTTTTAGCCCAGAGAATGATCCATACAACTTGATTGAATAACCAATAGCTAACTCACATTGAATTTCATTTTTGCCATATTTGTGATAAGTTCTTTTTAAGAAAATAGTTATTTCCACAGTGGACTGAAAACAAAAGAAAATAGTTATTTTTATATTATGTGTATGAGTGTATTGACTACATGTGTGTAAGTGCACACAGGAGGTCAGAAGAAAGTGTCAGATCCCCCAGAACTGGAGTTATGGATGGTTGTCAGCTGCCTTATGGGTGCTGAGAACCGAACCTGGGTCTTCTGCAAGAGCATCCCATGCTCCTAACCACTGAGCCATCTCTCCAGTCCCTTAAGTGCTTTTTAATTCTTAGTCCTCCCAACAGTCCCGTACTGGACTGGTGTTATCCCATATCACAGGGTGAGGTGACTGAGGCCTAGGGGTGGTAATAATTTGTCTAAAATGACTTGGCTTGTAAATCTCCTTGGCCTAACAGTCTGCTGAAACAATTATACTATAGCCTTCTCTCCAGGAGCTGATGGGTGGGTTATATTTGAATGAGGGATCATAATTCTGTCTCTGAAGACTTCTTGAGGAGCTGACAGTTGAGGTGGGCTTTGAAGGACATTCAGGATTTTATTAGGCAAAAGGAACTTCAGAGGCACAGAATGTGGTACATGGAATGTTCAGCGAGCCATTTCAGTGTGAGGTGTACCTGGAACAAAATGTAGGTATTGGGGTTTGTGCAGATGCAAGTGGAAAAAGGCAGGTTGCAGTTGAACCTCATTTTTATTTATTTATTTATTTATTTATTTATTTATTTATTTATTTATTTATTTATTTTTTGGTCTTTTTCGAGACAGGGTCTCCCTATAACCCCAGCTGGCCTAGAACTCACTCTGTAGACCAGGCTGGCTTTGAACTCACAGAGATCCACCTGCCTCTGCCTCCCGAGTGCTGGGATTAAAGGTGTGCGCCACCACGCTCGGCTGAGCCTCATTTTTTTTTTTTTTTTTTGGTCTTTTTGAGACAGGGTCTCCCTGTANTGTAGACCAGGCTGGCCTTGAACTCGCAAAGATCCGCCTGCCTCTGCCTCCCAAGTGCTAGGATTAAAGGAGTGCGCCACCACGCCCGGCAAGCCTCATTTTTAATATTAGAAGCAGGAGTAAACCAGGGTAAGTTTCCAGCAGAAGTAAAATAAGCTTTTGTTTGTATTAGGTTGTTCTTAGGATGACTCAAATGGTTATGTTCTGGTTTTTGAGGGTGGAATTTCCAGGCTTGCTGTGGAATTGGAATCTGCCTCAGTCTTCTGAGTAGCCAGGATTATAGGCATTTACCACCATGGGCAGCCCTTTGGATAAACAGTTATTGATAGGTAAGAGTACATCTGCTGTTTGTCAGGCCCTGTGCTAGTCTGAGTCTAGCTGAGGTATGCATGATGCTGAACGAGACTTGGTTTCTGCTTTTAAGGAATTATATTGAGATACACATTTAAAAAGTGTAGAACCTAATAGGTATGTAAATAATACAGGTTAGGGAGGAAACTGCCCTGAGTATCATGAGAGAGAACAGCAGGAGAATAACAGGGATAGCTACTTCAGGTTGAGTGGTCAGAGCCGCAGTCGGGCACACCTGTTGGCTGAGCAGCGTCAGATGCCCAGGTGCTGTAATTGGTGTTTGTATGAGAGGATGAGTTGCAGAGAAGCCGAAACTGGTGTGTTAAGAAGTTGGGGCTGGAGAGATGACCTAGCGGTTAAGAGCGACTGCTCTTGCAGAGGACCCGGGTTTGATCCCCAGCACCCACATGGCGGCTGAGAACCATCTTTAACTCCAGTTCCAGGGGAATCCGACGCCCTCTTCTGACCTCCACAGCACTGCAGGACATGGGTGCACAAACCTACATGCTGACAGTACATTCATACACATACAAGAATAAAAAAAAAAAAAAAGAAGTGAAGGAAAGGGAGAGTGGTTCTGTAGGGAAATTTGTCAAGTAGCTGTGCAAGGCTTTATAAACCATGATTAAGAGATGATTTTCCAGGGCCGGAGAGATGGCCTAGCAGTTGGGAGCGCCGACTGCTCTTGCAGATGACCTGGGTTTGATCCCCAGCACCGACATGGCGGCTGAGAACCGTCTGTAACTCCAATTCCAGGAGAATTCCAGTTCCAGGAGAACTCCACTTCCAGGGGAATCCGACCCCCTCTTCTGACCTCCGCGGCATTGCATGACATGGGTGCACAAACCTACATGCAGACAGTACATTCATACACATAAATAAATAAAAAATAAATAAAAGGTTCATTAGAAATAAAAAAAAAAGAGATGAATTTCCTTACAAATTCAGTGGGAAACACGTGAGGGTGAGGTGAGCCCTCTGGGGGCAGTGTTGAGTCCATGGAAAGCAAGAGTGGGAGATGCGTCCAGTTAGGACCATGCTGTAGTTCAGGTAACAGTCGGCAGGGCCAGCACGCAGTGGAGGGGAGGGGATGGGATGAATTCCTGACCTGTTCTGAAAGTAGGCTGGAGGATTTGGTGGGAGATTGGAGCCAGGGAAAGAAGGGCTAAAAGGGAATTCCTAGCTTTTTAAGTCAGCGGGGGTAATTTTCTGAAACTCCTTAGCAATGATAGAGATTGATTGATGGTGAATCAGCTTCCATTTGGGCATGTTAAGCCTGAGATGTCCTTGGAACCTTTTAATAGCACTTGTCCAGGAGGCATTTGGATTTATGACAATGATGTTATAAACAGAGGGGTCAGAGTTAAAGGTGAGGCCCGTGTGTCTCAGTCTTGAGACCCAGCACCCCCTTTATTTTCTTGGTGGCACTGGAGATTGAACCTAGGGCTTCAACTTGTGCTACCCATGTCCCCTTACATACTTAAAAAAATTGTGTGTGTGTATGTATAAATAATGTGTGTGTATGCATGCATACATGATACATGTGCATATAGATGATGTGTGTATGTGTACATGATATGTGTATGTATACATGATTCATAGCTAATGTAATTTATCTCTACTCACACTAAAATGAACACAGTGGTGTCATAGTATGACAGGTGTTTTTTGTGGTTGTAATTTTAGTATGGAAGTGCTTGCCCCTAACTGCAGTAGAAAATGGAAACTAATCAGGTTGAGTCATTGGCCAATTACTGAGCTCTTTTATGTATCAGATGCTATAGTGGATGCTGGCGTTAGAGTGATTGAATAAAGTAAAAAAAAAAATCTTTAGTTATTGGCATGCATTTTTTAGTGGGAGGAGGTAATTTATAAGGAAGATAATTGAATAAAAAAGTATGCCAGATGGTGAGAAATATCTCATGTGGAGAAATTAAAGCTAGGACACAGGCTAGACTCTTAGGTCTAAAAATGACACAAATGGGAATAAAAGACGAGAGTTGCGCAGTTTTGAGTTTTGCGTTCATAGATCTCCATTGCTACTGCTACCTGATTTTCAAAATAGGCAACTCCTGGGGGAAAACCAATACACTTTCAGTTCAACATGATGCCCATAGTTCCTTTCTAAATTTTTATTTATTATTTTAAAAATATTTTTATTTTATGTGTATGAGTGTATTGCCTGCATGTATGTAAGTGCACACGTGTTGTACAGCACCAGTGGAGTCAGAAGAAAGTGTTTGATTCCTCCGGAACTGGAGTTATAGACAGTTGTTAGTTGCCATGTGGGTGCTGTGAATGGAACCCCTGTCCTCTGCAAGAGCAGCCAGTGCTCTTAACTGCTGAACCATCTCTTCAGCCATTTATTTATTTATTTATTTATTTAGTCTTTCACTGTGTAGCCCTGATTTGGCTTGAACTTGAGGTAGTACTCCTGCCTCCCAAGTAATAGGATCACAGGGATGCCCCGTGCCTGGCAGTGATAGGATCACAGGGATGCCCTGTGCCTGGCAGTGATAGGATCACAGGGATGCCCCATGCCTGGCAATGGCTGTGGACGTAGAGATTATTGATTTGTGAACCGAGTTACGTCCCCCCCCCCCACGGGACTCCAAACCTGTGCTGTCTTGCCTGCCTTTAGGTTTCTTAGTCATTTAACATTCTGTGGGGTATTGGAAATCATGACATGGGAAAAATCACCAGTAGGTGTCTTGCGCTGCAGGACACCTAGAGTTTCTGGTCCTTCCTATGTACTATTTTCCCTCAAAACATGACCAGATATTTCTAAAACTTAAGGCTGGTGAGATGGCTCAGTGGGTGAAGGCTTCTGCTCCTAAGCTTAATAGCTTGAGTTCAATCTCTGGAACACCGTGGAAGGAGAGAACTGACTCCCGCAAGTTGTCCTCTGACTTCCAAAGGTGCATGTGTACACACAGAGAAGCAGCTGTCAAAAAAGTGTGGGGACAGCTGTGCATCCTTCATCAGTCAAGGGGACAAGATTCTAGACATGTTCATGTGGCTGGAGTAATGGAGCAGGAAGGAGAAAATGGGAGTGGCAGAAAGAAGATCATGAAGATCCCAGTCGGAGGGAGGGCTAAGTTACATGATGTAGACTGGAAGCAGTGTGAGCTGGTAGGGGAGGGAGATCAGGAAGCCGAAGCTCCTGCTCCTAGTGAGGATTCCCACCCGGCCCCTCACCCTTCCCAGTGCTGGGGCTGCAGGTGTGCACTGCCACCTCTGGCACCTCAGGAGAAATTGTGTTGCTGGGTCTGGAGAATGCTAACATTTCCACAGGCAGAGAGAAAAAGGTTTTGTTTGTTTTTTTTGTAAATAAGACAAACTTATTGAATGCAAAGGGAGGGATGGGACATAAGAGGGTTCATGTTAAACGACTGGGAAGAACGTTGATAGGGTTTCAGATGCTGAGCTGTCTCAACTGTGGGAAGAGGCGTGCGTACAGCAGCCCGGCTAACCTCCCTGACTGCAGCCTGCTCCCTGTGCTCCTTGGTGTAGCCTGCCCAGTGTGCCTGCGTCTCCCAGCACTGCTAATACACTTTACCAGCAGGCACTTCTATTTAGATCCAAATGTGTTTTGGGCAACTATGTAATTTATTTAAACCTTACGTAAATTGGTAAAATGAGTATCAAATGAATTAATGTAATAAAAAGACATGGAAATAGTCACTGAAAATTGCTTTTGAATTAGGAGAAAAGATTCTTTAAAAAAAATAGAATTCTCTGGCGCACGCCTTTAATCCTAGCACTCGCCAGGCAGAGGCAGGCAGATCTTTGTGAGTTCAAGGCCAGCCTGCTCTACAGTGAGTTCCAGGACAGCTGGGGCTACCGGGAGACCCTGTCTCGACAAGACCCCCAAAAAAAAAAAAAAAAAAAATAGAATTCTTTGTTCACATTTTTTTAACAACCAACTTTGAATTCTGCTGCCATGTAAATTCAGAGCAGAAGTCACTGATTCTGTATTATGAAAGTGGTTTGTACAGAAAATGGTCATGGTAACCTGTAAATATTAGACCTGTACTCAAAGAGGCCTTTGTCTTACATTTAGGACAACAGTGAGTGATTGTATATTTTATTGTATTTTATTTTTAAAATATGTTTTTATTTTTTATATTTATTTTATTTTATTATTTTATTTTGAGACAGGGTCTCCCTATAGTCCCAGTTGGCCTGGAACTTAATCTGTAGACCAGGCTGGCTTTGAACTCATAGAGATCCACCTGCCTCTGCCTCCCAAGTGCTGGGATTAAAGGGATATGCCACCACTTCTGACAAAAATATTTTTATTTTTTAAATTTCATGTGTATGGGTGTTTTGTCTGCATGTACGTAAATGCATTGCCCACAGAAGCCAGAAGATGACATCAGATTCCCTGGAACAGGAGTCACAGACAATTGTTAGCTGCCATAAAGGTGGTGGGGACTGAACCTGGGTCCTCTGGCAGAGCAGCCGGTGCTCTTGTACACTGAAAATCTCTTCAGGCCTGTGTATTTTATTTTAAAATATATTTTGCTCGTGGTTTTAATTACTGTTCGTATGAGTGCATTTGTACATGCCATGCACCTGTGTGGAGGTCAGAGCGCTCTCTGCTTCCTCTGTGCTTCTGTGGATTGAGCTGAGCTTATCAGGCTGGAGTAAAACATTTTTACCTGCTGAACTTGTACTGTTTTTAGTGACTCTCCAGTTTAACTAGGTGTTGGTCCAGGTTGTATTGCTTGGAGAGGTTAAACCCCGTGATGTGAAGAGTTGATGAGTGAAGACCAAGTAGCACTTAGCAGGTAGTACAGCAGGGCCAGGCTCAGCAGTAGAAGGTGCACGGCCCTAGGCTGTTGCCGGTACTGACAACAAAAATCCAAAGATCATTTTTGCAGAAGCTCTAGGATGAGAGTAAGACAAGGCTTTGTACAAAGGAAATCTTCATGAAAGAGGCGCAGTATGCATGTTCTTTTAAAATGGGGTGAACTCACATGGTGGCTGAGAGCCGTCTTTAACTCCAGTTCCAGGGGAATCCGACGCCCTCTTCTGACCTCCGAGGCATTGCACGACACGGGTGCACCAACCTACATGTGGACAGTACATTCATACACATACAAAATAAATAAAATTAAAAAATATTAAAATGGGGTGAACTGTACTGTGATTTTGTGCTTATCCAAGAGTCTTTGAGGGAACAAGGAGAGGACAATAAATTATGTTTACTTTTTTTCATCATACCAGATGTTTTCATAGGTCTCTACATGCATAATCTCATGAAATGTTCCTGGCAACTCTGTTCCTTAGAGGAAAAAGCACATTTAAATAACAGGTTAAATAACTTACTCAAGGTAATTAAACTAATGAGTAGGGAAATAAAAACATTTTACTTTACTGTGAGAATTTCAGTTAAAATCCCTGGTGTTCTTTTAGGAAGTTTTAAGACTCTCATTTAATTGCTGAATGATAAAATCTCCTTTGAGTTAAATAAGAATGCATGAACTGTGATTCTCCTTCAGTGGAAGGAAAATCCTCACACCTAAAATGATGGTTTTGCTTGCTCAATGTACTTACTGTATCTAGGGTGGACAGTTGATAGAAAGGAAGGACGCAGTAGCAACATAGCTAGTGTTGTAGAAAAAGATGGCTGTGAGCTTAGAACTGAAAACATTCTGTGTGTTTTTTTCCTGCCAAATGAGTCAGAACCCTTAAATACTTTTGGTATTTGAATGGTTTTATAAGCCCTAGGAAACATTTTTATGCTAAATAAAGCAATTTTAGGTAAATTAAGCAACAACTCATCTAAAATATTTAAGTACTGATTTTCCTTGATTTATAATATTGTATCCTACCTACAGTAAGCTGACAATAAAAGTTGAAAGTGCATTTGAAGCTGGGAATGATCTCCTGTAATCTCAGCCTCAAGTAGAAGCAGCCAGCTGTACATTTTTAAAAGTTCTTTTTTTTTTGGGCTGGGCGTGGTGGTGGTGGTGCATGCCATCAATCCTAGCACTTGGGAGGCAGAAGCAGAGGCAGATGGATCTCTGTGAGATTGAGACCAGCCTGTTCTACATAGTGAATTCCAGGCCAGCTGGGACTAAAGGAAGACAGTGCCTCAAAAAGACAAAAAAATAATTCTTTTTTTGGTTTATGTATGTGAGTATTTTGCCTGCTTGTGCGCAAGCGTACCACATGCATGCACTGCCTGAGGAGACCAGAAGAGGGCATTGAATCCCCTGGAACTGGAGTTACTGACTGTTGATAGCTGCCAGGCCGGTGCTGGGAACCAAACCAGGTCCTCTGCAAGAGCAGCCAGTGCTCTTAACCACCAAGTCATCTCTCCAGACTTATGATGTATATTTTTTGCATATTATTTTAAAATACCTTCATTAGCAAAAAACATCTGAATATTTTTAATCAGGATTAAAGATGTCAGATTGGTAGAAGAGACGGCTCAGTGGTTAGGAGCTGGCTAGTCTTATGGAGGACCCCAGTTCACTTCCCAGCATGCACATGGTGGTTAACCAGTGCCAGTAACTCCAGTTCCAGAGCATCTGACACCCTCTTCTGGCTCTGTGGGCATTGCATTCACATGTTGTACTTGCATGCAGACAAAACATTCATACACATAAAACAAAAATAAATAATTTAAAAGAAGATTAAATAAACACTATGCATTCGAAGTATATTTCCTCACTTGGAAGTTGCCTTTTTACACCTGTAAATAAGAATTAAAAACTTTCAGATTTGATATACTAATGCTCTTTGAACCATTTCCTTAGGAATGTTTTGAAAGGTCAACCGTTGTTTGAACTTGTGCTTTGTAAGATAGTATTAATCACAGTGAACTTCTGCTCAGAACAGTCAACTTCCCCATGGAGAATATTGAGAAAGACTGAGAAGGAGATGAATAGCATGTTTGGCAGAATGCATGAGCTCTGGAGGGGTGGGGGGTTGGAGGGGACACGGGTCTAGATTTGATAAAAAAAATATAAAAAAAGAGATAGTATTAATCGAGGCTGGAGAGATGGCCTAGTGGTTAAGAGCACTGACTGTTCTTGGAGAGGACCCGGGTTTGATCCCCAGCACTACATGGTGGCTGAGAACTGTCTTTAATTCCAGTTCCAGGGGAATCCGACACCCTCTTCTGACCTCTGCAGCATTGCACTACACGGGTGCACAGACCTACATGCAGACAGTACATTCATACACATAAAAAAATAAACTTAAAAAAGATAGTATTAATCAGTTATTTAAGATATAAACAGTTGTAGAAAATTCCATCTTTTAATCCCAGCACTTGGGAGGCAGAAGCAGATGGATCTCTGTGAGTTCAAGGCCAGCCTGGTCTACAGAGTGAGCTCCAAGCTAGCCGGGACTAAAGGGAGACTCTGTCTCAAAAAAGACATAATAATAATAATAATAATAGCCCTTGAAATAAATGAGTAGATTGAATTTCGGGAGGCATTAGAAGTGACTGCCTACGCTCTGCTCTTAGGTTTCTTGACCACTTAAATCTAATCTGAGATTTTTACAGTTGTCTGTCTTTGTTGGAAGTAGGTTTTAGGGCTGTAGTCTGCTTGCTTTCTTCATTTCCTTATTTCCTTATTTTGGGTCTTTGTGCCAAGATTAGCAGTGAAGTAAGATTGTCTTATGCAATTCCTTTTATTATCCTTGCTGATGGGAACATATAATCTGGTCACTGTGTGTGTGCAGATCCAGGATCTAAAGGACAGCAGTGTGGGACATGGAGAGCACCAGGAGATACTCCTGAGCTCCTGCGTTGATAGGTGTGGACTGTCTTCACTGTCCTCAGCTGCCCCACGGACTCCTTCTGTGCCCTTGCAGTGATGTGTGTTTTCATTTCCTTGTGGAGCTGGTCAAGGGGACCAGCAAGTGACACTTGACCTTGTACAAAGTCAGCAGCTTGACTGGCAGCCCCTGCCCTTCTGCTTTTTGTCTGAGGGTAGTTGTCTTTTCCCACCATTTGGTCAATCCTTACTTTGCTTGACTGATAATATAATAACATTTACTTTTAGTCATGGTTTTGCTATTTATATTTGAATAGTTCCTTATTTGTTTTTAGGTAAAATTTGGTAATACTACCTTTAAAACAGATGTGTACCTGAAGTCTCTTAATCCTCAGTGGAACTCAGAATGGTTTAAATTTGAGGTAAGTTGTTAAATATCAACATATTAATTTTGAGTGTGATCCTTTTTGCCTGAGAATGATTAAAAAATACTTTTGTTTTAAATATCATAGTTTTTGCATACCTTAAAAGTATTTCCTTTAATCCCAGCACTCAGGAGGCAGAGGAAGGCGGATCCCTGTGAGTTCAAGGCCAGCCTGGTCTACATAGTGAGCTCTAGGCCAGCTGGGACTAAAGGGAGACCCTGCCTTGAAATGACCAAAAAAAAAAAAAAAAATTCCTGGGGCTAGAGAGGTGGCTCAGCGGTTAAGAGCATTGACTGTTCTTGTAGAAGACCTGGGTTCGATTCCCAGCATTTAGAGGGTGGCTAACAACCACCCATAACTCTAGTTCCAGGGGATCTGACACCCTCTTTTGACCTCCCCAGGCATTGTATAACATGGGTGCACTTACATACATGCAGAGAATACACTCATATACAAAAAAGAAAAAAAGTTTCCTTTTCTGCTTTCTGGGAATATTGACCTTTTGAGACATTATATTATAGTTAAGAAAATAATGTGATGATGCAGATAAGAAAATAGATTTCCTCCTATATATTAATATAATTTTCTTTGTGTTCTAGCATATACCAGAAATCTCTGAAGAACAGTGTGCAGATTTAAAATCAATTTTTTTTTTTTTGCCATTTAACCACTTTATTTGTTTATTTAGTTATTTAGAGACAGTTTCTCTGTAGCCCCAGCTGACCTGGAACTCATATAGACCAGGGTGGCCTCTATCTCATAGAAATCTGCTTGTCTCTGCCTCCAGAGAGCTGGGAGTAAAGATGTACACCACCACATTCAGTTCTAATCACTTTATTTTTAAAAAAATTAAGCTAGGATCTTCTGCAGCCTGGGCTGACTTGCATTCATCGTGTAGCCAAAGCTTGCCTTGGTCTCTTGCTCCTTCTGTCTCTACACGCCATGTGCTAGGATTATAGGCACACAACACCGTGCCTCATTTTAATCACTTTTCTACTCTTTAATTTTTTAGGCCAAGTCTTGAAATATTACGTAGGCTGGCCTTGAGTTGTGACCCTCCTGCCTCAGCCTCCCGAGTACTTGGGACATAGTACCACGCTCAGCTTCACTTTAGTGTACATTTCAGTAGCATTAACTATATTCACAGTGTTTTGCAAACACCACTCCTGTATCCAAAACTTTTTCATTACCCTAAACAGACACTTTGTACACACTAAACAATAACTTTCCATTTCTTCTTTCCCCCAGACCCTGGTAACTTCTGATGTTTCTGTTTCTTTGGATTTGCTTGTGATAGGATTCACTTTGTAGTTGAAGATGACCTTGAACTTCTGCTCTTCCTCCCTCCATCTTCAGAGAGCTGGGGTTATGAGTGTGAGCCACTGTGCCAGTTTGGATTTTTATTTTTTGAGGAATGGTATCTTACTCTGTTACTCCTGATGACCTTGAAGCCTTGCACTCAAGTGACCTTGACTCAGCTTCTAGTCGAGACTGCAGATGTGCACCACTGCAACTGCACTTGCATGTGTATACCTTTTTTTTTTTTCTTTTTTTCTTTTTGAGACAGGGTCAACCTGTAGTTCCAGCTGGCCTGGAACTCACTATGTAGACCTCTGCCTCCCAAGTGATAGGATTAAAGGCGTGTGCCACCAGCCGCTCGCATGTGTATACCTTTTAATATAGTTCCTATCAGTTACATTATTTGCAAATACTTTCTTCCATCCTTTTACATTCTTGGTAATTCTTTGATGTACAGAAGTTTGTGATGAAGTTCAGTACATAGAGGTTCATGATCTATTGTTTACCTTTTTTATTTCAAAGAAAACAGTCCATTCCCTATGTTTCTTCTAAGAGGTTCATGGTTTAGCTCTTTATAGGTCATTGATTCATTTTGAATTACTTTTCTGTAATGGTATATGAGGTAAGATGCTAACTTCTTTCTTTTGCATGTAGAAATTCAGATGCATCATTATTTGTAAAAGAGATCTCTTCATTAAAAAGTCTTAGTACTCTCTTAAAAGTAAATGGGGGGCCGGGCATGGTGGTGCACACCTTTAATCCTAGCACTTGGGAGGCAGAGGCAGGCAGATCTCTATGAGTTCAAGGCCAGCCTGGTCTACAGAGTGAGTTTCAGGCCAGCTGGGGCTATAGGGAGACCCTGTCTCAAAAAGACCCCCCCCCAAAAAAAAACCCAAAAAGGTAAATGGGGGGCTAGAGAGATGACTTCAGTGGTTATGAGCACTGGCTGTTCTCGCAGAAGATGTGGGTTTGATTCCCAGTATCTATGTGGTGGCTAACAATTGTCCTAAATGCCATTTCCAGGGGAATCCAATGCCCTCTTCCGACAGGCATTGCATGACTCTGGTGCACTTACATACATGCAGGCCATACACTCATGTACATAAAAAAAGGTCATCTCGGGAAGGGGCTTGAGAGATGGCTCAGTGGTTAAGTATACTGGCTGCTCTCACTGAGGACCTAGTTTCAGTTCTCAGCACCCACATGGTGGCTCACAGCAGTCTGAGACTCCATTTCCAGGTGTTCTGATGCCCTCTTCTGGCCTCTTTGGGTATGGCATGCATACAGGCAAACTACTCATACATACATAATATAAGAATAAAAATTAAGGTTAATTGGGAGCTCTAGAGATGGCTGAGAGGTTGAGAGAGCATACTGCTCTTGCACAGGACCAGAGTTTGGTTCCCAGCTTCCATGTTGTGTGGCTCACATATACATATAATTAAAAATTAAAAATCTTAAAAAAGTCAGCTAAGGGCCATATGTGAGATATAGAGCAGGCCAAGAGACCAGTTCTCCTTGGTAGTTGTGGCTTAGTGAAGAGGCAGTGGGAAAAGGATCAAAGGGGAGTGAAGGGGGGCCTGGAATTGAGAGGGATGGCTGAGTGATGGTAGAGAGGAGCCCACTGAATAGAGGGCGTTGAGACCAGGGAGGCAGGTGTGGGTACGTCTAAGTGGACCTGTACTTGGGGGGCTTCTCCAAGGGTTGGGGACGTTCTGTCTTCTCATCTAGGTCTATTTTCTCTCTTTTCCTGCATCTTCTCTCCATTAGTGATCCTCTGTCTAGGATAATGGGGTGTTTCAGGGCTGTCTGGAGTGCTTGCTACCTGTCCTTACTCCAGTCTTCCACATGCTGTCTCTGACAGTTGTTCTCTTTAGCTCCCTTGCTTCTTGTGGGCACTCTCTGTAAAGACTTCTGTGTCGGATTCCCCTGGAACTGGAGTTAAAGACGGTTCTTAGCCACTGTGTGGGTGCTGGGAATTGAACCCAGGTCCTCTGCAAGAGCAGTCACGGCGCTCTTAACCGCTGAGCCATCGCTCCAGCCCCTGATTGTTTTAACCTCTGTGTCAACAGCACTCAGAAGAATATGGAGTAGTCTCCCAGTACGTGTTTTTTGCCCGTGTCGCCTGTCTTCCCTGAGAACACTCCACCACTGAGCTGGTAGTGGTCTTGGAACATCACCGGGCTGTGGATGAGCCTTCTCCTCACCGCTTGATACTGCTCTTTATGGCAGCAGAGAGACCTCTCTGTGCCTTTTTCCACAGTCGCCATCCAGTGTTTTTGGCTTAGCTAAAAGATGCTTTGATTTTATTGGGGGCCTTCTAGCCCCTACCAAGAGAAGAAAGAAATCACAGCAGAGCTTCTGGACTGTTTGCTTCTGGTCGGGGTGGGGTTGTGATTTCTTCTTTAGTGCCAGAAAACTTACTGGATAAGGCCTGGGATATCGATTAGCTGCCTGTGAATCCCAGTGTCGGAGCTAAGAACACTGAAGTCCAAATCCTAGCACTGCTGATTATAGATGTCCTCACACCTTCCATCCTCACGTATTCCCTTGTAGGTTTTGAGTGTCCTGTTTTCCCAGCATGTGGCCTTTCTTGAAGAGTGCTGAGGTGTTTATACTGGAAAGGCATTGTGTTTGTTAGTATGAATTGACACTTGTGAAAAGTGGACTGGTATTCTTCAGTGAGTCAGGTTTTGGGAGAGCCATCCAGGATTTAAAGGCCTCAGTCTGGTTTGAATGTTGACATTTTGAGATGTCCCTCATATTCTTCTGTTAATGTGGTTGTAGAAGTGTGAGTAGTTTAGGTTTGCCAAAGAAGTCAGTTGTCGAGTTGAAGAGCTTTTGATGGCGTACATACATACTTAAGCCTCAATTTACACCAAATGAGGCATTTACTAATGAAATCAGAGAATTCCTGGACAGTGGACACCTTTGTTTATTGTCTCTATGTGGAATGTACCTGGGTTTCCCAAGGGAACCACCTCATCAGAGAGCCTGGCTGTGTCTCGGGTTTCTACCAAGGACTCAGTCGTAGAAACTGCTCCTCTTTACTTTTCAGTAGCTTTCATCCGTAGGTTTCCAAGCAGATGGATCTCTCCAAGGAAGATAATTTCTGGGTGCTAATAACTCCATCTCTTTTGACAGTGGAGTTCTATGTTGTCTGTTGTTAGCCCATCATACTGGAAGTCAGTTATGTGTAAGAGTACTTTTGTGATAAATTGAAAAGAATAGGATGGATGTACATGTATAGACTCTATTCCATTGGTCGGTATGTCTCTTGTTCGTCTGTTACTGGATTTTTTTTTTAAATTGTATTTTTATAGTAAGTTTTGAAATCAGGAGGTACACTTCCAGTTTGTTTCTCTTTACACATTTGCTTGTTCTCTTCTGTTATGAATTTTCACTCTTGTTTACATAAATATTTTTAGTAGTTTCTAAAATACTTTTATATATTTTGAAGGATCTATTGCACATATTTCCCAACTGATCTCTTATTCCTTTTTTTTTTTTTCTTAAGAGAGGGTTTCCTGTGGCCCTAGAACTTGCTGTGTAGACCAGGCTAGCCTCACAGAGATCTGCCTGGCGCCCTTTCCCTCCTACTTTTTACTGCATTATTACTTAGCACAGTAACTTGTTCCATGATTCCAGATGGAATTAAAATTACAAAGCGTTTCATTGCCTACATTGAATTCTTACATAGAAGAGTTCTTACATAGCTTTTTAATTTTAATCTAACTCTTTTTTTTGGAAATAGGGTCTCTTTAACTCTTTTTTTTTTTTTTTTTTTTTGAAACAGGGTCTCAACTGTAGCCCCAGTTGGCCTGGAAGTCATTGTGTAGACCAGGCTGGCGTTGAACTCGCAGAGATCCGCCTGTCTCTGCCTCCCGAGTGCTGGGTTAAAGGCCATGCCATCAGGCCTGCCTCTAGCTTTACTATTCCTTCTGTGGAGTTCCTTTTGAGACAAGAACTTCTTGTATAGCCCAGGTTAGCCTGGAACTCCATTTGGTTTGAAACTCATGATCCTTTTGCTTCAGCCCCCTCACCGCTGGGATTAAAGGCGTGTGCCACCACAGTCCACGTAACCTCACTCTGATGGTTTCCCCATCTCTGTAACCTAGACATGTTTAGAAGCATATTTTAGTTGGTTAGTTACATTTTTGCTTTTGAACGGTATGAGGGAGGCAGTCTTTATGTGTTAAAATGGATTTTTGTGATACTAGGACATCAACATTTTAAGAAAGAGCGTTTTATTTTATTGATAATATAATCTGCTAATATTTTATTTTCATTTTATGTGTATGAGCTTATTGTCTGCATATGTCTAAATGCACTCACGTTGCGCAGTGCCCTTGGAAGTCAGAAGAAGGTGTTGGAGTCTCCTGGACCTGGAGTTACAGACAGTTGTTAGCTGCTATGTGGGTCCTGGGAATTGAACCTGGATCCTCTGCAAGAGCAGCCAGTGCTCTTAACCACTGAGCCAGCTCTCCAGCCCCATTCTGTATAATTTTTAAGACTGAAGAGTACTCAAGCAGCTGGACAGATGGCTCACTGGTTAAGAGCACTGACTCCTCTTGCAGAGGATCCAAGTTTGATTCCCAGCACCTACGTGGCAGCTTACAATTGTCTGTAACTCCGGGTCCAGGGGAATCCAACACCTTTTATTTGACCTCTGCGGGCACTGCACAACCCAGGTGCACTTAGACACATGCAGGCAATATGCTCATACACATAAAATAAATATAATAAAGAAGTACAAAAAATGGAGGCCGGAGAGATAGGTCAGTTGTTAAGTGCAAGTGCTCTCGCAGAGGAACCAGATTTGGTTCCCAGGACCCACATGCTGGCTCATAACTACCTGTAACTCCATCTCCAGGGGATTGGATACCCTTTTCTAGCCTTTGGGCAAGAAATGCATACAGGTAAGACACTCATATATATAAAATAAAAAGAAATGTTAAAAATAAAAAAAATACATTTTTATTTTTTTGAAGTATAAAGGGTTATTAATAATAATGAATTTCACGAACTAATTTATGAAAATGTGGTAAATTACTATTTTGACAGGTGCTCCTAGTAGTGTCTATAGTATAGTGCAGTGCAGTGTGTAGTGTAGTGCAGTGTAGTGTAGTAGTAGTGTCTATAGTGCAGTGTAAAGCAGTGCAGTGTAGTGTAGTAGTAGTGTCTATAGTACAGTGTAAAGCAGTGCAGTGTAGTGTAGTAATAGTGTCTATAGTGCAGCGTAGTGCAGTGCAGTGTAGTGTAGTAGTAGTGTCTATAGTGCAGTGTAAAGCAGTGCAGTGTAGTGTAGTAGTAGTGTCTATAGTGGAGTGGAGTGCAGTGCGGAAGCATTGTGCTTATTACGATTTACAGCTCCAAGTTCTTTTTAACCGTGTTTTCAGTCACGAACTTCATTCACTGACGTTGGAATAGTGGCGTGTTTAGGTGATAGCTGTTCCTTTTTCTCTGGTGTAAAGTAGTGCTGAAGCTTGGCGCGAGCATAGAACGGCAGTCCTGAGCCACTTGGGATCCAGGACTCCTCTGTTTTCTTTGTCATGCACATTTAAGAATCCTGTGGCTTTACAAAAAATTTTTTTTGTCTTTATTTTATATGTATGAATGTTTTGCCTGCACGTGTGTAAGTGCACCCATGTTGTGTACAAATGCTCATGCAGGCCAGAAGAGGGTGTCGGATCCCCTGGAACTCGAGTTTTGCACGGTTGTTAGCCACCCTGTGGTACTGGGAACTCTTGGTTCCTCTGCAAGAGCAGCCAATACTCTTTAACTTCTGAGCCATCTCACCAGCCTCTGTATCTTCTTTTTAGAGTGACTGAGGGTCCCGTTAGGCTGCAGGCGAGCCTTTGGAGCTCAGGGTTGATGTCAGTGTTCTAGGGTAGCAGAGGAGTTGAGTGAAGGGGAGTACGGAGGGAGGAGCTGGCATGCACTTGTCAGCGTGGGAAGTTTCCCTACACTAAGCTCCATGTAATAGCTTTGAACTTACCAAAGTTGAAGAAAGGCTGAGAAATGCAGTCTCAGTGGAGCATGCTGCTATGCAGCTGAAAATTTATGTAGACATTTAAAACATTTCTGAGAAAGTTTTTCTTTTTGGTGTTCTGCGGCTTGAACTCAAGGCTTTGTATATGCTAGGCTCTAGACCTCTATCCTTACATGTACATCTGTAAGATCTCCTTTCCAGGAGTGAATTATCTTTATCATTTGGTACACATATAGATTTGTCGTTCCTTAAGAGTTAAGAAAGTGTAAGATGTGATTTCAAGGTGTGCTTTTAGGTGGATGATGAAGATCTGCAGGATGAGCCTCTACAGATCACAGTTCTCGACCACGATACCTACAGTGCAAATGATGCCATTGGGAAAGTCTACATTGACATCGACCCCTTACTGTACAGCGAAGCGGCAACTGTCATCTCAGGGTGGTTCCCAATTTATGACACCATCCATGGTAAGGAGTGACAGTGTAAGAAAGTGAATCACAGTCTTCATCTTTGTCTTTTGTGTTTATCTTTAAGGCCTCTGTGCTACACTTTGCCTTTTAAAAGTATGTATCTTTAGCTGGGCATAGTGGCCAAAACCTTTAATCCCAGCATTTGGGAGGCAGAGGCAGGCGAATCTCTGTGGGTTCAAGCCCAGCCTGGTCTACATAGCAAGTTCCAGGCCAGTTGGGGCTACAGGGAGACTCTTTGTCAAAAAGAACAAATATACACACACACACACACAACATATATACACACACATATACACGCATTCCCACACATATATTCGCATACAGACACACACAGACACACACACACACACACGTGTATGCATCTTTCAACTGAGACACAGACAAGTAGTGAAATGTTATTGGTAGAATTGTTACTTCTCAGCTGGGTGTGGTGGTGCATGCCTTTAATCCTAGCACTTGGGAGGCAGAGGCAGAGGCAGAGGCAGGTGGATCTCTGTGAGTTCAAGGCCAGCCTGGTCTACATAGTAAGTTCCAACAACAACAACAACCAAAAAAAAAAAAAAAAAAGAAAAGAATTGTTACTTCTCTGAACACAAGTTTAAGTGCCTGTTAAATTTTATGCGATAAAGTAAGTACATTATTGAGCCATTATTCTGAGGGGCTGGAGAGTTAGTTCTGTGATAGAGTACTTTTCTTCTAGCATGTGCTGTACTCTTTGATGATCTCTAGCATTGAAAAAAGAAAAGAGATGATGCATATTGGAAACAACACCACCACCACCAACAACAGAAAGGACTGAATCGAACTGACTGAAACAGTGAACTTCTGCTCAAAACAGTCAACTTCCTCTTGGAGAATATTGAGAAAGACTGAGAAAGAGATGAAAAGCATATTTGGCAGAATGCATGAGCTCTGGTGGGGTGGGAGAATGGGGAGGGAAACGGGTCTAGATTTGTTAAGAAAATAAAAATAAATTTATGTGAAAAAAATAAAGAAAAAAGAAGAGAAAAAATAAAACATAGGCTAATGTATTGGTATCCTATATTTTAAAAATATATGTTCAAGCTGATTAATACTGATAGCTTCCTTTGCTGAAAAGTTTCTCAAACCTTTTTATTGTTTAAAGCTGGATTCTCATCCAGGAATGGGCACATGACTTTAATAATAGTTCTTGGAAGACTGACGTAGGAGGATTGTGAGTTTGAGGTCAGGCTGTCTCAAAAAAAGGTTAGATTTCTAGGAACACTTTGAGGTCCTTGAAATGCTTTCATAGGTTTTGTGAGTTGAGAACTGTTTTGAGCATAATATTCATATGTCATTCACGTCTTTTATTATCACTGCCAGCCACACCAGTAAATAATGTTTTTCAAGGTGTTACGTATACATAGTACCTCAAGTTGAACACAGCATAAATGAGACTTAGACTAGACATTCTAGAGATTTTTAAAAAAATGTCACTCTGTCACTCGTCAGTTTTTTTTTTTTAATACAGCTATTTTTTTTTTATTTTATTTATTTTTGTATGTGTATGAGTGTACTGTCTGCATGTAGGTTTGTGCACCCGTGTTGTGCAATGCCGCAGAGGTCAGAAGAGGGTGTCGGATTCCCCTGGAACTGGAGTTCTCCTGGAATTGGAGTTACAGACAGTTCTCAGCCACCATGTGGGTGCTGGGGATCGAACCTGGGTCCTCTGCAAGAGTAGTAGGTGCTCTTAGCCGTTAGGCTATCTCTCCAGCCCCTAAATACAGCTATTTTTTTATAAAAACATTCATGCTAACTTATGGTTAAATAAAGTGATTACCTTCTCATGTTAAATCAGAATCTTGCATTGATTCAGAGTATACACTTGGGTATCATGAGGAACTGATTTTTGATCCTTGCCCTTCAGCTTAGTAGTTACTGACACTACGTAAATTAATTGAATGATGCTACTGCAGAATTGACCTCGCTAGGTTGATGCGAGCACAGTCAGGTGCTGCAGAAGAAGAACTGAGTACATCGCTGCTCGGCGCTCAGCAAATCTTTCCACCACGTCAGTTTAGTTGGGACTCTTCATGTAGTTCTGGCTCAGTACATGGAGGGAGACTTCAGCCAAGTCCGCATTCTCTTCGGTCATCATGCTCTGCTTCAGAAGTTGGAATAAGGACACTACTAAGAATGATTCATACACATACAGAAATAAATAAAATTAATAAAAAAAAAATTAAAAAAAAAGAATGAAAACAATTGGGGAAAAGAGCTAACATTACTGTCAGGATGCCACGTTATTTTAAAAGCCAGTAATTGGTGTCTGCATCATTTAAATGTATCTTATTATTTTTAAGTTAGAAACTTGCTTTTCCTTTTGAATCTGTAGGTATCCGTGGAGAAATCAACGTTGTTGTCAAAGTAGACCTCTTCAATGATTTGAATAGATTTAGACAGTCATCATGTGGAGTCAAATTCTTTTGTAGTAAGTAAACCCTGTCTTATTTAACAGGAAAATTTAATTTTTAAATATGTAAAATGAAATTAAGATTCAGAAGATTAATAGAAAAAGTACTAATAGTTTGGTTTTGACGTCAAAGAGAAAACTGTTAGTTTTCTAGAAAATATTGTAGCTCTGAATATTTATTTTGATTTCAGAGTAAATTGTGTCTAGGTTTTATATCCTTATGGAAATTTTTGTTAGAAGAATCCAGAGGTATTTCACTGTAGTACAGAACACTGAATGGTAGAGCAGAACACTGCAGACAAGTACTCTGTGCACACTGAATGGTAGAGCAGAACACTGCAGACGAGTACTCTGTGCACACCTAATGGTAGAGCAGAACACTGCAGACAAGTACTCTGTGCACACTGAATGGTAGAGCAGAACACTGCAGACGAGTACTCTGTGCACACTGAATGGTAGAGCAGAACACTGCAGACGAGTACTCTGTGCACACTGAATGGTAGNAGCAGAACACTGCAGGCAAGTACTCTGTGCACACTGAATGGTAGAGCAGAACACTGCAGACGAGTACTCTGTGCACACTGAATGGTAGAGCAGAACACTGCAGACGAGTACTCTGTGCACACTGAATGGTAGAGCAGAACACTGCAGACGAGTAATCTGTGCACACTGAATGGTAGAGCAGAACACTGCAGACGAGTAATCTGTGCACACTGAATGGTAGAGCAGAACACTGCAGACGAGTACTCTGTGCACACTGAATGGTAGAGCAGAACACTGCAGACAAGTACTCTGTGCACACTGAATGGTAGAGCAGAACACTGCAGGAAGTACTCTGTGCACACTGAATGGTAGAGCAGAACACTGCAGGCAAGTACTCTGTGCACACTGAATGGTAGAGCAGAACACTGCAGACGAGTACATCTGTGCACACTGAATGGTAGAGCAGAACACTGCAGACGAGTCCTCTGTGCACACCTAATGGTAGAGCAGAACACTGCAGACGAGTACTCTGTGCTACATACAATGAAGCACATGGACTGCACCTGTCTTCTGCAGGCGGGAAGCCCCAGTGGGTCAGCGTTGGGCAGAGTTGGGCAGAGTTGGGCAGACTTGGGCAGTTCATGCCAACACTGTCCTTGCGGGTGTGGTGGCACACGCCTTTAATCCCAGCACTTCAGGAAGGCAGAGGCAGGTGGATCTCGTTGAGTTCAAGCCAGGTGGCCTGGTTACATAGCCTAGGTACTAAGGGGCTACTCCTGTATCAAAAAGACCAAAAAAAAAAAAAAAAAAAAAAGAGAGAGAGAAAATCCCTAAGCAGTTAGTATCAGCATGTGAATGTATCTTTTGAAGAGAATTAGTGTGGATGCTTTCCCATTTTGAATCTGATGAGATCATATGTAAATCTAGTGATATATTTAAATGAGTCTCAATTAAGCATATATTCAATGGGTCTATTAGTCTAGTGACTAATGTACCAGTTGGTTCTATGGCCCTGGACCCTGCTAGAAACTGCAGGACTTATGTTTTTTTTGACCCTTTAAGGTATTCAAGAAAGGTAATGGTTTGAATTTTGAGATTGTGTTGTGATGTCACAGAAGCTCTGGTTTTTTTTTTTAAGAAGAAGCTCGCTTTCAAAGACGTTTGAAGTAATTAATTAAAAAATGGCCACCTGCTTCCTGCCTCTTACATTATAATCAGCCTAAACCTTTCTTTTAATTTTATCTTTTATTTTTTATTTTCTTATTTTTTTGTTTTTTTCGAGAACACGGGTCTCCTGTAGCCCCAAGCTGTCCTGGAAAACTCCACTCTGACGCAGGCTGGCCTTGAACTCACAAAGATTGCCTGCCTCTGCCTCCTGAGTGCTAGGATTAAGGAATGACACCTTTTTTTATCGGTCATTTTTATTTTTTAATAACATATTTTATTTATGTGTGAATGTATTGCCTGCATGTGTGTAAGTGCACCCCCATGTTGTGAACTGCTACGAAGTCAGAAGAAGGGGTCGGATTCCCCAGAACTCGAATTAAGGATGGTTGACAGCTGTCAGGGGGTGCTGGGAATCCAAACACTGATCTTCTCCCAGCCCCTATTTGATTTTTTTTTTAAAGTTTTTATATTATTTTAACTGATACATAAAATTTATTGCTGTGTATGTGATATTTTGATTGATTTTGATTTTACATTTTTTTTTGGTCTTTTCAAGATACAGGGTCTCCCTGTAGCCCCAGCTGTCCTGGAACTAACTCTGTAGACCAGAAGCTAGCCTTGAAACTCACAAACGATCCACCTTGCCTCTGCCTCCTGAAGTGCTAGGATTAAAGGTGCGGCCACCACAACTGGTGTTTTGATTTTCTTAAACTTTGTATTGAACAACTATTTAAGGTTTATAGAGCTTTTCTCTAAATCATGAAAATATAGTTTTACTATTTATGTGAGAACATTAGAGGCCTCATGAAATCAAAATATTTTAGGATAAAACAAATCTTAGCAGACTGAGTCGTTATTGTTAATTCCATTGAGATTGGTACTAAAAGGTGTTTTTGTTATTATATAGCTAAAAACATATAAACTAGATGCATATTTTTTAAATTGAATATTTTGGCTTTGTGATAAATGGAAAAATAATAGGTAGTTTGTTTTTTAACAGCAACATCTATCCCCAAGTGCTATAGAGCTGTGATAATTCATGGATTTGTAGAAGAACTTGTGGTCAATGAAGACCCTGAGTATCAGTGGATTGATCGGATTCGCACACCACGGGCATCAAATGAGGCCAGACAGAGACTCATTTCTTTAATGTCAGGTATTCTAGTAAAATAACTTCACTACCGATTGACTTAATCTTCTTAGGATTTTCTCTTTTCTTTCATCTATGACCTGAAAATTTGCAACAAAGGCTCTAAATTGTAAGTGACTGATTTCTTACTCCAGATCCCATTCTGCTGAGTACTTTATAAACAGTCCAATGTATGTGTGTGTGAATGTGCATTTGGGTGTGGGTGTGGGCGTAGCACGAGGACAGCGTAAGGCTTTACGCGGCAGCTTCTTTACTCGCTGAATTGTCACCCCAGCCCCTAGATTTCCAGCCCATCTTTCTTGCTCTCCCACATTACCTGTAGCCCCTCGGAGATGGGCAGAGCGCCAGGGCACAGTGCAGAACGCAGCAGTATTTGTTGGGAGAGGCTCATGAATGAGTGATGCTACTTGCCTTGCCCCTGACATGTAGCTAATAGCATCTTACCTTCTGAAAGTGGGAGCCTGGACCAGTTCTGAAAAGTCCGCCACGTACTGAAAAGCCATAATTTTTAACCCTGCTTTTTAATCATTACCTTATCCAACTTTTAAATTTATTTTAAAAACTTATTGCGCTGGGCATGGTGGTTCACACGCCTTTAATCCCAGCATCTCGGGAGGGTAGAGGTCAGGTGATCTCTGAGTTTAAAGGCCAGCCTGGTCTGCCATAGTGGAACTCCCAGGACAGCTGGGGCTAACAGGCAGGGAGATCCTGCCCTCAAAAAAGACAAAAACTTATTTATTTTTTTATTTAGTGTATGAGTGTTTGTCTGCATGGTTAAGTGTACCATGTGCATTCGGATCCCCTGGAAAGCTGGAGTTTGAACAAGTTGTGAGCTGCCTATGGGGTGCTGGGGAAACTGAATCTGGTTCTCTGCTAAGAGCAAGTAAGTGCTTCTTAACTGCTGAGCCATCTCTCCAGCCCCATATCCACTTTTTAAAAATATGTAATATTAAGATATGAAGAATGAGTTTCTTTTTCATTCCCTCCTTTGCCCTTTCCTTCCTCCCTCTGGTAGGTGAAACTACAGAGAAAGATTGGCTTGAAAGTACTTGAAATGAGAGGAAATGCAGTTGTTGGCTACTTACAGTGCTTTGATCTGGAAGGCGAGTCTGGGTTAGTGGTACGAGCCATAGGAACAGCATGTACTCTGGATAAATTAAGTAGCCCGGCAGCATTCCTTCCTGCATGTAATTCCCCATCCAAAGAAATGAAGGAGTAAGTATGAATCATTGGAACCGTTCTTATGAAGGTTTTTATCTTTTACCTAGTCGTTTTCATTTGGTTTCTAAAATTTTGGTAGCAGTGTTCAGACATTACATTTTTTTATTTGTTTTAGATTTTTCTTAAAGTAATGCAGATCTTTAGACGTTATGTATCTAAAGCAAAAAACGAATATTCATGGACTGTGTTGGAATTTGACTTATTTTCCTAATGAGATGTTGGTAAAATCAGGGTATGAAGATAATTAAGTTAGAATTTATTACTGGCAACTGTGTCAAAGAAGACACAGTTGACTTGGTAAGGATGTCCATACGGGTGCTGTAGTAAAAAGAAAAATTAGATCTTAATAAGTAGGAATCCTGGGGGCGTGGTACATGGCAGGGTGGGAAGCCATTCCCCCTTTCCTCTCCTCTCCCTTCCCATCCCTTTTTCTCCTCTTCCCCTGCCCCTCCACTCCCTTCTCTTTCTCCGCAATTTTTATTTTTTAGATAGATTCTTTCTTTGTTATCCAGGCTGGCCCCACACTCCTTGTCTCAAGCAAGAGCTAGGTTTGGAGATGCCCTGCGCAGTGCCTGCACCATTTTTTTGTTTAATTTACTTTTTAAAATATTATTTTATATTGTTTATTAAGCTTCTTCATACATCATACATCATTTTTCAATGCCAATTAGATGTCTTTCCCTTTCCATGCCCCCCACCCCACCTGAGTTCATGCACTCTTGCCATTGCATGTCTTGCATTTTTTCTGAGTTCTTTCCAGAGTTTTGTTTTTTTCAAGCAGCGGCTTACTGTTTTGGGGAGAAAACTTCATTGCAGTGTTTTTTGTTTTTTTCGTTCTTTTTTGTTTTCTTTTTCTTTTCAACTTTGTTTACTGCTTAATTTTTGAAAGGTCAGGGTATGCATGTTTTAGACACTGTCAGAGCAAAGAGAAAGCAAAAATTCCAGCCACCAAAAATCCTCAATAGACCCCACTACCTCTCCCCTCCTATAGAGCAGTTTACTAGTCCTTGACCTAAAGAAATTTGTACTTACAGGGTTTCCTTAAAAGCCCTGTGTGGCCTAGCAGGGCATTTCTTTTGGGTTGATTTCTCAGCATGGGTGGGGTGGGACAGCTTGAGCTTCCCGGTTTTGAAAATATGAGATTAAAAGTGCTCGAGAATCTGATTTGTGTCCATCCTTAAAAGCTCTCGGGTTTTGGAGCATTTTGACTTTTGAGATTTTTAGATTTGGATTCTAGCTAGTTATGTCTGCAAATATTCTAAAGTCTGAAGCACTTGGGTCTCTAGTATTTCAGTTAAATGTTGCTCAGTTAACTGTGAATGGGAATGTTAGAAAGAAGGTTATTTTTCTCTCATAATGATTATGTTAATAGATCTTGTTGAGGACCAGAGATATACTCGTTACATCCTGGATGCTATTAGTATACTTCATTGTGGACTAGTGATCTAGAGGTAGTTGTAGACTAAGACTGGGAAACTTTCCGTAATGGCTGGAATCGGACAGGTGAACTATACTTGGAGCATTGTAGCACCAGAGCAGTCATCAACAGCCTGGAAGCCAGCGAGTGCTCCAAAGTGATGGCAAGAGCCTTAGCCTGCAGGCTGCAGTTTGCTGACTCTCTTTTTCTAGATCGTTAGGGGGTCAGAATTCTGTAGTCAGAGAACTTACAACATTTCCTAGTTCAGCAATAGAAGATGGTGAATGGAAACAGTCTTCAGAAACTAGGGATTTTTTTGTGTCTGATCTTTTTTTTCTAAAGATTTCTTTATTTTTATTTTATTTTATGTATATTTTTTTTTCTGTTTTGCCTGCCGTGATTGCACGTTGGGTGCAATGCATCCTCAAGCAGAGGAGAAGTAGATGTTTCTCTGAAACTGGAGTTACAAACAGTTGGTGGCGTCCACATGTGGGTGCTGGGGGACAGAAAATCTGGGTCCTCTGCAGGAGCATAAATTGCTCTTAACCACTGAGCCATTTCTTAGTCCCATATGATCTTTTATTAACAATGAACCTTTTCCTTATTTTAAGCATTGTTTAGCCTTTTCCTTTGCTGATCTTTAATTACTTGGATCAAATTTTATTCACAAGATGGAGCACAATATTGCCTAATCTTTTTTAAAAATATTTAGTTATTATTTTTATTTTCAATGTGTATGAGTATATTGCCCACACGTGGTAAGTGGCACCCGTGGTTGTGCTTGTGCCTGCAGAAGACAGAAGAAGGCATCGGATACCCTGGTAACTGGAGTTGTGGGGATGTTGTTAACCACCATGTTGGTGCCTGGATATTGACCCAGGTCCTTCGTAGGGCAGTGGTACTCTTCCACTGCTGAGCCATCTCTCCAGCCCCAATATTTACTAATCTTATTTGGAAACATATTTATAAGTGAAATGATGAAAGTTGTAGCTTGAGCTTGCTTTATATACCATTTAAAATGTGTCCTAAGGCTGGGGATGTAGTTCACTGTAGTAGACATGTTTGTCTGACCATGCATGAGGCCCTGGGTCTATGTCTGCAGCAGTATAACGAAAGAAAATAATGTCTTGAAAAACTATGAATTTCAACTTCAAGTTCTACAAATTGAGTTAGAGTCAAATTACCCCCCCCCGAGTCTGTCCCTTTTAATTAAAAATAAGACTTCAAAGCCTATTTTTTGGTTTGGGAGGCTAACACAGGAGATTCTTGATGCTGGAGGCCAGCTGGTGCTTTCTTCGCAAGCTTAATCTCAAAATAATAATGGGATTGGAGAGATATCTCAGCAGCTAAGCAGTTAAGCCTTGCTCTTCCAGAATACTTGGTTTCGTTCACTAGCCCACATGGCAGTTAACAACCTGAAATTCCAGAAGCCTCCATGGGCATTATGCAGACACTGGTGCACTAACATCATTGCAAACAAACACACCAAGAAACAACATAAGCCTAAATAATTTATGTAAATAAGACTGGCCATTTGACCACCTTCTGTGGTCTTACCTAGGACTACCTCGGACTCTTCTCTCTCACCTAGACCACCTCAGGACTCTTCTGTCCCACCTAGACCACCTCGGGACTCTTCTCTCTCACCTAGACCACCTCAGGACTCTCTGTCTCACACCTAGACCACCTCGGGACTCTTCTCTCTCACCTAGACCACCTCAGGACTCTTCTCTCTCACCTAGACCACTTCAGGACTCCTCTCTCTCACCTAGACCACCTCAGGACTCTTCTCTCTCACCTAGAGCCACCTCAGGACTCCTCTCTCTACACCTAGACCACCTCAGGACTCCTCTCTCTCACCTAGGCCACCTCAGGACTCCTTCTGTCATCACCTAGGCCACCTCAGGACTCCTCTCTCCACCTAGCCACCTCAGGACTCTTCTTGTCTCACCTAGGCCACCTCAGGACTCTTGGCTTTTGCAGGTGTGTGTCTGGAGAAATGTCTGAGTTATTCAGTAGAAAGAAAAAGATGTATTTCTTGTGGAGACTCAGAAAGACAGAATAACAGGATTAGGTTTCATGTGCATTCAGGAAGAGATTCTTAATCACAACTGTCGGGGTGTGTTTCTCTTTTTTAAAAATAAAATTTTAAAAAATTTTATTTATTTTTGTATGTGTATATGTACTGTCTGCTGTAGATTCATGCACCCGTGGTCGGCAATGCCACAGAGGCCAGAAGAGGGTGTCGGATTCCCCAGGAACTGGAGTTAAAGATGTTCTCAGCCCCCTGTGGGTGCTGGGGATCGAACCAGGGTCCTCTGCGCAAGAGCAGTCGCACTTTTAACTGCAGCCAACTCTCCAGCCCCTTTTCTATCACAGCTTTATAATTGATGAACTAAACATTTATATAATTTTAGAGTTCAGTTGGTTCCTGCGGCTTTTTGGAAGGTAACTTAACTCGTAGGCCATGTTTAGAAAATTCTTTAGGACGTAGGCAACTTAATTTCAACTGGCTTTATTATATCTATGATAATGAATCAGGTTGGGTGCTACTTTAAAAATTTAAGTTATGATTTAGCTTATAACTATTACAGTATTGGGTTGTCACATAATATTGGTAAGTTTGCATTGGAATTTGGCAAAAGGAAATGTACATTAGATTTAATAGATTATCTGAGTGAATTAATTATTAAAATGGACGGAATGGATTCGGTACTAGAATTGTGTTATTTTTGAGGCAAATTGATGCAGGGAGACTTGTACAGCTCAGACTGTGACATGGTAATTGCTTGCAAAGTATTTTCATTTGATACCCATCATCACTCATTTACAATCTCATTTTGTTTTTACTTTTATTATTAATATTCGTTTTTCATAAATGTCTTTTTTTCATCTTAGATGTTTTGTGGGGAATGTAAATCCCTTTGAAGCTTCCTAACGGAACTCTGTTGGTGATACAAAGTGTATTCAATATGATTATTATTGCTTTACTTTAAATTGCTTTCTAATGGGTTTAGGCATACTTTCTCCTGGGTCCGAATTATATTGTAGCTTATCAAGCGTTGAAGAACCAGTTCCTTAAGGCCTCATATATCACGTTCGCAACATGGGTGGGGGGAGGAGGAGACGAGAAGACTCCAAAAAATCAAAAAGCCAACAACCCTGCGAAGTGTACTCGCTCAGGTGTTTGTCCTGACCTGTCTACTCATTTTCTCTCTTTGCACCAGCCCATTTCCCACATTTACGTGCGCCTAATCACGGAATCTCATGCCTTGTCGACACTCTAGACAGAGAAACAAATATATTGCTAAAACATCTTCATAGAAAACATAGTTAATTTTTCAGACTGTTCAGTATCTCAGCGTTCAAAGAAGACGGAGGAATATGTGTATCTTATTTTATTTGTAATCATTTCATTTTCACACAGAAGTATCTTAAAAAAGATAAAAAAAACTGTCTTCCTTAAAAAGAAAAAAAAATGTTTCCTTATTCCTATAGCATCAATAGTGCCACAGCTAAAAACCCAGGAAGCGAAAAATAAACAAAGCTAACAGAAGACAGACAACAGCATTTAATGCAGAACAGTTGCCTTACCTGTTTTCCAACAGCTCTCTTCCACAGAATGGCACAGACCCTACTGTTTTACGCAAACCCACAGGTTTTATACATAGAGAAAATAGCACATCAGAAGTTTTGGTGCATCTATACTTAGAATCTTATCAATTCTTATTTCTAAAATCAATGCAGAAAAACAATGTTTGCACCTAAATATAACTGGAGGGTTCTCAAGTGCACACAGATCACAGGGCTCTGAAAGGATCTGTGGAAGAGACTTTGGAAGCTGTAAGTGCACCTTCACTCCCATACAGTTTGAGCCTTGTGGCAGCTAAATATAGAAGGTCTTCACTGCAGCTGGATTTGGAGTAAGAAAAGGAGGAAGCAAAGACTGTGGTACCTGCCTACACTGCCTCCTGCCTTGCCTCGCCTCTGCAGCCACTGTGCCCGTGGCCTGCCTCTCCCCAGCTCTGGAGTCTGAGCAGTCTCGTACCAGTGTAGATGAGAGTGGGAACAGACACAGAGAAGTTCTGAGTAAGCCGTGAGCCAGTAGCAGTGTGAACTGGGCTGTTGTGAGTCGAGCGGTATCCATGGCTTGGAGGGTGAACCAGCGGAGACCTGAAGGAATTTGTGGTCAAAGTGGAAGAAAAGAAGACAATACATACAACAGATTGCAAAGTTATGTTAAAATTAATTTGAAGGCGCTTTCGTTAAGAGGGAGAGAATCTTATTTTTTAATCCCTAGCATGCAAAAAGGGTAAAATTCAAAAAGAACCAGCTAATATTAGTTTGTTAAGATATAGTTACTAGTTTTAAAGAATCGCTAGGGTTAATAAACCAGGAACTACTGAATAAGAACACTAGCAAGCACGATTGCCCAATGGGATTTCCGAAACACTAAGATATTAGATTTCAGTTGTTTTTAAATAGTGTTTTGACCTTATCAAAACAGAGCTCACTCATTACTATTTTTTATGGGAGGAAACACCCATAAAAGTGAAATGTCAAATATAAAGTCACATTCTTTGAACCTGAGATATGAAGTACTAATAAATTAACTATGTTTTCTATGAAGAATGTTTAGCAATTATTTGTTTCTGTCTAGAGTCACAAGGCAGAGATCCTTAAGAATGTGGGAAATGGTGGCATAAAGAGAAAATGAGTAGACAGGTCCGGACAAAACACCATGAGCGAGTACAACTTCAGGGTTTTTGGCTTTTTGAGTTTTTTGGAGTCGTCTCCCCTCCAACCCTGTTAAAGTGATAAAGCCTAAGAACTGTCAACTTGAAAGTCTACGACTATAATTTCTGTACACCAGGAGAAAGTATGCCTAAACCCATTAGAAAGCAATTTAAAGTAAAGCAATAATAATCCTATTGAATACACTTTGTATCACCAACAGAGTTCCGTTAGGAAGCTTCAAAGGGATTTACATTCCCCACAAAACATCTAAGATAAAAAAAGACATTTATGAAAAAACGAACTATTAATAAAGGTTTAAAACAAAATGAGCATTGTAAATGATTGAATTATGGTATCAAATGAAAATACTGCAGCATTACCATGTCACAGTCTGAGCTGTACAAGTCTCCCTGCATCAATTTGCCTCAAAAATAACACAATTCTAGTACCGAATCCATTCCGTCCATTTTAATAATTAATTCACTCAGATAATCTATTAAATCTAATGTACATTTCCTTTTGCCAAATTCCAATGCAAACTTACCAATATTATGTGACAACCCAATACTGTAATAGTTATAAGCTAAATCATAACTTAAATTTTTAAAGTGCACCCAACCTGATTCATTATCATAGATATAATAAAGCCAGTTGAAATTAAGTTGCCTACGTCCTAAAGAATTTTCTAAACATGGCCTACGCAGTTTAAGTTACCTTCCAAAAATCCTCATGAACCAACTGAACTCTAAAAATATTAAATTGTTTACACATTTAAGCTGTGATAGAAAGGGGTCTGGAGAGATGGCCTAGCAGTTAAAAGTTGGACTGCGTCTCGCAGAGGACCCTTGTTTGATCCCCAGCACCCACAAGGGGCTGGAGAACCATCTTTAACTCCAGTTCCTGGGGAATCCGACACCCCTCTCTTCTGGCTCTGTGGATTGCCGACCACGGTGCACAAGCTCTACATTGCAGACAGTACATTCATTATACACATACAAAAATAAATAAAATTTTTAAAAATTTTTTTACAAAAGAGAAGAAAACCACTAGCCCACAGTTGTGATTAAGAATCTCTTCCTGAATGCACATGAAACCTAATCCTGTTATTCTGTCTTTCTGAGTCTCCACAAGAAATACATCTTTTTCTTTCTACTGAATAACTCAGACATTTCTCCAGACACACACCTGCAAAAGCCAAGAGTCCTGAGGTGGCCTAGGTGAGACAAGAAGAGTCCTGAGGTGGCTAGGTGGAGAGAGGAGTCCTGAGGTGGCCTAGGTGAGACAGAAGAGTCCTGAGGTGGCCTAGGTGAGACAGAAGAGTCCTGAGGTGGTCTAGGTGAGAGAGAGGAGTCCTGAGGTGGTCTAGGTGAGAGAGAAGAGTCCTGAGGTGGTCTAGGTGAGAGAGAGGAGTCCTGAAGTGGTCTAGGTGAGAGAGAAGAGTCCCGAGGTGGTCTAGGTGGAGAAGAAGAGTCCTGAGGTGGTCTAGGTGGAGAGAGGAGTCCTGAGGTGGTCTAGGTGAGAGAGAAGAGTCCCGAGGTGGTCTAGGTGGGACAGAAGAGTCCTGAGGTGGTCTAGGTGAGAGAGAAGAGTCCTGAGGTAGCCTAGGTAAGACCACAAGAAGGTGGCAAATGGCCAGTCTTATTTACATAAATTATTTAGGCTTATTTTGATTTTCTGTGTGTGTTTGTTTGCATGTTGTAGTGCACCAGTGTTGCATAATGCCCATGGAGGCTTCTGGAATTTCAGGTTGTGTAACTGCCATGTGGCTAGGAACGAAACCCAAGTATTCTGGAAGGCAGCTTAAGCTCTTAGCTGCTGAGATTCGATATCTCTCCAATCCCTATTATATTTTGAGATGCCTTGCGAAGAAGCACCCAGGCTGGCCTCAAGATCAAAAGACCTCCTGTGTTAGCCTCACAAACCACAATAAATGGCTTCGAAGTCTTTAATTAAAAGGGACAGACTCGGGGGGTGGTTAGGTATATTTGACTCTAACTCAATTTGTAGAACTTGAAGTTGAAATTCATAGTTTTTCAAGACATTATTTTCTTTCGTTATACTGCTGCAGACATAGACCCCCAGGGCCTCATGCATGTCAGACAAACATCTACCTCCAGTGAACTACATCCCCAGCCTTAGGACACATTTTAAATGGTATATAAAGCAAGCTCAAGCTACAACTTTCATCATTTCACTTATAAATATGTTTCCAAATAAGCTATCCCTTCTCCTCCTCCCCCCCTCTGGTAATATTGGGCTGAGAGAGGCCTTCGCTAGTGAAGTTACCACTGTCGCCTATTCCGAGGACCTGGGTTCTCAATTCCCAGGCCACCCCCATGGTGGTTAACAACAATCCCCACAACTCTCCAGTACCAGGGAATCCGATCCTTCCTTCTTCTGTCTTCTGCAGGCACTCAGCACATCACGGTGCCTTCACCACGTGTGGGCTAATATAGCTCTACACATGAAATACAAAAAATAACTAAATATTTTTTTAAAATGCATATGGCCATATAGTGCTCCCATCTTGTGAATAAAATTTGATCCAAGTAATTAAAGATCAGCAAAGGAAAAGGCTAAACAATGCTTAAAATAAGGAAAAGGTTCATTTTAATAAAAGATCATATGGGACTGAAGAAATGCGCTCAGTGGTTAAGAGCACTTTATGCTCCTGCAGAGGACCCCAGATTCTGTGTTTCCCCCAGCACCCACATGTGGCGCACAACTGTTTGTAACTCCAGTTTCCGAGCAATAAACACTCACTTCTGGCCTCTGTGGGCACGCATTTCACCCGGCTGCAATTACGGCAAGGAACAAAAACACTGATATACATAAATAAATAAAATAAAGAAATCTTTAGAAAAAAAAGATCAGACACAAAAAAATCCACGTTTCTGAAGACTGTTTCCATTCACCATCTTCTATTTCTGAACTAGGAAATGTTGTAAGTTCTCTGACTACAGAATTCTGACCCCCTAACGATCTAGAAAAAGAGAGTCAGCAAACTGCAGCCTGCAGGCTAAGGCTCTTGCCATCACTTTGGAGCACTCGCTGGCTTCCAGGCTGTTGATGACTGCTCTGGTGCTACAATGCTCCAAGTATAGTTCACCTGTCCGATTCCAGCCATTACGGAAAGTTTCCCAGTCTTAGTCTACAACTACCTCTAGATCACTAGTCCACAATGAAGTATACTAATAGCATCCAGGATGTAACGAGTATATCTCTGGTCCTCAACAAGATCTATTAACATAATCATTATGAGAGAAAAATAACCTTTCTTCTCAACATTCCCATTCACAGTTAACTGAGCAACATTTAACTGAAATACTAGAGACCCAAGTGCTTCAGACTTTAGAATATTTGCAGACATAACTAGCTAGAATCCAAATCTAAAAATCTCAAAAGTCAAAATGCTCCAAAACCCGAGAGCTTTTAAGGATGGACACAAATCAGATTCTCGAGCACTTTTAATCTCATATTTTCAAAACCGGGAAGCTAGCAGTGTCCCACCCCACCCATGCTGAGAAATCAACCCAAAGAAAATGCCCTGCTAGGCACACAGGGCTTTTAAGGAACCCTGTAAGTACAAATTTCTTTAGGTCAAGGACTAGTAACTGCTCTATAGGAGGGGAGAGGTAGTGGGTCTATTGAGGTTTTGGTGGCTGGAATTTTTGCTTTCTCTTTGCTCTGACCGTGTCTAAAACATGCATAACCTGACCTTTCAAAAATTAAGCAGTAAAGTTGAAAGAACACACAACAAAAGAATGGGGAAAAAAAAAGAAAAAAACAAAAAAAAAAAAAAAAAAAAGAACTGCAACAGTGAGTTTGTGCAAGTTCTCCCCAAAAAAACAGTTAAGCCTCTGCTTTGACAAAAAACAAACCTGGAAACAAGACCTCCTCGTAACAGAAAAGAGTCCATGCTAAGACATGCCAAGGACTGTCAGAGTGCATGATCGGCGGGGTGGGTGCATGGAACATCGGAATTAGTGGCATGGAAAAAGGTAAATACACTCTAAATTGGATTGAAAAATGATTGTATGATGTATGAAGAAGAGTAATAACAATTAAATAAAATATATTTTAAAAAGTAAATAAAACAAAAAATGGTCAGGCACCTGCGCAGTGGATCTCCAAACCTAGCTCTTGCTTGAGACAAGGAGTGTGGGGCCAGCCTGGATAACAAAGAAAAGGAATCTATCTAAAAAATAAAAATTGCCGGAGAAAAGAAGAAGGAGAAGTGGAGGCTGGAGGGAGGGGAAGAGGAGAAAAAGGGATGGGAAGGGAGGGAGGAGGCAGGAAGGGGAAGGCTTGCCAACCCTGCCTGTACACAGACCCCAGGATTCCTACTTATTAAGATCTAATTTTTCGTTTTATGACACTAGAGTATGGAAATCCTGTACAAGTCAATCTGTGGTCTTCTTTTACACAGTGTCAGCAGTAGTAATAAATTAACTGAATTAATTATCACATGATTTTAACAACATCTCATTAAGAAAATAAGTCAAATTCCACACAGTCCAATGAATATTCTTTTTTGCTTTAGATACATAACGTCTAAAGATCTGCATTACTTTAAGAAAAATCATACAAAATAAAAAAAAAAAATGTTATGTTGAACACTGCTACCAAAATTTTAGAAACCAAATGAAAACGACTAGGTAAAAGATAAAAACCTTCATAAGAACGGTTCCAATGATTCATACTTACTCCTTCATTTCTTTGGATGGGGAATTACATGCAGGAAGGAATGCTGCCGGGCTACTTAATTTATCCAGAGTACATGCTGTTCCTATGGCTCGTACCACTAACCCAGACTCGCCTTCCAGATAAAGCAAGTAGTAGAACAAGATTTCCTCTCATTTAAGTACTTCTTTAACAACAATCTTTTCTGTAGTTATCCTACTACGACGAGGATAGAGAGGAGAGGGACCATAGGGATACAAAAGGCAGGGAATGAAGAAAGAAATTTACATTCATTCATCACTTAAAATTACATATTTTTATAAAACAGTGGATATGGGGGGATGGAGAGATGGTTTGCTCTTTGTAGCAGTAAGAGCACCTACGCTCTTGCAGAGGATACCATTTCAGTTTCAACACAGCACCCATTAGGGCAGCTAGCTCACAACTGTTCATACAATCCCGTTCCAGGGTGATCGAATGCACATGGTAACTTAACCATGCCAGCAAAACACTCATTACACATAAAAAAAAATAAATATTTTTTTGGTCTTTTTGCTGGCTATGGATCTCCCTGCCTGTTAGCGCCCAGCTGTCCTGGGTTCACTATGCAGGACCAGGCCTGGCCTTTTAAACTCAGGTTCTCATTCCTACTTGCCCCTCCTTTCCCTCCCTGCCTCTCCCCCCTCCCGAGTGCTGGGATTAAAGGGGGTGAACCACCATCGCCAGCAAATAAGTTTTTTAAATAAATTAAAAGTTGGATAAGGTAATGATTAAAAAGCAGGGTTAAAAATTATGGCTTTTCAGTACGTGGCGGACTTTTCAGAACTGGTCCAGGCTCCCACTTTCAGAAGGTAAGATGCTATTAGCTACATGTCAGGGGCAAGGCAAGTAGCATCACTCATTCATGAGCCTCTCCCAACAAATACTGCTGCGTTCTGCACTGTGCCCTGGCGCTCTGCCCATCTCCGAGGGGCTACAGGTAATGTGGGAGAGCAAGAAAGATGGGCTGGAAATCCTAGCGGGGCTGGGGTGACAATTCAGCGAGTAAAGAAGCTGCCGCGTAAGCCTTACGCTGTTTGGTCCTCTGGCCTCACGCCCACACCCACACACCCACATGCACATTCACACACTACATTTGGACTGTTTTTACTAAAGTACTGCAGCGAGAATGGGATTGGACGTACGAAATCAGTCACTTACACAATTTAGAGCCTTTTTTTGCAAATATTTAATTTTCAGGTCTAGATGAAAGAAAAGAGAAAATCCTAAGAAGATTAAGTCAATCGGTTAGTGTGAAGTTTTTTTACTAGCAATACCTGACATTAAAGAAATGAGTCTCTGTTCGGCCTCATTTGATGCCCGTGGTGTGCGGAATCCGAGACAATCCACGATACTCAGGTCTTCATTGACCACAAGGTTCTTCTACCAATCATGAATTCACAGCTCTATAGCACTTGGGGATGATGTTGCGTGTAAAAAACAAACTACCTATTATTTTTCTCCATTTATCACAAAGCAAAATTCAATTTAAAAAATATGCATTTAGTTTATATGTTTTAGCTATATAATACAAAAACACCTTTTAGTACACCAATCTCAATGGAATTACAATACGCTCAGTCTGCTAAGATTTGTTTTATCCTAAAAATAATTTGATTCATGAGGCTCTCTATGTTCTCACATCAATAGTAAAACTATGATTTTCATGATTTAGAGAAAGCTCTATAAACCTTAAATAGTTGTTCAATACAAAGTTTAAGAGAAATCAAAATCAGCCAGGTGTTGGGGTGGCACGCACCTTATCCTAGCACTCAGGAGGCAGAGGCAGTGGATCTTTGTGTGTTTCAAGGTAGCTTGGTCTACAGAGTGAGTTCCAGGACAGCTGGGGCTACAGGGAGACCTGTCTTGAAAAAGACCAAAAAAAAAATGAAAACAAAATTCAATCAAAATTATACACATTTACACAGCAATAAATTTATGTATCAGTTAATAAATAAACTTTTAAACTTAAAAAAAAATCAATAACGAGGGGCTGGAGAGTCGGTTTGATTCAACATGACCCCCCTGACAGCTGTCAACCATCCTTAATTCGAGTTCTGGGGAATCCGACCCCTTCTTTGACTTGTATGCATTCACCAACCATGGGCATTGCACTTACACACATGCAGCAAAACATTCAAAACAATAAATAAAAAATGTTTTTAAAAAATAAAAATGAGCCGGGCTAGCTGGTGGTACATTCCTTTAATACTAGCACTCAGGAGGCAGAGGCAGGCAGATCTTTGTGATTCAAGGCCACCTCGTCAGAGTGAGTTCCGGACAGTCGGGGCTACAGGAGACCCTGTCTCGAAAAAAACAAAAAAATAAAAAATAAAAATTAAAATAATAAAATAAAAATGAAAGTTAGCTGATTATAATGTAAGAGGCAGGAAGCAGGGCATTTTTTAATTTAATTACTCAAAGTCTGTTGAAGGATCTTCTTAAAAAAAAAAAACCAGGAGCTTCTTGCCTCACAACACAATCTCAAAATTCAAACCATTACCTTTCTGAATACCTTAAAGGGTCACATAGTCCTGCAGTTTCTAGCAGGGTTCCAGGGCCATAAACACCTGGTCCATTAGTCACCCTCTTTCTTTCCTCTAGACTAATAGACCCATTGACATATATGCTTAATTGAGATCATTTAAAATATATCACTAGATTTACATATTTGATCTCATCAGATTCAAAATGGGAAAGCATCCACACTAATCTCTCAAAAGATACATTCACATGCTGTACTAACTGCTTAGGGATTTTCTCTCTCTCTTTTTTTTTTTTTTTTTTTTGGTCTTTTTGATACAGAGTAGCCCTTTAGTCCTAGCTATGTAGACCAGGCTGGCTTTGAACTCACAGAGATCCACCTGCCTCTGCCTCCTGAGTGCTGGGATTAAAGGCGTGTGCCACCACACCCGCTAAGACAGGTTGGCATGAACTGCCCAAGTCTGCCCAACTCTGCCCAACTCTGCCCAACGCTGACCCACTGGGGCTTCCCGCCTGCAGAAGACAGGTGCAGTCCATGTGCTTCATTGTATGTAGCACAGAGTACTCGTCTGCAGTGTTCTGCTCTACCATTCAGTGTGCACAGAGTACTCGTCTGCAGTGTTCTGCTCTACCATTCAGTGTGCACAGAGTACTCGTCTGCAGTGTTCTGCTCTACCATTCAGTGTGCACAGAGTACTCGTCTGCAGTGTTCTGCTCTACCATTCAGTGTGCACAGAGTACTTGTCTGCAGTGTTCTGCTCTACCATTCAGTGTGCACAGAGTACTCGTCTGCAGTGTTCTGCTCTACCATTCAGTGTGCACAGAGTACTCGTCTGCAGTGTTCTGCTCTACCATTCAGTGTGCACAGAGTACTCGTCTGCAGTGTTCTGCTCTACCATTCAGTGTGCACAGATACTCGTCTGCAGTGTTCTGCTCTACCATTCAGTGTGCACAGATACTCGTCTGCAGTGTTCTGCTCTACCATTCAGTGTGCACAGATACTCGTCTGCAGTGTTCTGCTCTACCATTAGGTGTGCACAGAGTACTCGTCTGCAGTGTTCTGCTCTACCATTCAGTGTGCACAGATTACTCGTCTGCAGTGTTCTGCTAAAAAAAAAAAAAAAAAAAAGAGAGAGAGAAAATCCCTAAGCAGTTAGTATCAGCATGTGAATGTATCTTTTGAGAGATTAGTGTGGATGCTTTCCCATTTTGAATCTGATGAGATCATATGTAAATCTAGTGATATATTTAAATGAGTCTCAATTAAGCATATATTCAATGGGTCTATTAGTCTAGTGACTAATGTACCAGTTGGTTCTATGGCCCTGGACCCTGCTAGAAACTGCAGGACTATGTGACCCTTTAAGGTATTCAGAAAGGTAATGGTTTGAATTTTGAGATTGTGTTGTGAGGCAAGAAGCTCCTGGTTTTTTTTTTTAAGAAGCTCCTTTCAACAGACTTTGAGTAATTAAATTAAAAAATGCACCTGCTTCCTGCCTCTTACATTATAATCAGCTAACTTTCATTTTTATTTTATTATTTTATTTTTATTTTTTATTTTTTTGTTTTTTTCGAGACAGGGTCTCCTGTAGCCCCAGCTGTCCTGGAACTCACTCTGACCAGGCTGGCCTTGAACTCACAAAGATCTGCCTGCCTCTGCCTCCTGAGTGCTAGGATTAAAGGAATGTACCACCATGCCCGGCTCATTTTTATTTTTTAAAAATATTTTTATTTTATGTGTTTGAATGTATTGCCTGCATGTGTGTAAGTGCACCCATGTTGTGAAATGCCTACGAAGTCAGAAGAAGGGGTCGGATTCCCCAGAACTCGAATTAAGGATGGTTGACAGCTGTCAGGGGGTGCTGGGAATCAAACCTGATCTCTCCAGCCCCTCATTTTGATTTTTTTTTAAGTTTAAATTTATTTTTAACTGATACATAAAATTTATTGCTGTGTATGTGATATTTTGATTGATTTTGATTTTCATTTTTTTTTTGGTCTTTTCAAGACAGGGTCTCCCTGTAGCCCCAGCTGTCCTGGAACTCACTCTGTAGACCAAGCTAGCCTTGAACTCACAAAGATCCACCTGCCTCTGCCTCCTGAGTGCTAGGATTAAAGGTGCGTGCCACCACACCTGGCTGATTTTGATTTTCTTAAACTTTGTATTGAACAACTATTTAAGGTTTATAGAGCTTTTCTCTAAATCATGAAAATATAGTTTTACTATTATGTGAGAACATTAGAGGCCTCATGAATCAAAATTATTTTTAGGATAAAACAAATCTTAGCAGACTGAGCGTATTGTAATTCCATTGAGATTGTGTACTAAAAGGTGTTTTTGTATTATATAGCTAAAACATATAAACTTAGATGCATATTTTTTTAAATTGAATTTTGCTTTGTGATAAATGGAAAAATAATAGGTAGTTTGTTTTTTAACAGCAACATCTATCCCCAAGTGCTATAGAGCTGTGATAATTCATGGATTTGTAGAAGAACTTGTGGTCAATGAAGACCCTGAGTATCAGTGGATTGATCGGATTCGCACACCACGGGCATCAAATGAGGCCAGACAGAGACTCATTTCTTTAATGTCAGGTATTCTAGTAAAATAACTTCACTACCGATTGACTTAATCTTCTTAGGATTTTCTCTTTTCTTTCATCTATGACCTGAAAATTTGCAACAAAGGCTCTAAATTGTAAGTGACTGATTTCTTACTCCAGATCCCATTCTGCTGAGTACTTTATAAACAGTCCAAATGTATGTGTGTGAATGTGCATGTGGGTGTGGGTGTGGGCGTAGGCCAGAGGACAGCGTAAGGCTTACGCGGCAGCTTCTTTACTCGCTGAATTGTCACCCCAGCCCCTAGATTTCCAGCCCATCTTTCTTGCTCTCCCACATTACCTGTAGCCCCTCGGAGATGGGCAGAGCGCCAGGGCACAGTGCAGAACGCAGCAGTATTTGTTGGGAGAGGCTCATGAATGAGTGATGCTACTTGCCTTGCCCCTGACATGTAGCTAATAGCATCTTACCTTCTGAAAGTGGGAGCCTGGACCAGTTCTGAAAAGTCCGCCACGTACTGAAAAGCCATAATTTTTAACCCTGCTTTTTAATCATTACCTTATCCAACTTTTAATTTATTTTAAAAACTTATTTGCTGGGCATGGTGGTTCACGCCTTTAATCCCAGCACTCGGGAGGTAGAGGCAGGTGGATCTCTGAGTTAAAGGCCAGCCTGGTCTGCATAGTGAACTCCAGGACAGCTGGGGCTACAGGCAGGGAGATCCTGCCTCAAAAAGACCAAAAAAATTATTTATTTTTATTTATGTGTATGAGTGTTTTGTCTGCATGGTTAAGTGTACCATGTGCATTCGATCCCCTGGAACTGGAGTTATGAACAGTTGTGAGCTGCCCTATGGGTGCTGGGAACTGAACTGGGATCCTCTGCAAGAGCAGTAAGTGCTCTTAACTGCTGAGCCATCTCTCCAGCCCCCATATCCACTTTTTAAAAATATGTAATATTAAGATATGAAGAATGAGTTTCTTTTTTCATCCCTCCTTTTGTCCCTTCCTCCCTCCCTCTGTGTAGGTGAACTACAGAGAAAGATTGGCTTGAAAGTACTTGAAATGAGAGGAAATGCAGTTGTTGGCTACTTACAGTGCTTTGATCTGGAAGGCGAGTCTGGGTTAGTGGTACGAGCCATAGGAACAGCATGTACTCTGGATAAATTAAGTAGCCCGGCAGCATTCCTTCCTGCATGTAATTCCCCATCCAAAGAAATGAAGGAGTAAGTATGAATCATTGGAACCGTTCTTATGAAGGTTTTTATCTTTTACCTAGTCGTTTTCATTTGGTTTCTAAAATTTTGGTAGCAGTGTTCAACATACATTTTTTTTTTATTTGTATGATTTTTCTTAAAGTAATGCAGATCTTTAGACGTTATGTATCTAAAGCAAAAAACGAATATTCATGGACTGTGTGGAATTTGACTTATTTTCTATGAGATGTTTTAAAATCATGTATGATAATTCAGTTACATTTATTACTGGCACTGTGTAAAGAAGACCACAGATTGACTTGTACAGGATTTCCATACTCTAGTGTCATAAAACGAAAAATTAGATCTTAATAAGTAGGAATCCTGGGGTCTGTGTACAGGCAGGGTTGGCAAGCCTTCCCCTTCCTCTCCTCTCCCTTCCCATCCCTTTTTCTCCTCTTCCCCTGCCCTCCACTCCCTTCTCTTTTCTCCGCAATTTTTATTTTTTAGATAGATTCTTTCTTTGTTATCCAGGCTGGCCCCACACTCCTTGTCTCAAGCAAGAGCTAGGTTTGGAGATGCCCTGCGCAGTGCCTGCACCATTTTTTGTTTATTTACTTTTTAAAATATATTTTTATTGTTATTAAGCTTCTTCATACATCATACATCATTTTTCAATCCAATTTAGAGTCTTTTCCCTTTCCATGCCCCCCACCCCACCTGAGTTCATGCACTCTGCCTTGCATGTCTTGCATCTTTTTCTGAGTCTTTCCAGAGTTTTGTTTTTTTCAAAGCAGAGGCTTACTGTTTTGGGGAGAACTTCACTGTTTCAGTTAGGCTTTTTTTCCCCAGTTCTTTTGTTGTTGTTCTTTTCAACTTGTACTGCTTAATTTTTGAAAGGTCAGGGTATGCATGTTTTAGACACTGTCAGAGCAAAGAGAAAGCAAAAATTCCAGCCACCAAAAATCCTCAATAGACCCCACTACCTCTCCCCTCCTATAGAGCAGTTTACTAGTCCTTGACCTAAAGAAATTTGTACTTACAGGGTTTCCTTAAAAGCCCTGTGTGGCCTAGCAGGGCATTTCTTTTGGGTTGATTTCTCAGCATGGGTGGGGTGGGACAGCTTGAGCTTCCCGGTTTTGAAAATATGAGATTAAAAGTGCTCGAGAATCTGATTTGTGTCCATCCTTAAAAGCTCTCGGGTTTTGGAGCATTTTGACTTTTGAGATTTTTAGATTTGGATTCTAGCTAGTTATGTCTGCAAATATTCTAAAGTCTGAAGCACTTGGGTCTCTAGTATTTCAGTTAAATGTTGCTCAGTTAACTGTGAATGGGAATGTTAGAAAGAAGGTTATTTTTCTCTCATAATGATTATGTTAATAGATCTTGTTGAGGACCAGAGATATACTCGTTACATCCTGGATGCTATTAGTATACTTCATTGTGGACTAGTGATCTAGAGGTAGTTGTAGACTAAGACTGGGAAACTTTCCGTAATGGCTGGAATCGGACAGGTGAACTATACTTGGAGCATTGTAGCACCAGAGCAGTCATCAACAGCCTGGAAGCCAGCGAGTGCTCCAAAGTGATGGCAAGAGCCTTAGCCTGCAGGCTGCAGTTTGCTGACTCTCTTTTTCTAGATCGTTAGGGGGTCAGAATTCTGTAGTCAGAGAACTTACAACATTTCCTAGTTCAGCAATAGAAGATGGTGAATGGAAACAGTCTTCAGAAACTAGGGATTTTTTTGTGTCTGATCTTTTTTTTCTAAAGATTTCTTTATTTTTATTTTATTTTATGTATATCAGTGTTTTGCCTGCACGTAATTGCACCGGGTGCATGCAGTGCCCACAGAGGCCAGAAGTGAGTGTTAGTGCCTCTGAAACTGGAGTTACAAACAGTTGTGCGTCCACATGTGGGTGCTGGGAACAGAATCTGGGTCCTCTGCAGGAGCATAAAGTGCTCTTAACCACTGAGCCATTTCTTCAGTCCCATATGATCTTTTATTAAAATGAACCTTTTCCTTATTTTAAGCATTGTTTAGCCTTTTCCTTTGCTGATCTTTAATTACTTGGATCAAATTTTATTCACAAGATGGAGCACAATATTGCCTAATCTTTTTTAAAAAATATTTTAGTTATTATTTTTATTTCATGTGTATGAGTATATTGCCCACACGTGTGTAAGGGCACCCGTGTTGTGCTGTGCCTGCAGAAGACAGAAGAAGGCATCGGATTCCCCTGGTACTGGAGTTGTGGATTGTTGTTAACCACCATGTTGGTGCTGGGAATTGAACCCAGGTCCTCTGTAGGAGCAGTGGTACTCTTCACTGCTGAGCCATCTCTCCAGCCCCAATATTACCTAATCTTATTTGGAAACATATTTATAAGTGAAATGATGAAAGTTGTAGCTTGAGCTTGCTTTATATACCATTTAAAATGTGTCCTAAGGCTGGGGATGTAGTTCACTGTAGGTAGAATGTTTGTCTGACATGCATGAGGCCCTGGGTCTATGTCTGCAGCAGTATAACGAAAGAAAATAATGTCTTGAAAAACTATGAATTTCAACTTCAAGTTCTACAAATTGAGTTAGAGTCAAATTACCCCCCCCCGAGTCTGTCCCTTTTAATTAAAGACTTGAAGCCATTTATTGTGGTTTGGGAGGCTAACACAGGAGATTCTTGATCTGGAGGCCAGCCTGGGCTTCTTCGCAAGGCTATCTCAAAATATAAATAGGGATTGGAGAGATATCTCAGCAGCTAAGCAGTTAAGCTGCTCTTCCAGAATACTTGGGTTTCGTTCCTAGCCCACATGGCAGTTAACAACCTGAAATTCCAGAAGCCTCCATGGGCATTATGCAACACTGGTGCACTTACATACATGCAAACAAAACACACACAGAAAATCAAAATAAGCCTAAATAATTTATGTAAATAAGACTGGCCATTTGCCACCTTCTTGTGGTCTTACCTAGGCTACCTCAGGACTCTTCTCTCTCACCTAGACCACCTCAGGACTCTTCTGTCCCACCTAGACCACCTCGGGACTCTTCTCTCTCACCTAGACCACCTCAGGACTCCTCTCTCACACCTAGACCACCTCAGGACTCTTCTCTCTCACCTAGACCACCTCAGGACTCTTCTCTCTCACCTAGACCACTTCAGGACTCCTCTCTCTCACCTAGACCACCTCAGGACTCTTCTCTCTCACCTAGACCACCTCAGGACTCCTCTCTCTCACCTAGACCACCTCAGGACTCCTCTCTCTCACCTAGGCCACCTCAGGACTCTTCTGTCTCACCTAGGCCACCTCAGGACTCCTCTCTCTCACCTAGGCCACCTCAGGACTCTTTTGTCTCACCTAGGCCACCTCAGGACTCTTGGCTTTTGCAGGTGTGTGTCTGGAGAAATGTCTGAGTTATTCAGTAGAAAGAAAAAGATGTATTTCTTGTGGAGACTCAGAAAGACAGAATAACAGGATTAGGTTTCATGTGCATTCAGGAAGAGATTCTTAATACAACCTGTGGGGTGTGTTTTCTCCTTTTTTAAAAAAATTTTTAAAAATTTTATTTATTTTTGTATGTGTATGAATGTACTGTCTGCATGTAGATCTGTGCACCTGTGTCGTGCAATGCCACAGAGGCCAGAAGAGGGTGTCGGATTCCCCAGGAACTGGAGTTAAAGATGGTTCTCAGCCACCATGTGGGTGCTGGGGATCGAACCAGGGTCCTCTGCAAGAGCAGTCAGCACTTTTAACTGCTAGGCCATCTCTCCAGCCCCTTTTCTATCACAGCTTTAAATTGTGAAACATTTATATAATTTATAGAGTTCAGTTGGTTCATGAGGATTTTTGGAAGGTAACTTAACTGCGTAGGCCATGTTTAGAAAATTCTTTAGGACGTAGGCAACTTAATTTCAACTGGCTTTATTATATCTATGATAATGAATCAGGTTGGGTGCTACTTTAAAAATTTAAGTTATGATTTAGCTTATAACTATTACAGTATTGGGTTGTCACATAATATTGGTAAGTTTGCATTGGAATTTGGCAAAAGGAAATGTACATTAGATTTAATAGATTATCTGAGTGAATTAATTATTAAAATGGACGGAATGGATTCGGTACTAGAATTGTGTTATTTTTGAGGCAAATTGATGCAGGGAGACTTGTACAGCTCAGACTGTGACATGGTAATGCTGCAGTATTTTCATTTGATACCATAATTCAATCATTTACAATGCTCATTTTGTTTTACCTTTATTAATAGTTCGTTTTTCATAAATGTCTTTTTTTCATCTTAGATGTTTTGTGGGGAATGTAAATCCCTTTGAAGCTTCCTAACGGAACTCTGTTGGTGATACAAAGTGTATTCAATATGATTATTATTGCTTTACTTTAAATTGCTTTCTAATGGGTTTAGGCATACTTTCTCCTGTGTACAGAATTATATTGTAGACTTTTCAAGTTGAGCAGTTCTTAGGCTTTTCACTTTAACAGGGTTGGGGGGAGACGACTCCAAAAAACTCAAAAAGCCAAACAACCCTGAAGTTGTACTCGCTCAGGTGTTTGTCCTGACCTGTCTACTCATTTTCTCTTTATGCCACCATTTCCCACATTCTTAAGGATCTCTGCCTTGTGACTCTAGACAGAAACAAATAATTGCTAAACATTCTTCATAGAAAACATAGTTAATTTATTAGTACTTCATATCTCAGGTTCAAAGAATGTGACTTTATATTTGACATTTCACTTTTATGGGTGTTTCCTCCCATAAAAAATATAATAGTGAGCTCTGTTTTGATAATCAAAACACATATATTAAAACAACTTGAAATCTAAATCTTAGTGTTTCTGAATCCCATTGGCAATCGTGCTTGCTAGTTTTCTTATTCATAGTTCTGGTTTATTAACCCGATTCTTTAAAACTATAACTATATCTTAACAAACTAATATTTAGCTGTTCTTTTTGAATTTTACCTTTTTGCATGCTAGGGATTAAAAAATAAGTTCTCTCCCTTAACGAAAGCGCCTTCAAATTAATTTTAACATAACTTTGCAATCTGTTGTATGTATTGTCTTCTTTTCTTCCACTTTGACCACAAATTCCTTCAGGTCTCCGCTGGTTCACCCTCCAAGCCATGGATACCGCTCGACTCACAACAGCCCAGTTCACACTGCTACTGGCTCACGGCTTACTCAGAACTTCTCTGTGTCTGTTCCCACTCTCATCTACACTGGTACGAGACTGCTCAGACTCCAGAGCTGGGGAGAGGCAGGCCACGGGCACAGTGGCTGCAGAGGCAGGCAGGCAGGCAGTGTAGGCAGGTACCACAGTCTTTGCTTCCTCCTTTTCTTACTCCAAATCCAGCTGCAGTGAAGACCTTCTATATTTAGCTGCCACAAGGCTCAAACTGTATGGGAGTGAAGGTGCACTTACAGCTTCCAAAGTCTCTTCCACAGATCCTTTCAGAGCCCTGTGATCTGTGTGCACTTGAGAACCCTCCAGTTATATTTATGCAAACATTTCTGCATTTGTTTAGAAATAAAATTGATAAGATTCTAAGTATAGATGCCAAAACTTCTGATGTGCTTATTTTCTCTATGTATAAAACCTGTGGGTTTCGAAACAGTAGGGTCTGTTCCATTCTGTGGAAGAGAGCTGTTGGAAAACAGGTAAGCAACTGTTCTGCATTAAATGCTGTTTCTGTGTAGCTTTGTTTATTTTTCGCTTCCTGGGTTTTTAGCTGTGGCACTATTGATGCTATAGGATAAGGAAACAGTTTTTTCTTTTTAAGGAAACAGTTTTTTCTTTTTAAGATACTTCTGTGTGTGTAAATATGAAAACAATTATGGATATTTCCACACACCATTTGTGGCCATCATTTTCTTTTGTAACTTATAAAAACATTTATTTGAAATATTTTGTCATGTATTTATTCTTTTTGCTTATTTCTTTTAATATATATTGTTTGACCTCATTAGTCTGTCATTTCATGCTTCTTTGCTTTTTCACTTGGCTTATTAACTGTTTCAATGCAGATGATACTTATTTGGAGAATGACGATGGTTAAACAGCAGTGGTTGTCCTTGACCTCATTCCCAGCTCCACACTTAGGAAGTGCCGGCTGGCCCCGCCCCAGCTCCTGCTGTGGATCATGCTGCCAGCTGTCCAGCACTTTGGCACATGATTGCTTAATATCTCTCCACCTTCTTCTGGCAGGCTTCCCTTCAATGAAGATCCCAATCCCAACACTCACTCATCAGGACCCTCAACCCCTCTGAAAAACCAAACTTATTCCTTTTCACCCTCCAAGGCCTACAGCCGACAGTCCTCTTCTTCCGACACAGATTTGAGTCTGACACCCAAGACTGGTAAGGCGTTGCCACCACCTTCTGTCTGCCCTTTCTAGTTTGTTTCTGTTTCTTACTAGTGTCCCATCCAAATCTTTCTTCCTGATTTTGCATTTAAGTTAAAAGAAAATGTGAATACTGATTGTTTCAGGTACTAAAATGTAATTCTTTTTTAAATTTTTTTATGAAATTCTTTTTTATAGTTGAGAAATTATCTTGTTTGGAAAGCGACATTTTAATTAATTAATTCATTGTTGATGTCAGGCGTGGTGGCACACACCTTTAGTCTCAGCACTTGGGAGGCAGAGGCAGGCAGATCTCTATGAGATTGAGGCCAGACTGTTCTACATATCAAGGTCCAGGTCAGCTATGGCTACAGGAAGACCCTGTCTCAAAACAACAACAAAACCCCAAGAGAACAAAACAGAAACCATTGTTGATATCAAGCCCAGAATATAATTTTGTGTGTTGACAGGTCTTCATTTCATTTTCTGAAAATGCAGAATACCATTTTAAAGCATTAAGTAAAAAGTGACACTCGTGGTTGCAATCATACTGCTCTTTGAAACGTAATTCTTCTTAAATATATAATTGATTTTTTTAATGCTTATTTCTGAATTTAGTTCTGTGATTTTAGTATGAGAAACAGTCTTCAGAACTAAAATGGTTGCCTTGGGGCCTAGATGCCTGTTGATGTATTTGCTGGACTGGCAGCTTAGCTCATTGGAGAGCACTTGCCCAGCATGCTCCAGGCCTTGGGTTTAATCTGAAGTACAGGAAAAAGAGAGAAAAGGAAAGAGAGGAGGAGGAAGTGATCACATCAGTTTATTAACTTGTTTACCTATTTGGATGCTCAGCTTTGCTAGTCTTGCTCTCTAGAGTAGAAAACCGTACTTTTAAGTTAGTTCTCCATAGGTATTTTCAATTTATTAAATTTATAATTTTCCCTTCTATTTGTGTTATGAATGGTCTTTTTTTTGTGAATGTTTTATAAAAAGTTGATTAAATTAGCTTCTTAAAATCGAGTTAATTTAATTTTTTTTTTATTTTTTTTTATTTTTTTATTTTTTAAATTTTTTTTTTATTAATTTTATTTATTTCTGTATGTGTATGAATGTACTGCCTGCATGCAAGTCTGTGCACCCGTGTCGTGCAACGCCGCGGAGGTCAGAAGAGGGTCTCGGATTCCCCTGGAGCTGGAGTTCTCCTGGAATTGGAGTTTCAGACGGCTCTCGGCCGCCATGTGGGTGCTGGGGATCGAACCTGGGTCCTCTGTAAGAGCAGTTGGTGCTCTTAACCGCTAGGCCATCTCTCCAGCCCGAGTTAATTTAATTTTAAAGGAAAGATTAAAAATTTTAAATTCATGATTTCTAGTATTTTAAATAGTATTTCTGTCTGGCAGTTTTCCTTTCAGGGTTACTAAACACAGCTTTTATTGGTGTTATTTTGAATTTATCATCCTTACCAATATTTGGTGTTGATAACTCATTTTTTTTAAGTGTTAAAAGAGGAATTTATAAAATGGATCCAAGTTTTGTGAAGACCAACTCTTACTTCCAAACCAGTACTATTCTGTTTTTCTATTTCTATTATTTCCATTAGGAATAAGCCTATAGACTTACTTCTTTTTTCCTTTTTTATAGTTATAAACACATATTTATTTTTCTTTGTTTTTATTACCTTCCCTGCCATATCTCTCCAGTACCTATTTTGACAACTGCTTTACTTTTAAATATGAATTATGAGTAACATTTAAAAATAAGGTAGTATTTTATAGTGATGGATGCTTTGAAATATGGTAAACTCTTTTGCCATAAAAATTGAACTAGTCAAATTATAGAAAAAAGTAATTAGAAACTGACCTTAAGTTCATGATAATCAGAGCAGGAAAGACTTTGGATAGTACCCCACGTTTTATTTTTACTGGCACTGGAGACCGAAACTGGGACATCATGCATGCTGGGCCAGCACTCTGCCCCCAAGCTACATCTGCAGCTCTGTGATGGTTTTGGAGACAGGATCTTGTTAAGTTGCTTAGGCTGGTCTCTACCTCTGAGCTCAAGCAGTCATCTTCTGTTAGCTCCCTGGAGTATCTGGGTCTATAGGTATGTGCCACCACACCCTCCTGAACAGCACGTTCTCTAAAGGTAGTTTTCAGACTTTAGCCGACTAACTTTTTCTTTTTTTAGGCACTTTCCAATATCATTAGCTAGTGCTTATTTTTTGATATACCCCAGATAAAATTTTGAAAGTATTTTCTTGGTCTTTCTCTTTCTTAATTCTCTAAAAGGCCAAGACTGTAGAGTTTTGTCAAGTCGTAAACAAACGAGCCAGACTTCCTGAGGTTCTGGTTGGCAGTCAGTTATGAATTTTTATGTTCTTAGTTCTTAAAAATTCATTTCCAGATGCTGTATTCTAACATTTATTTATTTATAGGCTGCCTCTATGTACATTATTTTGTTTTCCTACTTTAATAGCTTATTCGTAGAATATCAGCAGTCTAGACTCTTGGCCTTATCATGAGTCTGTACATAACTTTGAATAATCCTGAGGAGCATTCCATTTTCTCATAGTTCTAACATGGAAGAATTATGTTCTGAGATTCTGTAGCCGTAACTGAGCATGTTTCCTTCTCTGCTTTCTAAATTCTCTACATGTAAGAGTCAGTCTTCTGAGAAACAGCAGGATGGACTGATCGTAATTGACTTACTATTTATAAGCCGAGAAGTCAAAATGGAACAGAAGTAATAAAGCTTTGCCTGAGAAGTTATTTTTCTGGTTATAATCAATGTGCTTTTTCTCTTCATTCTCTTAAAAATTTCCTTTATTTCTGACATTTTTATGAGGCTTTAAATTTTTTTTTCCCAAGAACTTAACTAATAGAAGTGGAATTTTTGAGTGCCAGTATATGACAATGGACTTGACACACTTTATTGGAGTTTAATTTTACTTTTTTAGTTAGACTGTTACTGTACATAATTTTGTGATCTAGAGGGTATTTGACCCTGTATGCAAATATCTGTACACAAATATTATGATCAGATTCAAATGTAGCATTCGTAGAGGAAAGGTAAAAGGATTAATATTTATCTCAAAGCTAGAGAGAACAAATTTATTATTTATTTTGAACTGATAATGACAACTAATACAGAACTATTTGTTTTTTAAATGAGTGTTCAATTAATGTAACTATGTGGTATCTTTTAGCTAGTAACATTTTGAAGGTACCATATTTTACCACTTTAAATAAGTGTTTATTGTTGAAGTACCTGGTTTCTGACTGTAACACTTCAGAAGGTGATATATTCCAACCTTATGAGTCCTTAAACAAAAAGGACAGGTATTTGAAGAAGTCACTTAAAAGTGATTTAAATGGTGTAAAATCTTATTCATAATTTAAATTTTTTAATGACTGCAGTTTGAAAAGGATTTTGTTAAGTTTAGAAAATGCCTTTATTTGCACTGTGTTGGCTAGCTGGTGAGTTCACAGCTCTGTGTGACCTGTCTGTGTTTTAAGTTCATTTGACTGTTATGTTTTGCTTCGTCATTGCTCTCCTTATCCTGCATTTTCTGATCATCTTCTGAATCTGCATCTCTGCTACTTTCCTCCACAGCTCCTTACCCACAGGGACCTGTGACTTACCTGTGTCCCAGCTCCCCCCCTCTCTCTTGTGGTTCCCTTCACCTTAAAAAGCCCCGCCTCCTCTCGGAATCTAGCCTTGCCCCTCATCATTCTAGCCTTGTCAGCCCAGTTCTGAGGAAAAGTGTTTCTTTCAGTGAAGAGCTGTTCCTGGCTGCTTCTGGTAGGATCATGTTATGTCAGCTTTTTAATCCCTTTATTTTAAGTCATCTGTGAAAAAAATACTATTTCATGCTATAAAGAATTATTGTGTGCTTCATGAGGGATCCAGTCCAGTGAACTTTTTACAGTTAAATGGTTAGGACTCTAGGGATATGATTGTCATTACTTGGTACATAATTACAAGTAGTCACTAAATTTTATATTTTTAAGAAAATTGTGTCTCAGGGCATAGCGTGTATGTTTATGATAATTAATATTTAGGTGCTTGATACTGGGGTCTGTTCCAGACGCTCTGCTTCCCTCTCTTCATGCCACGCCATTCTCATTGGACCTGCACCATCTTGTTGCTAAAGTATATGCTACATGAGAGAATTATTCTGTTTGAACCAGTTTAAGTCTCCCTTTGGTGATATTCTTTCATTACACATTTTTTCTGTCCACTGCATTAATCAAATTCTATATATTTTATTTATTGCAAATTTACCTTTTATTTTTCGGCTTTTAATATGCTTCATATAAAGATCTTAGTTTTATCTCCATTTAGCATTGTATAGTCTCAATGTTTAGATTACTAGAAGAAAAATTTTGGTTTTGTTTTTAAAGAACAGAATGGGACTACACACATGCTAACCTTTGTTTCCTTATCCAAGAACAGCTAAAAATATAAACTTATTAGTTCCTTTTTAAGTTATTGTAGTAAATTTGACTGTGTACATTTTTAGTTTTGAAAGGACGGCATCCATTCTAGTCCATATGGCACTGGCTTCTCACATATTCTGTTTTCTGTAATTCTTGGGCCATATTTGGTTTTGTGGTACTATCAAAACAACAAAAAATGGTAGGAAGAGAAATTTAGAATTAGATCTTAAAATACATCTAAGAACTTGGGAAATATAATTCTTTCATACATAACTGTACATTTGTAATGTGTCTATCATGTGTGATTTTTAGTTCTTTTTTTTTTTTTCAAAGAAATTATGTTATTTTTGTGAACAAGCACTGACCAACAGGGCATCAGTCAATTCTGGTGTGATGTGTTCAGGCATGGGAGCCAGAGGAGACCTACATTCAAAAGTGCTTTCATGCTCTTTAGAGAATGTGTGATATTTTAAGTGAGCACAGTTAGTATTTTTCTTCTCTGTATTTAATCAATTATCTAAGATTTCTCATTCATTTTAGTGTTCTTAAATTATTAGCACAGTAAGAGTTATTCTTTTTACTTTTTATTACAAGACTCAGCTTTTAAGTATGGAGTATTGTACACGGGTTTGTCACCTTATAATTTTGTTATAATCATTAGAACAAATTGATTCTAAAACTAGCTGTGATCATAACTTTAATATCTTGCTTCTAAAAGAAACTCTTAGTATACTAGAGTAAAAGAATTGTGTTAGTTGCCATATCTAAATAGTTTGATGTGAATCATTTTATTGTATGTAGTCAGTACTGTTTATGAAGATGAATGCAGTTAACCTCTGTTTCTACAGTTGTCTTGGTTGTTGTTTGTGTGCTGATGTCCTGTAGGAATGGGAAGTGGTAGTGCTGGAAAAGAAGGGGGGCCATTTAAAGCTCTTCTACGACAACAGACTCAGTCAGCACTGGAGCAGAGGGTAAGCTTTTTTTAACAGTCTTTATTTTTACACTCAATATAATGTTGGTATTTTAAGCTCCAGTATCCTTAAATGCTTTCATAAATGATTTTGGTCAAATCTATATTTTTAAAGTTCAAAATGTATATAAGGTATCAAATATTTGTTTACTTTTGGTTTGGGAAAGTTCTGTAATTATTTTTAGTTTTGTGCTCCAATCTTTTATTAGAAATGTTCCTTCTGAAAACATCCATTAAATGCTGAAGTCATTTCTAATTTTTCCATTAAAGTTACACTTAGAGAAGAGAACGGCCAATATTTTTACAGGGAAATATTTCACTAACATTAAAATAATGCTTTAGTATATTAACGTACTTACCCGCTGACATTTTTGTCACTGGTCAGCTTACTAGAGATAACAAATCTACACATTTTGTATTTTTTAAAGATTAAAATTAATAGAGTGGATATCTAGTATAATATGTTTATTTTAGTTACTGTGTTTAGTATTTCATTATATTTGTTAAATGGGAAACTGAGTAGTTTTTGGATGATTTTTCTCTCTCTCTTTTATAATCATCATTGCTAAGGGAGCATCGCCTCGTAGGTTCTGTAGAAGGCGGGTATGTTTCTGAACACGCGTGACAGCCTGCTTCTTGTAGTAGAAGCTTTTCTACTTTTTATCTTGTTCACTTAAGTTTGGTTTAAGCTTATAACAAATGTTGCTACCTTTTTTTCTTTTTTAAAACTTATTAGCACTTTGAGGCTCATTTTTTTTTTCCTGCTAATACAGTGCATGATTTCATGTGTCCTGTCCTTTATTTTTAAGCCATAGCTTCATTTCTTTCTTTATGTCTGGTTTGGAAGCAATAAGCACTCACAGAATGTCCATTTTATACCAGCACTTGGGAGAGAACAAAGGCAAGACATAGTAATAACTTGTAAAAGGTGCATTTCTTTTTTTCTAGAATTTGGGTCTTGAGAATTTTTTTTTTCTGATTCTGTTATTACAGATAATAAGTTTATTTTTCTGGACTTTTCCCCCCCTGATTCTGAAAGTAGCCATATATGTTCTGTTTGTCTTTTGGGCAAGGCTGGAGAGAGCAGAGTTGAAATATGAGTTGAGATTCTAGTTCGTTACTACATTTTTGGTACTGGGGATGGGATACAGGGCCTGGCACATTCTAGGGAGAGGCTCCCTGCTGAGCTGTCTCTAGTCCCCAGTTCTACTTTGTCAAACAAGTCACCCTTCAGTAACTCTGACACCTTGGGAGCATACCAGGTGCTACCACTGAAGTTTGGGCCCACCTAAAATAGTCACATCAGGTATTAAAGCCAGGCAAAAGGAAAGCCTGCCATCATGGGGCCCAGGGTCAGAGTGGAGCTGTGGATGTCTCTGCACCACTTGTTAGACCTGTGTGCTCTTAGGGTTTCCCTCCCTGAGTCTTCATTATTTATTATTTTTATTTTTGTGTTTTGCCTGCATGTATGTAAGTGCATCCATGTTGTGCAGTGCCTGTGGAGGTCAGCAGAGGGTGTTGGATCCCGTAGAACTGGAGTTCCAGGTGGTTGTTAGCTACCATCTGGGTGCTGGGAACTGAATCCAAGTCCTCTGGAAGGGCAGCCAGTGCTCTTAACCACTGAGTCATTTCTCCAGCTCCCTCCCAGTTTTATATTCTCCACAGAGCCCCTCACACTGGAAATAAGGTTCTTCATAATCTGATTGCCATTTTGGAAGTCCTATCAATAGAAAGCTTGACTGACAAGATTGAATGTGATGGGAATTTGGCTGTGTGATTGCTTGTGACTGTACTGTGTGAGCGCTTGTGACTGTACTGGGTTGTACTAAATAAAGGCCTCTACAACCAATCCAGGAAAAAGACTCAAATTAGTTTGGGTTGAGGTTAGATTAAATTTGTGAGCTGCTTTTTGTTTGTTTTGAGACAGGGTCTCATGGCTAGGTAGCCTGGGTCTTACTGTGTAGCCCAGGCTGGCTTCAAAGTTGTGGTCATCCTGTCTCAGCCCTCTAAGTGCAGGGATTATAGTGTCCAGCTAAAAAAAAAATTTTCTTTTAAAGTGAGCCCAGCTGCCTGGAACTTGCTATGTAGACCAGACCGACCTGGATCTCAGATATTTGCCTGCCAGCTGCCTCCCCAGCTAACGAATTAAGGACATGCGGCACCACACTCAGCTTCATTTAAAATTTTGTTTAGATAGGCTCTCCTAGCTCAGGCTGGCCTTGAACTTGCTGTGTAGCCAGGGATGACCTTGAACTTGCTGTGTAGCCAGGGATGACCTTGAACTCCTGATCCTCCTGCTTCTACCTCTCATGGTTATAGGCATATGCCACAACACTTGACTTCTAATATGCTTTATTGTATTTTATTATGTTTCTTTATTGTGTGCTAGGGGCAGGTTCGTGGGTGTGTGCATGCTTCTGCATGAGTGTGGGGGTCAGAAGACGTGAAGGAATCTTTTTCTCTATCACTTAGGTCTCCATAATTGAACTCAGGCTGTCAGCAAGTGCCCTTACCTAGTGAGCCATCTTACTGGCTCCTAATGTGCTTTTAATATTTTATTAATTGTTTTTAAATTTTATGTGTATGATTGTATTTCCTGCATGTATGTAAGTGTACCTATGTCATCGAATGCCTGTGGAGGTCAGAAGGTCTCAGATCCCCTGGAACTGGAGTTACAGATGGTTGTTAGCCACCATGTAGCTGCTGGGAACTGAACCCAGGTCCTTTGCAAGAGCACCCAGTATTCCTAACCACTGAGCTAGCTTTCTAGCCCCTTAATGTGCTTTTTAAAATTTAATTTAATTTATTTATGTGTATGAATGTGCTGTCTGCATGTAGGTCTGTGCACCCGTGTCGTGCAATGCCATGGAGGTCAGAAGAGGGTGTCGGATTCCCCTGGAACTGGAGTTCTCCTGGAATTGGAGTTACAGAGGGTTCTCAGCCGCCATGCGGGTGCTGGGGATCGAACCCGGGTCCTCTGTAAGAGCAATCGGTGCTCTTAACCTCTAGGCCATCTCTCCAGCCCCCCTTAATGTGCTTTTAAACAGTTTAAAAATCTTCAACATTTTTAGCATATTGGACATACATTACTAGACAGTCTATGGGATTAAAAAAAAGGGGGGTTTAGCCGGGCGTGGTGGCGCATGCCTTTAATCCTAGCACTTGGGAGGCAGAGGCAGGCGGATCTTTGTGAATTCAAGGCCAGCCTGGTCTACAGAGTGAGTTCCAGGACAGCTGGGCTACAGGGAGACCCTGTCTTGAAAAGACAAAAAAAAAAAAATCTCTTTACTACTTTATTTTAAGAGTTTAGTTTTTTTTTGTTGTTGTTGTTTTTTTTTTTTTTTTTTTTNATATATATATATATATATATATAAAGCAGCTTTTATGTATAACTTGGTAAAAACTGCATGTGGGACTGTTTGGCAGTGGACTGTCCTCTGTCCATCTCCAGTAGTCCCCTGGGCTCACTGTGCACAAAAGCAGTAGCATCCTCCCGTCTTGTCTCCCTTACTGCTGTTAGTGTCAGCTCTGTTTGGGGAACAGTTTATCTGGGAGTATGAAGAATTCTCTGTCAGGTTAGATATGCATTAATTCTGCTAGTGTGAACATAGTGATGTGATCGATTTATGTCATTTCAAGTATTTCATTTTTTACATTCATACGTGTCCTAGGGTGTACAGTTTTCTTTAGTAAAGACACCTGGAGCTGGAGCTGGTGCTCAGTGTGATCTTAGCACTTGGGAGGCTGAGGCTGATGGATTTTAAATTCTAGGAGAGCCTGGACTACATGGTGAAACCCTGTCTCAAAGAAAATGAAATTAAATGAAAAGAAAGCTAGTAAATGTAATTTAGTGTAGTACTCCCCAGAAATATTTTACTTTGCTTTTAAAATACCTATTCAATGGGCTGTAGAGATAGCTCAGTGGTTAGGAGCACTTGCTGTTCCTGGAGATACCAAGTTTGGTTCCCAGAACTCAGGTCAGACAGAGCTCCCTGTAACTTCAGTTCTCAGGGGAATCCAGTGCCTCTGGCCTCCACAGGTATCCACAGGTATGTGCACACACATGCACATACCCTCACACAGACATGTGTTTACACATAATTAAAAATAATAGCCAGGCGTGGTGGTACATACCTTTAATCCTAGCACTCCAGAGGCAGCCAGATCTCTGTGAATTCCAGCCTGATCTACAGAGTGAGCTCCAGGCCAGCTGGGACTGAAGGGAGACTCTGTCTCAAAAAGACCAAAAAAATAAAAATAAATATTAAAAATGCTTATTCTTGAGGAGGAACACACTTTGGGAAAAATGGATAAAAAAATTGCAATTGCTTCAGAAGCAGGAGTTTTTGTACAATGGATCATGATAGTAATCTAGCATGGAGGCTTTTTTATGATTTAGTTTTCATTGTGTATCTCCTGTATCTATGTAGGAGTATGCACATCCCCACAGAGGCCAGATTGTCACATCCTCTGGAGCTAGAGTTACAGGTAGTTGTGAGCTGTCCAGTATGAGTGACGGGAACTACTCTTAGATCCTCTGTGAGAATAATAGCAGGTTCTCTTAACTACTGAGTCTTCTCCCCATCTCTAGCATGGAGTTCTTATCTAGGAAAATGACTGTTCTCTTGAGATAGTGGTATTTGATTTAAAACATTAAGCTGTTTTGAGTATCTTTAAAGAAAATCCTGTGTAAATCTTTTGAAAATTAGACTCCTGCCATACTTTATTGATTTTTTTTTTTTTAACTACCCTGTCTTTAAACACACACTGTTAAATATTTTATGCTTCATTCTTGGCTTCTGCCAAAAAGCATCAACAAATAAAGTCCATCTGTGGATAACAGGGAAAGAGACTTTAATTATTAAAAGGACTTTCTGGGGAAAATGTCCTTTATAGTTCCTAACATTGACATAGACGTTGAAAGCAGGCTGTACTTGGATGGATCTTGAGGAAGCTGCCTTTTTAATGGAAAACAGACTAAGAAACCAAAACAGCTACGTAAAGTCAAGAGGTGTATTGCATAGACTATAAATTAGGTGGAGTTCTGACCAGTACTAAAAAGACTCTAGCTGCTCAGTTTGTCACTCAGGAGGAGTCTATGAACAAAAGGCCATGTTGATCCCCTTGTTTATCCAAGATGGGAACATGCTACTGCCTCCCTCTAGGTAAGGGGCAGAGTCTTTTTGTTGTTGTTGTTCTTTTTGAGACAGGGTCTCCCTTTAGTCCCAGCTGGCCTGGAGCTCACTCTGTAGACCAGGCTGGCCTTGAACTCACAGAGATCCACCTGCCTCTGCCTCTCGAGTGCTGAGATTAAAGACGTGCACCACCACATCGGGCACTAAAGACAGTTCTTAGCCACCATGTGGGTGCTGGGGAATCGAAGCTGGGTCCTCTGTAAGAGCAGTCAGTGCTCTTAAATACTTAGCCATGTCTCCCGCCTGGGGCAGATTCTAAAGCCAAGTTTTCAGCTGTCTTTGATGCTGGTGGAGATGGTGGCATTTAACTGCTGCTGACAGTAACAACAGTAACTCCTCCAATGAGAGAATGCTCAGAATGGCCTGTTGTCTAAATAACACTGATTTGTTTGTTTACCGTAGGTTTTAGCTTAAAATTTGTGGTTTTGTTTTTTTGAGAAAGGATCTTACCATGTAGTCCTGGCTGGCCTAGAACTCCTACCTAGATCAGGCTGGCCTTAAACACCAGAGATCCATCTGCCTCTGCCTCCCAAGTGGGCATGCATCACCATGCCCAACTAAATTTTTTATTTTATTTTATTTTATTTTATTTTATTTATTTTATTTTATTTTATATTTTATTTTATTTTATTTTATTTTATTATTTTATTTTATTATGTGTATGAATGTATTGTCTGCATGCAAGTCTGTGCACCCGTGTCGTGCAATGCCGCAGAGGTCAGAAGAGGGTGTCGGATTCCCCTGGAACTGGAGTTCTCCTGGAATTGGAGTTTCAGACGGTTCTCAGCCGCCATGTGGGTGCTGGGGATCGAACCTGGGTCTTCTGCAAGAGCAGTCGGCGCTCTTAACCGCTAGGCCAATTTTTTTTAAATGAATTAGTGCACTAACTAAATGTGCTAGGGAACCATCAGACAGAGTCTTAGTCAGCAGAGTGACCCTGGGCTACTTACTGTTCTGTTTTTTTCCTGTTCTGACCAGCTGTAGTATGAAGCTTTCCCTCTCCTTCCTGGATCAAGCTTCCTGATTCCCCTCTCCCCAGTTCTCCTGCCCTGTTTCTTTCTCCTTGACTTTAATGATGATCAAACCTAAGGCCTTGCACAAGTTAGGCAAATCTCTCCTATTGAGTTACAATCCCAAGTGCTATTTTCCATTTAGCTTATAAATGTTGTTTACAGTGGCTCTTGTCTAAATATTTAAAAGATTTTCAGGATAAAGAATAAATATAAAGTACATTTTATTCATTGGGATCATCACAAATATCAGATTTTTTTGAGAAAATTTTAAGTGTTTCTAAATTAAAAAACAAAAAAATCTGAAAAAAATTCTAAGGACCCATCTTATCAGTAAAAATGCATTTTAATAACATTAGGTCATCTATATGTTTCTAATTTAGAGTTAAAAAGTGGAGATGGGCCAGGCGTGGTGGTGCACGCCTTTAATCCTAGCACTTGGGAGGCAGAGGCAGGCGGATCTTTGTGAGTTCAAGGGCAGCTTGGTCTACAGAGTGAGTTCCCGGACAGCTGGGGCTACAGGGAGACCCTGTCTCAAAAAGACCAAAAAAAAAAAAAAGTCGAGATGGAAGTAAAAGTGCATTTTGGTAGGATGTTTTATGTCCTGTTCTCTCCTGTGTTCCCTGGGGGTCAGATGAAGCCCTGCTATAGATTGGCTTTTTACTCTTCTTTTCACATGATGTCAACCTTTTTCGTGTCCTTTTAAAGTTAAGGATTACTTCTAAATTATGACTGAATTAAATATGTTTGAATGCATATATATATATGCACACATGGCTCTTTTTATTCTGTCTTTCTGAGTACTGAGCTGTGCAGGACTGTCTGCCTTTGTACTGAGAGTGCAGCTGCTTGGCTTTCCGCAGCCAGCTTCAGCAGCCCTTGCTTCAGGCAGCCAGTGGTGGTGTCTCTGCCCTCCCACTTAGCAGGAGCTCTCCCCCTAGCTTCTGTTCCTGCATCTAATCTGCTGTGTTGAGGACAGCTTTTATAATTACTGCTGTTTATCAACACGGATATCACTTTTGGAAACATCTTAGGAATAAAATCCATGAGCTCTAATGCGTGTAGTCCTTGGAGCCTGTTTTACTTAAGTCTCGGCTCTTAGCTGTGCTTGCAATAGTTGAGGCTATTGGTGAAGACCTTGGTTAAGGGAGCTACATTAATCCCATAGGCAGACAGGTCAGAGAGCAGTCACCCCTTGCTTGCACCTACTTTACACAGTGCTAGTGGCCTGTCTGGGCAGCCACAGGCACCCCTTATTCCAGATGCTATTTCATCAACTCCTTTTTCATTTCTATTTGAGTTCATATTGTATCATAAATGACACATCTGTCCTTAAGACAGAAGGGGATTAAGGCTCAGAAGAACCTTGTAGACTCGTGACAGCCCCCTAATTCTTACAACGTACTACTTTTTTCTTTTGATTAATACACATTGATGTGCTTTTATTTGCTGTTGCTGGCCTGGTTTTGGTAAAGGACAGTAAATAATCCCACACAGGGATTTCCTCCCCACCTCAGCTTGCGTTCGCCTCTCTCTCCTTCTTGCACTCAGCACTGCTTGTCCTCTCCTCCCCTGAAGTCCTTCTTCCTCTCAGGTCTCGTGCTGGGCCTTTTCATGTTTTCCAGCAGTCTGTTTTGGGTGCTGTGCTGAGTTAGCTATACATACCGGCCAAGGGGTCGGCCAGTCCCTGTGTCTCCCTGAAAAATGGCATAAAAAGTAGGAGTTAGAGAAGGAAGAATATGCTGTATTTCAAATTGGAACTCCCCTAAACAATTTTGCCCATTAGAATTGACTAAGAATGTTGTCCAGATTCTGAATAACATTGTGTATGTAAGAAAACAGGTTTGGAACTGTAAAAGTCTGTAGAACGTTTTAACAAAAAAGTATGTAATGTGCTTATTTCAGGCTATGTATCTCTTTATGGGAGTTTTGACAGAGTTTTAATGTCTTGCACCTGGTCAGTTGTATCTCCACCACTTTATTTCCCCAGGAGTTTCCATTTTTCACCTTGACGGCCTTCCCTCCTGGATTTCTCGTGCATGTTGGTGGTGTCGTTAGTGCACGTTCTGTGAAGCTTTTAGATCGAATCCACAACCCTGGTATGTTTTCTAAAATGGTTTGGTTTTACTGTCTTCCTAAATTTAGATTGTTATTATTAAAATTGATTTTTATAAATTTTGAAAGCAAACTTAACCTGAAAAGAGAAATGAAAACAAAGTCCAAACTGGCACATGTACATAATACCTTCAGTAATTTCAATTAACATATAATATAAATATATTTTAGCTATTTTGTATGCACAAGAACTGAACAAATTTTGATTTATTTTTGTCTGAAGTATAACTCTGAGGGAATCATTAAATATTAATATTTTTGAGTCAGGTATTTTATGTCATTTAGAGAGGTAATGACCTTCATGGTCATTACATTAAGATGTTAATTATTTTCATGAACAGAGTAGCTCTATAGATTATTTAATTTCACAAAAGAGGTATTCTCTTAAATTGTAACTGTGAGCATTGTGTAGTATATAAGAATTAAAACAGAAGACCAAAACCCAACAAGTCAGCATGTTGTTCCTCATCTCTTGTCTGTGGTTGTTTGCATTGCTCACTGCTTAGAGCATCAGCCCAGTGCTGACAGAAGGCCAGCATCAAAGGGCTGGAATTAGAATACTCTGCTGAGCTCTCTAGACCCAGAACATGAATGAGAAACAACAGTAACTTTCTGTCGAGAATCTGTTCTTGCATCTTTTGTGGACTGGATAGATGCTCGGTTATTTGCTGAACGAAGCATCTTAAACCTGAAGTTAGTAGTTGGGTTTGGCATTCATACATTTATAACTTTTGGAAAACCTTAGTTCCTTACTTCCACTATTCTCTTTGTAGCACTGATGAAAGGAAGGAAAGAATGCTTTGCAGTTATTGGGTGGAAAGCACTGCAGATAGTGCTGTTGAGTAGAAGAGAGCGTATGTGACCATGCTCTGGTTTGAGCTCGTGGGGAGGCAGAGTGGAGGAGCTCCCCCAATTCAGATGAGTCTCAGAACAGCATGGGTGCTCGTCTGTCTAGCTCTGAGCTTAGCACACGCATCATTTTGGCACTAGGAATTTGTTTTAGTTTGGTTTATTGTCCCTGCTCATGGTTTTTATGGTTAATTTAAGATCTCATTTTTCTTACAGTACTTGTGCATTCTGTGGTACTTAGACATTCGGACAGGTGCCAATTTAATAAGATCTTAGATGATATCAAATTCTACAGCTCTATTTAGGAATTTCATTTACTTGGGAAATATAAGGAAACACTGAGCCATGATACCTGATGGTCTCCGAGTGACTAACAGCTCATTCCTGTGCTCTGTGGGTCATTGACTAGTGATCTAATTGATGACGCCCAATGACATGGGACCTTCAGAAACGATGTCAGGAATATACTCAGTTATGTTTTCTGTTTAGTGGAAGCATTCTTTTCACTGTTTTGTCTCCATGTAGCTGCAAGGATTTTAGAACTCAGAACAAAGAGTTCTTTAAATTAGTTTTAAAGAGAGAGTATTAAATATGACTTCATTTTTACAAAATTCTTTTTCTGAGGATTTGTCATATCCTCTAATTTATTCCAAATGTATAAGAAATTTAAGAATCCAGGCCCAAGAAAGAGAGAATCCTTCTTACAGAATGTGTTTTGTGGTAATTTTTAGGTCATCAGTTATTTTTCCTTCTCCCTTTTCAGAATAAGTTGTCCATTCACACATAGACATTCTCAGTTATTATTAAGAAATTTCTATGCATCTATACATACAAATGCTATGAAGTGGTATAGAAACTATGCATTTATTTTGATTTGTTTCTGTTAAATACATATTGAGTATCTATTTTAATGGCTCCACTGTCTTATTTTGATTTTAAAATAAACATTCTTTGGATTACTTAAAGTATTATACAATAAAAAGGAACATTCACTTAAAGACATTTATTCATTTCCAAGTTTCTTGAGTAATTTTTTTAATAAAAAATGTTTAATTTGTTGAGAAAGGCTGCATGTTGGTACTTGATGGAACTCTGGATTAGACCTAACATAATGGTGTCTTTGTGGGATTCACACTGTTACTCTGTTGAGAGACTGATGATCACCTGAGGTACATGTGCCAGAGTAATCTTGCAGTTGGTTTTGACTAGTGAATAAGAGTGTAAAAGGAAAATAATCTTATTTTAAAACCACTGCCTCCTGTTACAACTGTGGATTAATATTTCAGGGTTCCTTTGTTGAATAATAAGCATAGAAGCATAAACAAGGGAAAAAATGGAGTGATTAAAATGAAGAGTAATGAAGTAACTGGACTAGTCGATGTAGACTGTAGCTTGCCTCTTCTGCTCTCCTCTCTCTACCTCTGATTAACTCTGCTGTCTGTGTCTTTCCAGTTCCTGTCCAGTGCTGTTGTCAATTGTGTTCTTGTTTGTAGTTTTTTTTTGTTTTATTTTCCTATTATTCTGCACCTAAAACTGATCTACTAATTTGCTGTTTTGAACTCAGCCTTTGTCGGAATTATGGGTAACACAAGATCTTACAAACTGCTAGACTGGAATAGTTTCAATTCAGGTATTTTAATGGTCATTGAGTGCTACATATGCTGACAGAAATTATGGCAGCTCAGTGAAGGTTTTAGCAATGTTCTAGATTAAATAGGATTACTGTAAATTCAGTTACACAGATACATTCTGTAATATGTCCTAGCTTGTCATTTGCGTACAAATGCAAATATAAAATATATTAACTAAAATGAGTCAAGCCATATCATAAATTGTGAATGACATTTCTTACATGACTAATTTGCAGAATGATAATTAATTACGTTTATACATTTTGGCCAGTTTTTTTCATATCTCGTAAATGATATAGCCATTCCCTTGATCATCAACTGTATTTATGTTAAGTATATTAAATGACTAGTTTGCTAAACTCTAAAGCATATTTAAACTGCATATCTAGATTTTAATAGAATATATTTGGTGTTCTAAAAATACATAAAATGTAATTTTAGCATATCTATTTATAATTCTGGAAGTGTTCCAAAATTTAGTAGCAAGGACAGATTTCGGGGGGGGGTGATTAACAACCTCTGTAACCTTTGCTTCTTCCACAACTTGAGACAGTTTTCCTTTTTAAGTACTTTGAATATTGGTTGTGGCCTTTAAAAAAGTCAACTAAGAAGCCAGACACGCCTTTAATCCTAGCACTCGGGAGGCAGAGGCAGGCGGATCTCTGTGAGTTCAAGGCCAGCCTGGTCTACATAGCGTGCTCCAGGCCAGCTGGTACTAAAGGGAGACCCTGTCTCAAAAAGACAAAAAAAAAAGCCAACTAAGAAAACTTTACAGCTGATGATGTGGTTTAGTAATGTCAGTTAATCTCTTTAAGCATATTTTCTTACTAATATAACTATCTAAAATTTTTATATCTTTATAGAAAGACAAAACCACCAAAGGGCTCAGGAGTTTAGATAATGCTCTATTTTTTCACTATTAAACTTTTTTGTAGTTAGAAGTCAAAGATAGAAGATCTGATGTAAGCAACCTGTTTAACTATGAAATAATTCATGTTTATGGTACAGATAGACCTGGACTCAGTCCGTTAAACAACCTGGTTTTGTCAACCTCACAAATGTAGACTGAGCTCGATTCATGAATCTTTAAGGGAAATTGCCTTACATTTTATAGACAAGGTTTTACCATCATGCTGATAATGATTAAAATAATTATGTTTCTTTGATTGATTTCTAATGAGAAAGTTAAATGTACTTATTGTATTCATTTTATAAAGTAAGACTATATTTTAATACATTGTTAGCTTAGTGTAGTTAAGAGAAAAATAGTTTTTGTATAAAAATGATTTGATCACTAATAATTCAAGGAAGTGAAATCTTGTCAAACAATGTTTTTAGGGCATGATATTTATTGGTCATATGACAGAAAAGTCTTGGAAAGTAGAATGGGCAAAAATTAAATCTTCCAGGGCTGCAAGGTATGGTGGCACATGCCTTCACTCCTAGCATTCCGAGGCAGAGAGACAAGTGGATCTCCGTGAGTTCAAGGACAGCCTGGTCTACATAGTGAGTTCCAGGACATCTGGGGCTGTAGGGAGACTCTGTCTTAAAAAAAAGTCTGCCAGGGCTAGAGAGCTGGCTCAGCAGTTAAGAGCACTGCTGCTGTTGCAGAGGACCCGGGTTTAATACCCAATACCTATATGGCACCAAACAGTTGTCCATAATTCCAATTCCAGGGGATCTGAACCCCTCTTCTGACCTTCATGGGCATTGCATGACATGGGTGCTCTTATATGCAGACAGTATACTCATACACATAAAATAAAAATAACAAATACATTTTTTTAAAGGAATTAATTCTTTTAGACCCAGGATATTGTCCTGTGCAAACAGAGTAGCAGTCTGGGAAGGAAAACATGGTTGAAGAAGCAGTATATCTTGCCATCACTAGACACCGTCAGGTGGGAGTGCATTGAGGAGGATGGCCCTGAAGCATGCCTCTAGTCCCAGCACTAGGGAGCATGAGGGAGCTGCATTGTGAGCTAGAGGGCAGACTGGGCTGCAGGGGGAGTTCCAGAGCCACTCTGGGCTGCAAAGCAAGACTGTGTCCTCCCAAAATGAACCAAAAAAGCATACAGAATATTAAAAGAACATAGGACACTTTCAGCTTAGAGTAGCATCTTTAGAAATGATTTTGATAATAGTTAAGAAAATGTAACTTGGCAGTTCTGAAGATGATGTAATTATTTGATAAATATAGTCAAAACATTTTATGTAGCTTCTGTAATTTGGGAGTATTTAGCCATTTCTATCCTACAATATGAGAGTCAGGAATTAACCACATTAGTGAAAAAAAAAAGGATTATTGATAGTGATTTTTACTTTAGAACTGTGGGTACTTTATTAAATTGAATTATATGATGCCTCAGTCAATTTGATAGTAATCTAAGGGAAAGACATAATACCATATCAAATGTACTTCATAGTTACTAGACATGGTTATTTCAAAAATATTACATATTACATCACATGGTACTGTTTTTTATAAAATAAGATATATGTTTGTACAGTCATTTACAGCCATATGCTGCATAGTGACCACTTGCTCAGTGCTGGATCATATATGGTGGTCCCATAAGACTACACTGCCTTGTGATGTAGCTGCCTTAGTTGTATGTGCTGTGATGTACCGAGATGCAAACTGACCAATGTGGCATCTCTTAGAACTCATACCTCCATTAGTAAGTGGCGAACAAGTGAATTGGGATTTATTTTGTGCTATACAGCTTGATAGATACTAGAAGGCAAAGATTATCAGTCATTCTTGTCTTCCTGAAATACATATGCTTAGAAGACAGAAAAGTGTTAAATGGTTTCTTGTGTTGTATGGTATGAGGAGAATTGAAGAACTGTGTTGGGCAGGAAGTCCTGAGCTCAGATCATGAGACTCTGGGTTTATATTTCCTTCAGTGATGGATAGCGCACTTGAACACACACTTGGTTTGCAGTTGGAGAACTTCCATTATCCGTGGAGCAGTGTCTTAGGGAGTCCTCCTTTGATGATTTCGTAGTTACTTACTCAGAAGCTGTTCTCCACAGAGTATGCCAAGAGTCTTCTCTTAGCCTCCTCCTTTTCTTTTGCTTTGCTCTCTTATTGTGTTAACTACAGTGATAGAGCACTTTTCACACAGCTGAAAGAAGTGGGCCTTTCTCAGAGCTGAGGATTTATCTTCTTGTTACCTTCTTTTTTTCTGTCCTGGTAAAGGAATTTGAGAGAAACAGGGTGGGTCTTGCTGCTAGAAAAGAGACTCACAAGTCTTATCTGTGACATACCGGAAATGGGAGTGCCCAGTAATGAGATATGCTTAGTTCCTGGCAAGTTGGCTGTAGATCATCTACTGGAGGCTGTGACTGTTGATAGTCCTGGGGACAAAGTGACAGGCTTTGTCCTTACTAGATAAGTGGCCCAGCGCCTGGGTGTAATAGGAGGGCTAGTTTTATTGAGCCTTTACTACATGCCAGACACACATCTTTTATAGTGCTTTTATAATAGGTCATTTAGTTCTCAGAAGAGCTCTCTGAAGCAGGCACTAATCCTATTTTGTCATTGAATAAGAAGAAATAGCAGTTTCCTTAAGGTCTGAATAGAAAGTGGCTGATCCGCTTTCAATTTCAGCCTGAGTGCTTTGGCTTCAAGACCTCCCTTCTTAATCATAAGTGAGCGAAGTCCTGAGACTCTAGAATCAGCGGGACTAGTGATTGGAATATAGAAGTGGAACAGGCTTCTGCCAGCTCTTCGCTCAGGGGAGAGGGGTTCTCTTCAAACAGTACTTTCTATTTCTAATTCATGTTTCCTGAATTAGCAAACAAGTCATTTAAAATAGATAGCCTTTCTTTGTTTATCAGAATTTTTTTAAAGATTAAAAAATATTTTTAGATGAATCAGAGATCTTAGGACCTACACTTAAATTTTCCTTCAATCATAATAAACTTTAGTAATCAGACAAACTTTAGTGATTGGAAATTAGAAAAAGGCTGCTCTTTTTGTTAATCAGAATTATATAATTTTTTGAATCCTCATCTTATTTTAGGAGCAAAATTTTCAGGTAAAACCTAGAAAAATAAGTTTATTACTTTACAGCATACTCAGTTTTAAGAAAATGAGAGTCAGCTGGAGTCTAAGGAAGTATTTAAATTTATTTGCTTATTCATTCATTTTATTTTTCAGTTTTACCTTAAACATTCATTAAAACAGTGGATCTTTGTGGTGTACTTTACGAGTTGAGCATGTGTTGGGATTGGGAAGAGCCTTAAGGTGGCAGGCATCTTGTTCACACAGTCTAGTTGAATTCAGTGAAGTGGAGATAGAAGGCAGACTGTCCTAGAACCTGACTTCTGCTGACCATCTCAGTAGCAATTCTGAGAGGTGTTTGCAGTACATGGAACATTAAGTTCAATTTTAGTGAGTTTTCAGGAAGTAAATTAGTTGAAGCAGTGATAAATACAGCAGGTTTGACATGATGGCATTTCTCTGTTACAGTGATCTGGAATAAGTACTGAGTTCTGTGTAACAGTGAACTCTCACAGTCAAGGAGTAGTAGATTATATGTCTGAATTAAAAAAGAATAGCAGATTTTAGTTAGGTCCAATATGAATTACATGCCAACTACCATGCTGACACCCAGGTCTTGATGCTTTCTTTCTCTGTGCATATCACTTCCATTATAATGAGACTCTTTTTAGTTTGGTACCCAGTGTCAGGCTGTATACTCTCTTGAACCTGAATCCTTAAGTTCTGTTTCATTAGGTGAGATTTTTTTTTGATACGGTTATTAGGAATCTTAACTTTCAGGTGTTCGGGAATGCAGTTTTTCATGCTCCCTCCCAGGTAGATTCAAACCCTCTACTCTATCCTTCCCAACCTTCTTATCTCCTCTTGTTCATTTCTAAGTTAGGCTGGACATGGTGGTCATATCCATAAGCTCAGCACATAGAAAGCTGAGGCAGGAGGATTGGGAGTTTATGGCTAACTTGGGTTACACACCAAGCTCTTGTTTCAGGGAAAAACAAATTGGGTTGAATAGCTGTTGATTTCTTTCTTCCTTTCCTTTTCTTTTTCCTTTCCTTTCTGTTCTCCTTTCCTTTTGTCCTTTCCTTTCCTTTTCTCCTCCCCTCCCCTCCTCTTTCCCCTTTCCTTTTTTCCTTTCCTTTCCTTTTTCCTTTTTCCTTTCCTATCCGTTCCGTTCTCCTTTCCTTTCCCTTTTTCCTTTCCTTTCCTTTTTCCTTTTTCTTCTTTCATTTCCTCTTTTGTTTCCTCTTTCCTTTCCTCTTTCCATTCTTCTTTCCATTCCTCTTTCTTCTCCTTTCCTTTCCTCTTTCCTTTCCTTTTCCCTTTCCTCTTTCCTCTCCTTTCCTTTCCTTTCTTTTTTCCCTTCCCTCCCCTCCCTTTCCCCCATCCTTTCTTCCCCCTTCCCCTTCTTCTTCTGTTATGCAAATGCACTAAATATAACGGTCTATTTGTATGTAATATTATATGCTGAGTATTTACTAAGGCAGATCATTTACAATGCAAGAAAAGCCTTCCTGCCCAGATCCCCATAAACAGGAAAATAATAGGTTTAAAAACTGCNAGGTAGGCAAGCATTTCTTAGTTTTAAGTGTGTAATTGCTGAAAATCCCCAAAGGGTTGAGTTTTAGTAAAGGCATGTGAGTTTTATAGATCACAACTTTTTCTCTGAGGTCTACGTTGGCATTTTAAGACTCTTTACCAGTTTGATCTGTACTTCAGAAACAAGGTGCAATAATAGGAAGATGGCAAGATATCACGCTGTGACCATGCTCTAGAAAATAACAGCAGAAAATGAACGCATTCTTCAGGCAGCCCCATGTGGTACCAACAGACCCAAGCCAGGCAGCCATTTGTTAACTCAGAGCTCAGTTCATGTCCTCTATAAAGGAGTAGGTTAAAATATTTGTGTTATCTATAAAAAGCTTGACTCAGAAGAAAAGTTTAAAATAGTGTAAAATATAATTTGTGCAATAATTAAAATTTAATTTTCCCTAAAATGATATCTTTTTTATAATTATAAATAATTCTGTGGCTGATTGGGAGTAATGGAGACTTTTTTTCTTAATAACTTTGAAATGCTTATTAAAATATGAGTTCACATCTCAGCTGTATATTCTTTAACTAATAACATTCATGTGTTGCATAAATAATTGCCATAAATTTTTAAGCTAGACTCTGTTCTGCCATAAAAGAATGACAGAGCTTCAAATTCATACTTTGGTAGAGTGACTAAAATAATGCAGATTCACAAGCGTGCTTCCTATAAAAATTTTGTTAGCAGTTTTTAAACTTTAAAAAATTTATTGTAGGGATTAAAATTGATATTTCTGAATTTTCTTTACTGGTAATAAGTTTGTCTTAATCATAACTACTCCTTGATGATTCTGTGGCTCATTTCTGGTATGATTGTAATGTAGGCTTTGATGATAAAATAGAACTTTAATACTAAATAAATTAATAGTCATTGTAACTAAATAACTTCTAAATTTATTACCCACAAAATTCATCTTTTGCTTCTTGCTATAGTGGTAGTTTGGCAGTCACCATGGTGACTGGTTTGTGACGAAGTGCTCCCTCCTGTCTGCTTGCCTCGCTCTCACCTAGAGTCTAGGGCCATTACTTTCTGTGACCATTCCAGTGAGCTGCCATAGTTTTCAGTCCGTACTGTCACCTGATCCAAGCATGCGCCAAAATATCACTGTTTCTGGCTCCTGTTTGCTAAATCCGCTTCGCAAACCCTTTGTTCCTCGAGCTTTTGCTTTGTCCCAAACTGAAGTAGAGCAGATTTTTTTGGAGTGCAGACCTATGCCATTTGCTTTCTTAGCTCCCGTGTTATGTAACTCTGGCGTTTTCACACCTGTAAATACTTTGTTAAGTACAATAATGGCATCCCATGCAGCTGTCTGGCTCCTGTGTCCAAATGAAGGCTGTTTGTGAGCTTGTCTGAAGATGGGAATGCTCCGCTTGGCTGCATTCAGCTTTTTCTTTTCTTTTTTCTCCTTTAATCAACCACTTATTCTTTCATGATATTTGGTTTAATTATCTGGTTATTTTATGTGTTATACCAAGGTAAGTTTGTAAAGTAACTTTGTATTCTGTGTGGTTGCACATATCTCAAAGAATTATTACATATTTTTCCATCTGACATGCTGGACATTTCTAAATAAGTATGTTTCAAACTTAAGTAGCTCCCTTCATATTTCATTAATTTTTAAAATGGTTGTATGGATTGCTTCCTAAAAATTCATTTTTAGAAACAGAGGATCTACCACATACTACTTGTGGTACAGGTACAGGCAAACCTACTGTTAGAAAAATCTTTTAAACCTAGGACATATAGTTACTTGGTTTAGAAAATAATATTTTAAACCTCCAGAGTGAATTTTAAAAGTAAATAGGAATTTCCATTAACGAGCTTAAGAAAAGTTAGACTTATTTGATGTAGTGTTTCAGTAGTTATTTTCTAAACTGAAAGAAACTTCTATTGTTTGTAATAATACCTATTTTCTTAAAACTATGTAATTTATAGATGACAACAGCTTACATAATAGTGTGTCCTTTGTTATGATTTTCTTTTAAGAAAGGATGATGTTAGTGGTGTCTAAATTGGCATTCATGCATGCCCAGCCCAGGGCAGTAGCTCATGCTTGTAATCCCAGCACATGGGTGGCTGAGGCAGGAGGATTGCACTGGGCTCCTGCATTTGGAGCTACAATAGTGAATTCGAGGCTAGTCTGGAGAAGACCCTGACTCAGAAACCAAACCAAAATAAAAAATAAAAAAAGGCACATGTCTTATTAATAAAAGTGAGTATGGGTTTTAAAGTCTATGTGTGCTGTTAATGTACACTTCAGTTAGGAGCGCATGTGCAGAACGGGCCACCTAGTTGTTTCCTCATCTCTCAGTTTGTGATCGCTAATGCTGACACCATACTGTGGTTTTTCTGTGTCCTCCTCCTTTATTTTCTCTTACGTTCATCTTTTCCTCAGTTTCCTGAAGTCTGTGCTTTCTTTTCTTCTGAAGGAAAGTTTTAGGGTAGCACTGTCTGAAATCCCAAACTTCAAGAACTGGCCGGCACCGTTTCTAGTTCTGGCTTTTTCCTCCTGCATCTCCCTTTGTGGGTCTCCTCCTTGTGGAGGAGACAAAATTTCATCATAGGAATTGAGCTGTAACAGACTTCTTAACTAACCCTTCTTTAGTTTGCTGTCTTCACTACTTTACTAGTGAGTATAATTCTTCTTTGCTTATTTTGAAAAACATTTTGAAAATTTGATCTGTACTGCTATGTAAAAATAGAAAGTGATATACACTGGGTTTTCTGTATTAGTGCCATTGTTTATGTAGGAAATTTATAGTACAAGTGTAGTACTTTATTCAGAGTTATGTTTTCAAATTATTCCCAAATAATTAATTGTGACATTGATCACAAGAAACAAATCAGGATACAATAATTTTAGTAGATCATTCTATTTTTAACACCTTTATTCATAATAGATTAGTATCATTTACAACTGTTCTTCACAGGGTAGATGCAAGTGATTAAGAAATATGTCATCACTCCCCTATTCATAATGTCTTATTACAAGTAATGCTAGACTCCCCTATGATAATAAAATAGTATTCTGCTGTTCTCAGCATGTTTAAAAAAAAATTTTATTACTGGGATTGAATCCAGCACCTCTACCCGCTAGCACTCCCACTGAGTTGCATCCATAGCTCCTCAACAGTGTTTATTCCCACTGAGTTGCATCTGTAGCTCCTCAATAGTATTTTTATTTTTGTTGAGATAGGGATCTCAGTTTGTTGATCAAACTGGGTTTAAGCTTAGGCAAGTGAACTTCCTGCCTCAGTTTCCCAAGTAGCTAGATTTACAGGCACCATGCTCATCTAAGCCACTTTAGAGTTTATAAAGCCATGTATGGAGTTTATAATGGTGTGTTTGAAATTTGCCCTTCTATATGCTGACCACATTGTTTGTGTTAACTTTCTTAATGTGCGTTCCTTGTCCACACCCCTCCCGCTTTTTTCCTCTGTGGACCGGCTAATTCCCTTTATACCCTGCTGTTCTGCCCTAGGACTTACAGCTCTACACAAGAATGGTACATAAAGCTCTTTCTATTACCATTTATAAACATTGATGCTTTGTCTTGGAAAGAACCCAGACTGTAGTGGAGTCGAAACAAAATAGGTGATGATATTAAAACAGAATTTAAATGAAATTTATGTATATGACATATGAGGTATCTGCTCAGTGAAGTAGGATTTATAAGGTATCCTCTCAGTTTAGCATCAGAGCTGGGAATGGTGGCACATGCCGGTAATCCTAACATTCAGAAGGTAAAGGCAGGAGGGTCAGTAGTTGAAGGTCATCCTCAGTCACAGAGTGAGTTTGAGTCCAGCCTGAGCTATATGAGATCCTGTTTCAGAAATTGGAACAAGTCAAGCAAGCAAACAAACACAAAAAGAATCTGGAAAGTCAGTTCTCCATGTTGAGTTGTAGCTATTAAAATGTATGCCTGTAAAAAAATATTAAAAAATAAAATGTATGCCTGTAAAAAAATATTAAAAAATAAAATGTATGCCTGTAAAAAAATATTAAAAAATAAAATGTATGCCTGTAAAGTGTCCCTTAAAGTAATAAAGCAAATAGGGGCCAGGTTTTCCAGCAACCAAGTTTAAAATGCTAAATCCTGTATTTTTTAAAAATGGGGAGTATGAGTCTTTTGTGGGGCAGTACCTCTTTATCTCCCATAGTTATGCATATTGTAAGCATTTCTTGTTTATATATATAATGTGCTATTGAGTAGTCAACTGATTTAAAATTTATTTTTCAGATGAACCAGAAACTCGAGACGCATGGTGGGCAGAAATCAGACAAGAAATAAAATCACATGCTAAAGCATTAGGCTGTCATGCTGTGGTGGGCTACAGCGAATCGACTAGCATCTGGTAAATGGCAATAGCTTGCATTTTAGATGCTGCAGTTTAGCTTGTCTTCTGAACTCAGAAAGCCTCCATGCACATCCATGAAAGCAAGAGCTGTGAAGTGGTCAGGGAAGGGTGGGGGAGCTTGGAGTATATCAGATCAAGTGCAGTAAGCCATCTTGCCCACCTAATCATGGTTAAAATGGTGATGAAAAAAACTGTGTTCAGGTCTTTGTGAGCAAAGTGAATGCATAACACTGTCACATAGTGGTTGTTCTTTCCTGGCCTGTGACTTTAGTTTCTGGCTTTCATGAGTCCCTCCATTGGGACATTGAGAACTCTCAGTCTTTTTGTAAATGAATTGCCAAGTATCTTTTTTTTTTAAATTTTTATTTATTTTTGTATGTGTATGAATGTACTGTCTGCATGTAGGTTTGTGCACCTGTGTCGTGCAATGCCACGGAGGTCAGAAGAGGGCGTCGGTTTCCCCTAGAACTGGAGTTAAAGATGGTTCTCAGCAGCCATATGGGTGCTGGGGATTGAACCTGGGTCCTCTGCAAGAGCAGTCGGCACTCTGAACCGCTAGGCCATCTCTCCAGCCCCCACCAAGTATCTTTTAAGTTTGTCTGTAAGGCATTGTGCATCCATTTATCAGCTGGAGTGGAACTCTCTCTTGCCAACAGAATCTTCCTACCCAACCTGCCAAGTCAGGGCAGGGCTCTCCCACCTCCCCATTTGGACTCTCCTGCAGGCAGTGCCCAGGTCTCCTGTTCCTGCTCCCACCTCCGGCTGCTCTCCTGCTCTTCCCAGCCTGGTGTCTTCCTTCAGCCACTCCGGGGCAGTGCGTCTTACCTCTTCTTATCTCTGTTGCCTCTTGACTTTTGAGTAGTTTGAACTTTTGATCTGTTGAAACTTTAAAAAATTTGAAACAATAAGAGGACACCCCAATGTTTTCCACTGATCTTCTTTGCTCCTTTGTGTTCAGTTGACTCCTAGTATCTTTTTTGTTTTGTTTTGTTTTGTTTTTTGCGTCCCACCGCGTAAGCCTGGCACCCTCGGCTCAGGCGGAGACCAGCTCCCTCTCTGCTCTTCTTGCAGCTTCTCCCCCAGTGTCTTGGCTTCTATTGTTTTGTCCCTGGGCTATACTGCTTAGCAGAGTTTGCTTTGGTGATACTGTCAGAAATTCCATTGATTACCCAATTATTTTTGCTTTCAAAATAGGCGATAAGTAGTAAAGAATTCCTTTTAAAATAAGTTTTCTGAGGGCTAAAGGATGGCTCAGTGGTTAAGAGCACTGGGTGTTCTTGCAGAAAACCCGGGTTCTATTTCCAGCATCCACATGGTGGCTGTAAACTTCAGTTCCAGGGGATCCAATGCCCTCTGTCTGCAGGCACTGCACAGTGTGAGTGCACTTACACACATGTAGGCATAACACTCATACACATAAGTAAAAATAAGTTTTCTGTCATATATATGCCTAAGATGATACTATTTAAGCTCTATTTAATGTTTTTTGGATATTGTTTTAGAAACCTTACTTTTTTGGGGGGGTCTTTTTCCAGACAGGGTCCCCCTGTAGCCCCAACTGTCTTAGAACTTGCTATGTAGACCTGGCTGGCCTTGAACTCACAGAGATCTGCCTGCCTCTGCCTCCCAAGTGCTGGGATTAAAGGCGTGCACCACCATGCCTGGCCTAAGATGGTTTTTATCCACCATGTGGGTGCTGGGAATCGAACCTGGGTCCTCTGCAAGAGCAGTTGGCACTCTTAACCGATGAGCCATCTCTCTAGCTCCTTTTTTCTTCTTTTTTGGTCTTTTTGAGACAGGGTCTCCCTGTAGCCCCCTGTGATCCTAGAACTCACTGTGTAGACCAGGCTGGCCTCGAAATTACAAAGATCTGCCTGCCTCTGCCTCCCAAGTGCTGGGATTAAAGGCGTGCACCACCATGCCCGGCCCATTATTGGATTCTTATCAATATAGTGTGTTATTATTTACAGTCGGAAACTTTTTCATCTTTCAGGAAGCTATTGCTGGCAATATATTTTAACGTTTTTCAATTTTTAATTTGTAGGGAACTCTTTCTCTCTGAATTTATTTTTAAAGATTGACTTTATTTGCATGTGTATGTGCGGCGGTGTGTGACTGTGTGTCTGACTGTACATGCGTGTGCAAGTGTCTGCAGAGGCCAGAAGAGGGCCTCTAATCCCCTGGAACTGGAGTTATAGGCAGTTATAAGCTGCTTGATGTGAGTGAGTGCTGGGTCCTGTGGAAGAGCAGAAGTGTGCACTCTTAACCACTGAGCTGTCCATCCAGGCCCAGCCTCTGCATTTCAGTAAACATATATTCCTGTCCCAGATTTAAGTAGTAGTCCTATCATATTGCCTAACATACAGTAAACTGTAAAACTTAAATTTGTCAGTCATGATATTTAGCATTTTCCAAAAGCATATTGCTAGAATGCTAACTTACTTTTTTCTTTTTCTTTTTTTTTTTTAGTGAAGAAGTCTGTATTTTATCAGCATCTGGCACAGCAGCTGTGCTGAACCCACGGTTTCTGCAGGATGGCACTGTGGAGGGCTGTTTGGAACAGAGGTTGTCATGGCACCCAGGCTAGCTTTCCTAGGGGCAGAAAAGGGAGAGGTTGACGTTTTCAAAATCTCAGAGCCAGGAGAGTTTTTTTTTTCTATAATGTAGCTGATAGTGGGACAGTGTAGGTATTGCTACCAGGTACTTCACTGATTTTCATTTTCTAACTGATCCTGGTAGTTCTGCCTTCTCTTACACATCATTGTTTCAGTATCTTGGTAAAGTCCTGTGTATTACTACTTTTTATTTTCTTGGGAAAGGGGGAAGGGGTGGGGGCCTTTGTCACAAAATAGAACTAATTTATTTGACTTTTCTTCTTTTTGTCTTTACTCCCCCCAAATAGAATTTATTTTTATAAATAAGTCTTATTTTACAAAGTAATTACAAGATAATCGAAACATGTTCTGTCTTATGCCAAACTGCTTAAAAGCTTTGTGGAAAATGACTGTGTATGTGAAATAGAAAGTGAAAACATGCCGGGCGTGGTGGCGCATGCCTGTAATCTCAGCACCTGGGAGGCAGAGGTGGCGGATCTCTGTGAGTTTAAGGCCAGCCTGGTCTACGTAGTGAGTTCCAGGCCAGCTGGGACTACAGGGAGACCCTGCCTCAAAAAGACTAGAAAAGAAAAAAAAAAAAAAAAGAAAATGGAAACATTAGATAGAATTTTACTTTAAACTTATTAGTCTCTTTAACCTTCAAAACTGTTAGTGTCCATAAATGTAAAAATGTGTTTTCCATAAACAGATGAAATTATACATGTAAGGTAAATAAATATGTTTAAATATATATATATATATATATATATATATATATGTAATTATTAGTTTGGTATTAGCATCTTCCTTGATAAAAACAACTTAATTATCCTTCATGCCCCAGTGTTCTTGTTTGCTAACTCTTCAGTATTATACTAAATATAGATGAAGGAAGAAAGTACAGAAGTTATCTTTGAATTTAGTATAAGTTCTCAAGACTCTGTCACTCAGAATGGCATCTGTCTAGTTACGGTAGTGAGCCAACAACCCTGCTTAGTTTTGGCAATATTCTAGTGGATATCTACTGTTTTGTGTTCTGGAGCCTTGAAAGTGTTAAGTAGGGACATGTCTGAGATGAAGTAAACAGTTGGAGCATACTATTGAGAAAACTGCCTTTGGCAGGGGTTTGTCCATTGCTTAGCAGGAAGGGCCAGGGCTGGGAAGTGAGCTCTGGCCCTTTGCTTGCTGGACAGGCTATACTCCTGAGTGAATTCTCTGTCCAGTTTCATTTGAGTAAGAGAGAAGGCCACTGGAGGGGTGGGTGGACTAAGGCTTTGTGCATGCTGGGTGAGTGTTCTGCCACTCAGCTACATCCCCAGTTAATAATTGTTTGCGTACTGCTTGGTTATTTCTGTTTCGTGGCTTAGACAGGTGTAGTGAGTTCTTATACAGGGAGTCAGTTCTCTGCTTCTACCGTGTGGGTTCCAGGGACTGCACTTACATGGTCAGGCTTGGCACCAAGAACTTTGACCTTCAGGCAGAACACTCACACATATACAATAAAAGTAAATAAACTAAAAATTTTATTTCTTCCAAATTGCTTGGTTAAATATTTTTTCTCTTAGGATTTTTTGTGTTTGTATTGATTTAACTTGTAGGAATGTTAAATGTATCATCCGTCCATCTTGTTTTGAGGGATCCACCCTGCCAGTTTTGAGGTCAGAAATCATCATTGTTATGTGGCAAGTCATCACACAGACTTGCTGTAAAATGATTTTCTGTTCTCTCAGGGGAGAGTAGTAGTTCTGATTTCGTGGTCAGTCATCATTTCTGTCAGTCATGCTGATGTTCTTACTCTGATAGGGTGTGTAGGTTTATACACAAATACCGTATATGTATAACATGTAATAGTTTCCTTTAAAAAAGCTTATAGGTGCTGGGCGTGGTGGTGCACGCCTTTAATCCTAGCACTTGGGAGGCAGAGGCAGGCAGATCTTTGTGAGTTCAAGGCCGGCCTGGTCTACAGAGTGAGTTCTAGGACAGCTAGGGCTACAGGGAGACCCTATCTCGAAAAGACCAAAAAACCCCCAAAAAACAAAAAAGCTTATAGGTTTTTCAGGAATAGCCTATGGTTCTTTTGTTTTCTGTTTTTCTTTTTTGAGGGTTGTTGGGTATTGAACACCAGAGTAGAATGCTTTATTCATTTTTAAATGTGCTTATGTAGGATTGAAGAAAATTTGCCTGTAGGCTGTGGATTTTGCCATATACCATATGATGAGATGAATATGCCGTTTCCAGCTCATCTCACATATTGCTACAACTGCAGGAAGCAAAAAGTTCCTGACGTCCTCTTTACAACTATAGACCTCCCAACTGATGCAGCAGTTGTTGGGAAAGGTTGTCTTATTCAAGCAAGGTATGTTGTGAAATCCGTACTTGGTGTTCCTGAAATCTATAAATTACTGAGTCATAAGCCTGTTGTAAATATCTATTGTTCCTTAATGCTTGGTCCTGGCTAAACCGGGGCAGTTCAGGTGGAATGTTGTGTTGATACTCCATACACCTGGGAGAAGATACACCCTTCGCAAAACAAGTTCATATGGTCTTATCTTGCAGAGATTAACCTGCCTCTGCCTCTTGAATGCTGGGATTAAAGGCATGGGATTAAAGGACCTGGGTTCGATCCCCAGCACCCACATGGTGACCGAGAACCGTCTGAAACTCCAATTCCAGGAGAACTCCAGTTCCAGGGGCATCCGAGACCCTCTTCTGACCTCCGCGGCATTGCATGACACGGGTGCACAGACTTGCATGCAGACAGTACATTCATACACATACAGAAATAAAAAAAAAAAAAATTTAAAAAACATTTCAGTTTTATTGCACAGATGTGGCTAAATATAGACTGTTTTAAAGATACTGAATATATTCTGGAACTTGGTGTTTGTTTTTTTTTTTTTTTTTTTAAGGAGCAGTGCTCCTTTGGCTTTCACTGCATCACTTGACAAATTTAAGTAGGACATCCTAGATTATGACACACAGAGCAAGCAGCTTAAGTGTCTAGGTTACCAGCAGCTGCCAGGTTCTAGACCCCTTAGGCATTTCTGTGCTCACCACGTACTCTCAGTGGTAGTGGCACGTTGGTTCCTTTCTCCTTGTGATTCCTTTGGCTTCAGTGTCGTATCTAATCTTTATCTTAATGAAGTGTGTGCTCATGAGTCTCTGTTGACTTACTTTCATCTCTTGGTTTTTGAGAGCTATGGATTTGGGCCCTCTGTCAATTACAGATATGTTTTATGCTTATGCCTGTGAGTCCCACATTATAGATCTAGTCCAGAACAGTGTTCTGAGCTTCTGGTGTATAGACCGCTCTGGTTGGCACCCCATTTTGGTGACTCACAGACAGCTCTCGTTGTGCCAGATTAAGCTGATGGTGTTCTCCGCTTCCTGCCAACTCCTTGTAAACATGTGCTAACTCTCCCCTGTCATGTCACATTGTATAGGCTACTGGCCTCTTCAACTTTTCCACATCAGATTAATCCCAAAGTTAGGTTGTTTTGTTCTGAGGTATATTTCTTTTTCTTTTTTTAATTTTATTTATTTCTGTATGTGTATGAATGTACTGTCTGCATGCAAGTCTGTGCACCTGTGTCGTGCAATGCCGCGGAAGTCAGAAGAGGGACTCGTATTCCCCTGGAACTGGAGTTCTCCTGGAATTGGAGTTTCAGACGGTTCTCGGCTGCCATGTGGGTGCTGGGGATCGAACTCGGGTCCTCTGCAAGAGCGATCGGCGCTCTTAACCGCTAGGCCATCTCTCCAGCCCTGTTCTGAGGTATATTTCTATTCCATTTATTTTCTTCCCCACTTATGTCTTAGGCCTTCCACATATCCTTAGGAAGGTCTCCACCACTGAGCCGTATTCCTAGCTGGACATTTTTAATGGCACCAAGAACACAGTGTGTTGACAGAAGTACTCTGTTTTATAGGTTATGTCGCTTAAAAAAGAAAGCTCAGGCAGAAGCCAATGCCACAGCCATCAGTAACCTCTTGCCGTTCATGGAATATGAAGTGCACACTCAGCTGATGAACAAGCTCAAGCTTAAGGGAATGAACGCTTTGTTTGGACTGAGGATCCAGATCACCGTGGGCGAAAACATGCTGACAGGCTTGGCCGTACGTCAGAGCTTCTAGTTCTCCTTTGTTGTCATTGCTGTAGTTGTAGCAGTCACTGCTTTTTGTGATTCAGGATGTTATGTAAAAAGACAGCATCATAGGACGTGCGAGTGCATGCTTGTACTCCTAGCACTTAGGAGGCTGAGGCAGGGGGATCAGTAGAGCAAGACCTGCTTGGGCCACATGGCAGGCCTTTCTGTCTCCTAAAATTTTTTTATATAGAAGATTTAGCCAAAGAAACAGACATCTGATGGCCTTTAAGGACTGGAGACATTTTAGGAAGTGAAGAATCTGGTAATAGGCTTTCACATAGTTTTAAAAAAAATTGGGGCTGGAGAGGTGGCTTAGTGGTTAAGAGCACCAACTGCTGTTGCAGAGGACCTGGGTTCAATTCCTAGCACCCACATGGCGGCTAAGAACCGTCTTTAACTCCAGTTCCAGCGGAATCCGACGCCCTCTTCTGACCTCCGCAGCATTGCATGACATGGGTGCACAAACGTACATGCAGACAGTACATTTGTACACATAAAAAATAAAAAAAATTTAATTTTATGTAAATATTTTACGAACATTGTGTCACCCATGGAATCCAGAAGAGGGTGTCAGATCCCCTGGATCTGGAGTTACAGATGGTTGTTAGCCACTGTGTGGGTGCTGGGAACTGAATTGGGGTCCTCTGCAATCACAGCTAGTGCTCTTAACCTCTGAGCCATCTCTCCAGCCCCAGTAAATATTTTTTGTTTCTTTGTTTTTTAGACAGGGTCTCCCTCTAGCCCCAGCTGGCCTGGAACTCACTATGAAGACCAGGTTGGCCTCAGTCTCACAGAGATGCCTGCTTCTACCTCCTGAGTACTGGGATTAAAGGCATGTGCCAACACATCTGGCATATTATAGCCCAGGCTGGCCTTGAACTTCAAATTTTCCTGTCCCAGCCTCTCAGATTTCAACTTACTTGTGTATATGTATATGTGTATGTATGTATATATATATATATATATTATATATATTTATTTTGGTCTTTTCAAGACAGGGTCTCCCTGTAGCCCCAGCTGTCCTGGAACTCACTCTGTAGACCAGGCTGGCCTTGAACTCACAAAGATCCTCCTGCCTCTGCCTCCCGAGTGCTAGGATTTAAAGGTGTGCACCACCACACCTGGCTGTATATACATTTTTAAGTAAGATAAAAAAACTCAGATATATGTTGAACTATCTCCTTTTGTGGCTGTCTCCTGTCTGTCTGCTCAGAATCCCCTTCAGAGGAAACCAGTATCTGTTACCAGAATGTTTGTGTCTGATCTTGCAGACATGGCCTGGCCATTTGCTGACACTTTACATCTTTTTCATGCAGAGCAAAGACCATATTCTTGAATAGGAAACCTAAAGCCTGTGGTTTTTTAGACTTTCATCTGATTATTATCTTGTTCCTTTCACAAGTCAGCCACAGGTGTGTACCTAGCAGCTTTACCTACGCCTGGCGGGATTCAGATCGCTGGGAAGACTCCCAACGATGGCTCCTATGAACAGCATGTCTCCCATATGCAGAAGAAAATCAATGACACCATTGCTAAGAACAAAGAATTGTATGAAATCAATCCTCCAGTAAGTAAAGTAATGGACGTTGTCAATACCAGTTACTGCTCAGATGTAGTATGTTTTCAGATTGTCTTATTTTGGACATAAAAGTTTTTCACAGGCTGAGTGTGATGGTGTACAACTTTAATCCCAGCATGCAGGAGGCAGAGGCAGGTTGGTGTCTGTGAGATCAAGGCCAGCTTGGTCTAAATTGTGAGTTCCAGGCCATCTGGGTCTACAGGAAGACCCTGTCTCAAAACAAATAAAAACTTGCACCTCCCGTTCCATCTCTGCTCAAATCTCTCCTTTTGGGGATCCAGGCTGTGACCATGCAGTTTACAAAGTATACCCTCCTTTCTGATTTTTGGTAATTTTTACTTTTCTTTGTTTTCTGTAACTCGTGTCTATGTGTTTGCGCATATCGCCGTGTTTACATTCATGTGCTTGACTTTTATGAGACATGCACATACTCACAAGTTTTAAACTTTATTGCCTCGTAACTACTGCTAGAATAAAGCTCTATTTAGAGTGGCAATTCTTTTCTAGAAAGGGCTTCCCAGAGTAGTAGCGTTTCAATAGATGTGTTAAAGGATTGAATGAGTGGTTTACAGTGCTCCTCTTTGCTGGCATGTTGACTCAAACCTGCAATGCCAGCACTTGGGAAGCTGAGGCAGGAGAATTGCTGTAGTTGGAGGCCAGGCTGGCCTGGGAGTGTGAAACCTGTTTCAGACAAACAAGTCCCCCTCCCTGAAAAAGAAAGAAAAAATGCTTTTTAGTATAAAGGAAGATAGTTTGTGAAAAAGGTACAACAGTAAAGAACATTTCAGTTATTGCTCAATTTTTACAGTTTCTTAACCAGTCATTCCTGTAGTCTAGTTTTTGCCGAGTTTGCATCTACAGATGCCTTAACAGTCATATTGGAATTAAAAGAAAGTTGTGTTGTTGAGATTAGAATGAAGCTATTTGTTTTTATAGCTTAAAAAAATTTTTTTTTAAATTTTATTTATTTACTTATTTATGTGTATGAATGTATTGTCTGCATGTAAGTTTGTGCACCTGTGTCATGCAATGCCGCGGAGGTCAGAAGAGGGCGTCGGATTCCCCTGGAACTGGAATTCTCCTGGAATTGGAGTTACAGATGGTTCTCAGCTACCATGTGGGTGCTGATGATCGAACCTGGGTCCTCTACAAGAGCAGTTGGCACCCTTAACTGCTAGATCATTTCTCCAGCCCTTTATAGCTTTTTTTTATGAGTCTTGGGTTTTCACAAATGGATACTGTTTGGGTAGCACTATTACTGCTTTTATAATTTTACATATAGTTCTAATTTTGGCTGGTCTTCTAAAATATTGCATCTGAATGCCAGGAATGGTAGCATGGGACTTTAATCCCAGTCCTAAGGAGGCAGAAGTAGACAGATCTCTGTGAGATCAGGACCTACCTATAGTAACTTCTAGGAGAGCTGGGAATAGGGAGACCTTGTCCAAAAAAAAAAAAAAAAATGCATTTGAATTCTTACTTTACCAATAGCTTTTGTTATATTATTAGAGCAAAGTGGTGAAGCTGACCCTTGGCATTTAGCTAGTTTTCATTGAGATTTGCTTTAATTATGAAATATACATGGGCTTTGAAAACTTAATAAAAGATCTCAATATTTTTATATTGATTACATGTTGAAATTTTAATGTTTTGAATACAGTGAGGAAAGTAAACTTGCTAAAGCTGGTTCCATTTGTTTTTTATCATTTTGTTGCTTGACTTATGTTTCTATTAAACAACAATGACATGGAACCAGTGTGTTTTTACTGAACATGTCCAAGCTTTGTATCCTGCCATTATTTCTTTTTTTTTGCCTTTTTGAGACAGGGTCTCCCCATAGCTCCAGCTGTCCTGGAACTCGCTATGTAGACCAGGTTGGTCTTAAACTCACAAAGATCCACTTGCCTCTGCCTCCCAAGTGCTAGGATTAAAGGCATGCGGCACCACGCCCGGCTCAACCATCATTCCTTAAACATCATAGTATGACAGCTGTTTTCATAGCAGTGCATTTTATTGGGACTTACAGGTAATCAAGAGATGATTTAAAGTATATGGGGAAGGCTGGTGATGTGGCCCAGTGTAGAGCCCTGGCTCAGCATATACAAGGCCCTGAGTTTGATACCCAAGTGTATGCATGTGAAGACACACTTGTACAACGGTATGTGTGCAAGTTATATGCAGTTTCTTTGTTATTTTTGTAAAGCAGATTTGAGCATCCACAGATGTTAAGGGGTTTACAATGGGAGGGTCCTGGAACCAGTCCCCTATGGATAGCAAGGGTTGGCTTTATGATCCTCTTGAAGACATAGGTACTTAATGAAGTCACTTGATTCATCTTGTTATTCAGTAAATACTTACTGCACTATTCCTCATGTCCTACAACTCAGACTTTGAGAAAGAAGAGGTAAATCTGTTTTGGGGCTTTTTTTTTTTTTGTTTTTTTTTTTGAGACAAGATTTTTTTTTTTTTGAGACTGGGTCTCTTACTGGTCTGGAACTCAATATGTATGTAGCTTAGGCTGTCATGAACTCATAGGGATCCCCTCCTCGGCCTCCCAAGTGCTGGGATTAAAGACATTCACCACCATGCCTGGCCTGCTATGATTTTTTTTTTTTAATTTCAGCACATATAGATTTTATTCTAATGTCTTCCCTTATTTCAGATACTTAAGTATCTTACTATCATTTAGCATAACATCTTAGGAATTATTTGACAAAATTGGTGCACAGGGTTAATTACCAAGTACAAGGTGGATATTACGGTTTTGTGCTTGTAATTTTTTATAGTAGCCAAAATATGTCCACCTTTAATATATTAATATGAAGGGACTGGAGAGCTTTCTCAGTGATTAAGAGCACATACTGCTCTTCCAGAGGACCCAGGTTTGATCCCCAGTACCACATAAGGCAGCTCACAACTGTCTGTAACTCCAGCTCCAGAGAACCTGATATCTTCCAACCTCCATGGCCAGTGCACCCACCTGCACATAGTCACACACTGACACATAAGTAAAAGTTTTAGAAAATACTAGTCTTGGGCTGGAGAGATGGCCTAGCAGTTAAGAGCACCGACTGCTCTTGCAGAGGACCCGGGTTCGATCCCCAGCACCCACATGGCGGCTGAGAACCGTCTTTAACTCCAGTTCCAGGGGAATCTGATGCCCTCTTCTGACCTCCGCAGCATTGCACAACATGGGTGCACAAACCTGCATGCAGACAGTATATTCATACACATACGAAAATAAGTAAATAAATAAAATAAAAAAAATACTAGTCTTAAAACATAGATTGTATTTTATTTTTAATTTTATATGTGTGCATCTGAGGATTTGTGTGCATGAGAGCAAGTGTGCCTGGAGGCCAGAAGAGGGCACTGCATCCTTTAGAGCTGGAGTTAAAGGCAGTTGTCAGCCGTCTGACATGGGTGTTGGAGTCCTCTGCAAGAGTAGCACATGCTGTTTAGTGCTGAGCCATCTCTCCAGCTCTTAATATTAAACTATTAATGTGGTTAGGTGTGGTGGTGCATACCTTTAACCCCAGCACTCAGGAGGCTGATCTCTTGAGGAGTTCGAGGCCAGCATGTTCCACATAGTGAGTTCCAGGCTGTATAGTCAGACCCTCTCTTCCTGGGTTTCATAACTTCCCAGACAGCTCCACCAGATGAGGACCAAGTGTCAAACATACAAGCCTTTGGGGAACATTCCATATTCAAACCACATTCCAATTGAATAATATTTATAATTCGTTGAATAAAAATATATACTGAACAAATAGCTCCCCCCCAAACAAAACAAAGAAAAATATTAATGTGAGTTAGAGTATTTCTTCTCCTAGGGAGAGAGCCCCAGCTGAAATAACTTTGTGTTTGATTTATTTTCTCAACAAATTGAATGCTTTCTAATGTTCAGTCTTTAGTAGAATAATCTCCGAGGCATTGCACGACACGGGTGCACAGACCTGCATGCAGACAGTACATTCATACACATAAAGAATAAATAAAATTTAAAAAAAAGGAAAAAAAGAATAATATATCAAAATAAGATATAAACTTTTAAAATAATTCTGCCACTGATGAACTTCACTATGAGACTAGGACATGTTAAACACGAAAGCATTAACATTAGATGATCACACAGTGAATAGGCATTAATAGAATTCTAACTATAAAGTCATAAGGAGAAGTGCTGTATTTAGTGAGAAGTCAAGAAATAAGCAGCAGCAACTTAACCACACGGCGTTACCTTGTTGAGTTTTACTTCAGACTTACGTATTTCTCACTTTGTGTTCATTATAATTTGCATCTTTTCAATGTTTGTAGGGCAGGTTTGTTGAGAGCAAAAATAATGTAAGTGGGGCGGGGGGAGCACTGTGGCCCATGCCTTTAATCCTAGCACCCGGGAGGGAGGCAGAAGCTGACTGATCTCTGTGTTCAAGGCCAGTGTTATCTATGTAGGGAGTTCAGGCCAGCTGGTGCTACAGAGAGACCCCCCAAAAAAGGTTTAAAAAAAGTAGACATGGAACTGTTCCACAGGTTGATTTGGAACTCTAAGGTATACACTAGTGATGGACATCTTAACTACACATTTTGGAAAACCTTTACTTATTTCCTCATTTTTGTGAAAGATAGTCCCGGATACATCACTGATAGGCTATGCCTTTTGCCCCTGTGCTGACATACTCTTTCTGACTAATAGTGATTTAGAGCCTTTAGTTAGCCCAGATCAGCGTAAAGCTCCCATATCCACATTACAGCATTCTTTGACTTTTAAAAGATCATTTTTGTAGCTATTGAAGATTATTAGCATAATAAACTGCATAGTCTATACATAGTATGTATTTTTTTTTTTTTTTTGGTCTTTTCGAGACAGGGTATCCCTGTAGCCCCACCTGTCCTGTGACTCACTCTGTAGACCAGGCTGGCCTTGAACTCACAAAGATCCATCTGCCTCTGCCTCCCGAGTGCTAGGATTAAAGGCGCGCACCACCACGCCCGGCTGATAGTGTGTATAGTTGTGTATATACCTTTTCATATGTACATATATACAGATACACACTTCTCATTTCTGTTTTAACTGTGGTAATAGCTTTGAAAAATTAGGACTAGATAAGAAAGGATATAAAAGATTAGTACCTTCTTTAGGAAAATCTTTAAATTTCTGTGTCCAGTCAATACTTTGAATTGCTTAATAGAAAATGTGTATAGTAGAAGCCAAGCATGGTGGTGCAGGCCTTTAATCTCAGTACTCAGGAGGCACAGGCAGGTGAGTTCAAGGCCAGCCTGGTCTACACAGCGAGTTCCAGGTCAGCTGAGGCTACAGGAAGACCCTGTCTCAAAAAAGAGCAAAAAAAAAAAAAAAAAAAAAAAAAAAAATGTGTGTAGTAGAGCAAGGTGCTGAGTTTCTGAGCTTACTGTAGTTTCCTGTCAGACACGCAATAGCAGTTTACCTTGTCGTAACTGTGACAGTCTGCTGTTCGTAGGTCAGTGCATCGGTAAGGCTGGTTTCTGGATAAAAGGAAGTATCTACATCTTCTCTAAATTATCCAAAAGGTTATATTTGAACATAGTAGTTATTGAATATAGGTTTAAACATAGTAGTTATTGAATAGTTTGTAGACTGCTTTTCCCCTGTAAGTTGTCTATTAATATAAAACTTTGAAACCAAACTGAACAGTCCAGTCTGATTCGATGTAAAACAATTATATTTCTTTTAGGAAATATCTGAAGAGATTATAGGATCACCCATTCCAGAACCCAGACAGCGTTCAAGACTTCTGAGATCTCAATCAGAAAGTTCTGATGAAGTTACAGAGTTAGATCTTTCACACGGGAAAAAAGATGCTTTTGTTTTGGAGGTAATACTGCACGGGCTAATTTCTTAAAAATTTAGGAAGATAAGGAATTTTACATTCAGATTCTAAACCAATGTGATAATTTTGTTAATAAATAATAATTATTATTATTATTGTTATTATATTTGTGGTCACCTTGAGACAGGGTTTCCTTGTAGCCAGCTATCCTGGAACTCACTCTGTAGACCAGGCCGGCCTTGCACTCAGAAAGATCCACCTGCTTCTGCCTCCTGAGTGCTGGGGTTAAAGGTATATACCACTGATGCCTGGCAATTTTGTAATATAACTGTTGCAGAGATCAGGAAAATTTTATTGTCGAAATGACACAGGCTTGAAGATATTGGAACTTGGTAACTGAAATTATAGTATAGATGGTTCTGAAGTAATCTGGCTTGAAATAATACTAAAATGCAAGTTGAACATTCCTCATCAAAAATCTTAAAGTCTGAATTACTCAGAAATTATAAATTTTGTGTCTGTGGAGGGTACTTATTTGGGTGAGTGCTTGTGTAACACACACAAGGCCTTCTTGTGTTTGAGACCAGCACCACATACACTGTTGTAAGTCTTCTGAAATGTCTTAAGAAAAGTGAGCCTTAAAAGAAAACAAAAATCTCAGTAAGCCCTTAGTATGTAAAATGTTTACTTAGAAGTATTCAAAGTTACTATGGAACAGTATCCTGATACTAGAATGTTTGTTTCATGTTAGATTTTCTAAAATTTATGTATTTAAAAAAAACTTTAAAAATATTTATTATTCTTATTTTATGTATACAAGTGTGTTGCCTTCAAGTATGAAAGTACACCTGTGTCATGTAATGCCCGTGAAGGTCAGAAGAGAGCACTAGATCTGGAGTTAAGGATGGTTGTTAGCTGCCATGTAGGTGCTGGGAACCAAACCTGAGTCTCTTCAAGAACAGCCAGTGCTCTTAACCTCTGATTCACCTCTCTAGCCCCCCTAAAATTTATATTTTTTAAAGATTTGCTTTAATTTTTATGTGTGTGTGTATATGTGTGTGTGTGTGTGTGTACATATGTGGGTATCTGCTGATTCTAGAGGAGGGCATTGGATTCCCTGGAACTGGAGTTACAGTTATGAGATTTGAGAAGAGCAGTACGCTCTTTTAATTGCTGAGCCATCTCTGTGGCACTCATATTAAATATTTTAGCAGGGAAAATGGCTGTTTTCTTCTGAAAATGTCTACTTATTAAATAATTAAAGTAACTTTTAAAGAATTAGAACTTTATTTAGTAGCAGTTTATAATAGTTGTAATCTTTTATTTTCAGATTGATGACACGGATGCCATGGAAGATGTGCACTCGCTCCTTACTGATGTTCCTCCTCCTTCAGGTGAAAGCGAACAGTACCTTTGAAATAAAGTTAGTTTATATGTTGGTGTTTTAGGTCATGATTTTTGTAAGACTAGCCTTATTTTTGTTTATTTACTATTTAGCAATTTATTATTTTGGTTTTGTTTTTTGGTCTTTTTGAGGTAGGGTTTTCCTGTAGCCCCAGCTGTCCTAAAACTCAATGTGTAGACCAGGCTGCCCTCGATCATACAGAGATGCGCCTGCCTGTGCTTCTGATTGCTGGGATTAAAGGCATGCACTACCCATCATTTATTGTCTTCGAGATGGGATCTCGTGTATCCTAGGCTGGTACTGAACTCTCTAGGTAGTCAAAACTACTGCAAGTTTTATATTTAAAGTTTCTTATAAGAGTTGAAGATGTCATTTTTAAAAACAAAATGAAAGTTTCACATATTTCTATTGTAATTGTTTTGGCAGGCTTTTATAGTTGTAATACAGAAATTATGCCTGGTATAAATAATTGGACCTCAGAAATACAGGTAAGCTTTTATTAAATTGAAGCCAGTACGACCTAAATTATTTTTGTAAGTTCCATTTAAATATTTTTTAACCTCCTAATGGCAATTAAGAAACTTTCCCTTTTTAATACATTAGCTAATATTAAATTATTTTCCAGTTTTATCAGTTGTTATGTTTTGTAGTTAAAAATAACAGAGGCTGCTTCCTCTCTCCTCCATCTAGATGTTTACGTCAGTGCGAGTGGTCAGACTCAGCAGTCTCAATCTGACTAATCAAGTTCTCAACAAGAACTTCAATGATCTCTGTGAAAATTTACTTAAGGTAGGAACTTGCTGACTCCATCTTATTTATTTTTTATTTTTTGACTCCATATTATTTAATGGGCCTCGGGACTGTGAGGTTAAAATTTAAAATATCTGCCTTTGTTAGTGACACCTTACAAGGTGTAGGCTGCACTGTTTTGTGTACTTGTCAGTCTTACCTGTGTCATCAGGTGAGGTGCTAGATTTATCTTTATTTTCCTAAGGCATGGTATTATAAAAGAAAAGCTGTTTAAATTAGTGAATAGCTTATAATTTTGTAAAAGCCTAGTACATCCATATAAACATTGTGAAGCCCATTTTTTGACTTCTTGACAAATATTCTATCTTTATTGGTGTTTCGACATTGTACATGGGGCTTGGTTTCATAAAGTCATGTTCATTCAAACATCATGTACTTTGACTGTTTTGACCCTTAACCCTTTCCTTCCTTCCTTTTTTCTGTCTTCTGCTCGTCCCTTCCTCCCACCCCAAAGTCCTGCTTCTTACTTTGACGTCATATATGTTTAAATGATTATATATACATATATATAACCACTTAAATCTTACCACTTAAATACTAAAAATGTGTTTTTAATATAAAAACAGACAAAACAGTAGATGAATTTTATTTCATTATTTTAAACTTCATTTGTCATAATCTCCATTATCAGAACAGCACACATTCATAAGTTTTCAATGCAAACAATTGACCTTGCTAATGTTTTCCTTTATGTAGAGCTTGTATTTTAAACTACGGTCTATGGTCCCCTGCTGCCTTTGCCATGTGAATTTTACAGTATCTCTTCCTGAAGATGAATTAATTCAGGTAATTAAAATTCAGTCTGTTATTTAAGAAGGTTTCTAGCATTTTCTCTAGAATAATTTTGCCATAACTGAGTAACTTCAACATACAATATTTTAACTCAGAATAGCTTAAGATTGTATTAGTACACGCCAGGATGAGTATTTCAGTTTTTTGAATTCTGGTTGTCTGCAGCTGTGCCCAATGTGTGCTCCAGCAAGCATGCGATAGAATGGGAGCTGCACATCTGATCTTTCCAGTCCCCATCTTTTAGAGAAGACCCTTGAACACTTTCTGAAATGTCTAGGTTTAGCTTTGCATGGTGAATATTACATAATTCCAATTGAGCCTCTTAAGCAGGAAAGGCAAATTAACCAGTTGATACAGGTTGCCTCATGGTTCTGAAAGCTACTTAATAAGAACTTCATTTTAGCAATGATTATTTTGCTAATAGTTGCCTGTATAATTCTAGGTTACAGTCACTGCGGTTGCAATAACTTTTGACAAAAATCAGGCTTTACAAACCACAAAATCCCATGTTGAAAAGTCACTACAAAGAGGTAAATATTTGCTGTGTGGGAAGTAAAGTACATGTTTGTATATATTACAGTTCTGTGACGGGTTCTTAATATTGAAAAGATCGTTACTAAATAGATAGCTGATGCATTTCTTTGTCTCTCAAGCCTCCACAGATGTTGAAGAGCTTCTGCAGTTCCCTCTGGAGCTCTGTTCCGAGTCACTTCCTTCCCAGCCTTTCCTACCAGCCAAAGGTTGGTTAAGTAGAAATGCAAGCACAGATCCTAGCTCCTAGATCCATTTTCTCACCCCTTCATGCTGGTCAACCTTTAATCTTGAGATTTATCCTTCATTCCCACACTGTATGTTTCTCCATGTTCATAAATGGGGAAAATGGTGTTCTTGTTTGAATTTGTTAAGAATTTCTCATAAATGACAAAGGTCTGAGATTCCATTCTCAGACTTCATTTATGCTAAAATTATATTTTTTTAAAGATTTGGATTTCCCAATGTATTTTTACACAGAATATCTTTGGCATTGCAATTAGAATTGGTAAGTCCTCTTCTAACAGCAATCTGTTTTAAAATGCTTGGGTTTTCTTAGACTCTCCAGGGGATGCTCCAGTTAGTCAGGATTTAGCTTCCTGTCTGTTGTGTTTCTTGGCTTTAATCAAAGAACATTGTTTTTATAAGAACCTGATAGTTTTAGAATACAAAACAATTACCTCTTCATGGCAAAACGATTTTGATTTGTACACTCTATGGAGAAGAGTGCAGGGTATTTTGTTTTTCCTGTTTACCTTCTGGTTTCAGTATAATTTTAGTTACAACTTTCCCAAATTATTGTGCTTAATCTTACATATTTGGCAATATAGTAAATGTAAATATAGTTTGTATTTTTTCCTAATGTTTTTAATTTGAGAAATCATTCATTTAAAAAAAAATTCAAACTAGTTGTTTTGATCTTTATTGTATTTTTTTCCTTGCAGCTTTGCTTTGATATTGTATTTTTTAATAATATATTTATTATATTATAATTAACATAGTTTCTATGTATGAATCACTTTAAATGACACCGTTATGTAATATACATATGTATAGGTGTAGAGATAAGCCATTTTCAAATTCTGACCTTCCTAACCTGGTACCTGTGGTCATCTTCCCTTTATATTACCAGCTAGAATTCCAGTTTAGAATGCTATAGAAATTTTTAATATTCATCAACTTCCTTGATAGATAATCTGAGTTCAATTTTATGAATTAAATGGAGTTTCTAAACCCGACTTTGTTATGATAAGAATCTTCCTTGTGCTCATTTGGTGCCTTTTTTCTAAGGGCCCACTTTCTACAGAGACTTATCTTTCCGGAGTGTTAGCTCTGAATCCCTTCTGGGATCAAGAAACCAATCTCTCAAACCCTCAATGAAAATTTGATCAGTTGCTAACTTACAAGACTATATGCTTGGAATTGGGGTGCAAATGAGCTTAGTTTTAACCATGTTGTCCAATCAGACTCTGTAGACAGTTAGATTGAAGCTTGTAAGTTTGCCTTGTGTATACTGATGACTTCCAAAATGTCTCCAAGGTAAATGTTACTAACACTTTTGGTCATTAGTACGAAATGATATTTTGTTATTAAAGAACAAGGGAGGAAATATTTGCATCGAGTAAGTCCTATTTGAGCAGGACCTGAAGCCTTCATAGGTCGTCTTGGGCAGCATGGAGAGGAGCAGAGGTGGCGACAAGCAGCAGAAAGGGCCTGTGCGGTGCTGCTGTGCGGCTTCGAGGGCCGGGCTGGTCTCCTGATCTCTCAGCCTCCGCATTACCTGCCTAAAGCAGGAGTTTGACTGCCCTTCTAGCCTTTAAATGAATTGACACAAATTTTAGGGGTTTCTATATTTTATGATTCTTCCATTGTTAAAATGTTACTATTAAAGAAGTAAATCAAGGGTGGATTTCATGCACAAGGTCAAAAAACTTCATAATTCCAGATGTTTCCAATAAGCTCTGATGAGTTAAACCAATCTGTCAGACTCCTCCAAGCTGCTGAGGTTTTTCAGAGGTGTGTTTGGGGTACTTCGGAGGGGCTGAGGAGGGAAGGGCGTGAGAGCTACACTTGGTGTCAGCCTCAGCTCTCTAGCTCGTATACATTACTTTTCTGTGTGCTATTTCACGATTGAAACACAGTGCATCAGACCATGCCTCCTTCTTTGTCAACATACCATCACCTCTCCTAACATGTCTACCCTGTAACAGTGTTCCATCTATGTGCTTTCCCTTGACCACTTGAAGCTGTGTAAGCACTGAAGGTGTGTCTTGCCCTCCATAGTGGTCTGGGTGTTTGGTTTGTGCCACATGCTTGTAAGTTATCCTTCATCTCGTGTTTTAGGAGGACATGGGACCAAAAAAAACCATGTATTAACAGTTATTTTAAAGTGTTTTGGAAAATTTGAGGGTAAAATCGGTTTTGAAAAGGTCTGAAAACTAGAGTAACAGTCTTCTAGCATGAGTGGAGTATTTATGTGCGGAAACACGACATTGTTACCTAGACTAGCAGAATTATTTCTTTTTATTTTTCTTATTTTTTAAAATGTATTTATTTTTTTATATGTGTATGAATGAATGTACTGTTTGCATGTAGGTCTGTGCACCCATGTCGTGCAATGCCACGGAGGTCAGAAGAGGGTGTCGGTTTCCCCTGGAACTGGAGTTAAAAACGGTTCTCAGCTGCCATGTGGGTGCTGGGGATTGAACCCAGGTCTTCTGCAAGAGCAGTCAGTGCTCTTAACCCCTAGGTCATCTCTCCAGCCCCCAGAAGAACTATTTCTTACTGAAACATTTTAAGAACTTTGGCTTGTAGTTAACATTCTTCTTCTTATCAAAAGTAGGATGACTTATTAAATTTACTTCCTGGTATATTGACAGAGAGAGTAGTTTCAGGAGCCAAGGATAGTATATTTATTAGAAGTATCAAAAAAAAAGTATCATCTGTTTGGGTGTAGATAAATCTTTATCTTTTTCTTATCCAAAATGGTTAAATGTCCTGCAGAAATAGTGTTTCAGTTCCATGTGTCCTAAGTTATCTCGTGGAATCAGCCTGGGCCTGAATTGTCCACCTGTGTTTGCTTCCCTATTGCTTTTATCATTAATATCCATACCTCGGGGATCCCCCCCCCGAAATGTTTTTAAAATCCTTTAAAAAATGATGTATCGGTGCTAGAGAAATGGCTTAGTGGTTAAGAACACTAGCTGTTCTTGTAGAGGACCTGGGTTTGTTTCCCAGCGCCCACATGGCAGTTAACAACCATCTATAATTCCAGTTTCAGGGGACTGCAATGCCCTCTTCCAACCTCTGTGGGCATTGCATGGCATGAGTATACTTACACACATGCAGGCAATACACTCTAATAAAGTATTTTAAAAACAATATATAGAGAAAAATGATATATTAAATACAGTAAAAATGGGGAATCTGAGTAAAGGCATTGTGGGTAAAAAGGAAAAATGAGTGATTTTTCTCTAGAATGCAGGTGATATCAATAGTTTTGTGCTTTAATTTTTATAAAAGGTTAACATTATTATTATTATTATTATTATTATTTGTCTTTTCAAGACAGAGTCTCCCCCCAGCTGTCCATTATTTTAAGTCTGAAGACATAAATCTTGAGATAGTTACCATGCTATATATAGAGCTTAAGAATGTAGACAACTGTAAGTCATATACTGTAGATTTTCAGATACTTTATAATCTAATCCATTAAAGAGTAATAGCTTCATTTAAGCATTACTAGTTTAATACTATCAAAGTTTAATTAGGATAATTTAATTCTTTTAAAGAAAACTATACAGAATGTGGTCTTCTAATCCTGCTTCCACTTGTATTTCCTTCCTCCCACGGGGCTGCCTTGTTCCCTTGTGCTCAGTGGGATAGGCTGCAGGGTAGCAGATGGACTGTGTACGCCATCAGATTCTGACCAAGGAGCCAACATATGTTAGAAATCTTCATGTTTGTTTTTTTGAGACAGGTCTTACTATTTGGCCCTGGCTGAACTGGAACTTGTGCAGAATAGGCTGGCCTTGACCACACAGAGTGAGTTATGCTGCCTTTCCATCCGAGAATGGTGGGATTAAAGACATGAGCTTTCTTTTGTCTTTTGATATAAGAGAAAACAAGGTAGTTTATATGCCTACATCGTATAGTGTTCTGTGTAGTTGGTCATCTACGTCAGAAGGTTTTTTTATAATCTTCATTTTCATTGGAGGCTAAAAGAGTTACTTTTTCATTTTGTCAAGTCAGTGGATTTTAAGTTTGTTTCAGTTTAATGACTTGCCTAACATTATTTTAAACTAGCAATCCAAAGTATAAATCTTAATGTTTCTGAATCCCTGTCTGTAGCTCTTTATGCTGACTGAAGGCATCTTCACATAGGAGTGCTCTGTTGCATGTCCTCCATGTCTGCTTTTCAGAAAAGCTGTATATTCTTGACATTATGGTCAAATGGTAACAACAGTAAAAAAAAATGTGCAAACATTGTTCATATAATTGGATGGCCAGAGTAATGGCGGGCCCTGAACAATGCCGATGCTGAAGGCCTGAGAATGAGGAGATGCAAATTAAAGAAAGGCAAGCAAGGTGTGGTGGCGCATGCCTGTAATCCCAGAACCTGGGAGCCTGAGGTGAGAGGAATGAGTTGCCTGGGCTGTTACAGTGTAAGACCCTTTCTTAGAATAAAAGAAAAAAATCTGTCAATAAATAAGTAAATAAATATTTAACAAAAACTTAAAAATGTATTCATAACTTGTCCAAGAAACGGGAAGGGATGAAAGGGAGTTAATTCATGGAGAAGGAAGAACCGGAATATTGGTCTCTAAACTTTATGGCAGCTGCAAGACCTTGAGGTCCAGAGACAGGCAGAGGAATACAAAGCAAAAGAAAAATGACCTGGGCTGTTAGTAGATGGGCAGCAGCCGCATGGAAGGGAAGCCATAAAGGACACCAGGAAGAGGAAGTGAACGTGCCTGGAAATGGAGCAGGAATGTGGAAGGGCACTTAGGATGAAAAGTAGTTTAGGAACTGGGCGTGGTGGGGCGTGCCTTTAATCCCAGCATTCAGGAGGCAGAGGCAGGCGGATCTCTGTGAGTTCAAGGCCAGCTGGGACTACAGGAAGGAGACCCTGTCTCAAAAGGACACCCCCCCCAAAAAAAAACTGGTTTAGGATATTTGTCTTTAGTTGGAAATGTAAGTGACCCCAAAATAAGCTAATTGTCCGTTATCTATTATATGCATTACCTGTGTCTTGCTTTTGATTTTTCTCTTGTGAGCTATTAAAATTGAAGTGATTATTTCTATCTTTATTGTCTTAAAAGTTTGCAACTGTAACATTGTAATTTCATAATCAATTCCTCCACATCTAAGGATCATTAAAGATAGGGGTATAGTCAGTGTTCAGATTCATCGTTTGCTTAAGTCATTTGTTATAGATGGATAGAAATGCCTCCAGTGTGTAAAACCCAATTAGATTATCATAGATTAAAAATCAGACTGTTTAAATGGAAAAATATGGCTTAAAATGTGAACACTCCAGGTTTCGTATATTTTAGTTTACAAGATAATATTGTTTTGTGGGAACTTTTAAGAGAACTTTTAAAACTTTATTGTTTTGGGAACTTTTAAGAAAACTTTTAAAACTTTATTGTTTTAGGAACTTTTAAAAAGATAAATTAAAAATTATTTAGAACAAAGATGATTATTAAATTCTAATGTTAGGAAGTAAAAAGTCAAAAAAGTTAGTGATTGGTGTTACAGCTATCTTTGTCCACTGTGTGATGTTCAACAGAATACCTGAAACAGGCCAGAGATTTCCTGGCTCACAGCTCTGGAGGCTGAAAAGCCCTGTACCGAGGTTCTGCATCTGACAGGGGCCTTCTTGCTGCATCATAGAATGGAAGAAGGGCAGATGAGACAACAGGGCCCTGTCTCACCTAGGAGGTTGGGACCCTAACCACCTCTTTAAAGGGCCTACTTCTCAGTACTTTGTAAATTAAAATGACATTTTAACATATGCTTTTAACATAACCTCAGCTGACATACTTTTGTTGATTATGACAAATTACTTAAAAGAACTTTAGAAGCATTGGAGAATATACAATTGGCATCGAGGGAGGAAGAATCCTTGCTTTTTGTTTTTGTCATTTGTTCGCTTACTCATTTCTGTTAATCTGCATACTGGTGGACCTAGGCCTTGCTAAATGCTGCTACAGTAAACTTAAGAATAATAAATCCGAAGCTCTATTTGCCAGATTAAGATAGTTAGATTTGTTTGTGAGTGGCAGTTTTCACTTAATGGTGACTTTTTTTTAAGTTACTAAGATGGCCTTGTCATTGTATCCCTGTCTGGTCTGGTACTTGCTGTGTAGCCCAGGTTAGTCTTGAGCTCTTAACAGTCCTCCAGCCCTGGACTGTCCTCCAGCCCTGGACTCCTAGAATGATAGCTGTGTACCACTATGCCTAGATTTAATGGTGATTTTGTGAAAGAAGATGGCTTAGTGGGTTAGAGGACTTGCCACAAAGCCCCATGACCTGAGTTCAGAGATGGCTCAGTGGGTAAGAGGACTTGCCACCAAGCCCATGACCTGAGTTCAGCCCCGGGACCCACATGGTGGGATGATGCAGCTGTCCCCGTCCCTGCTGGTCGTCCCTGCTGGTCGTCCCCGCTGCCCCCATCTTGTAAATAAAGAATAAAAAGCAGAGCAATCTTTTCCTTGCATTATATGGGAACGACAGTGGAAGAATGGACTGCGTATGGCTTGATTGCTGTCTTCACAGAGCAGCTGGGCTTCTCACATGAGAAGTGCTCCTCCATGTTCTTCCACAGATATGCACATGACGCAGAACTTAGTACTAGCTCCCTGAGAGCCTGAATGACCCTTGATGAGAGTTTATCCTTAAATAATGAATTAACTCTGTTGTCTTTCATCTAGCATTGACTTGCATATTGCTTGTTGTTTACTTTTAATTAGATTTATCAATTTGCCAGTGAGCCAGGCTGTTATACCTGTAGTACCTTCTCATTTGAAGGTTTCTTGGGAAACCAGGCTGTGTTGAACAGCCAGGAGTCTGAAGTCTTAAAGTATCTGTGTTATACAAAGCAGTCAGGTGCCAGGGTTCCCCCCCCCCCAACCAGCTCACCTTAAGCAGCACCTTTTGTCATGAAGGTCATAGGAAGTGTGTTAAGTGATAACCCTGCTCTTCTAAAGTGAGGTTAAAATAGTCTCTTGCAAACTTGTCTGAAGAATACCTCCAACTTAAATATATTTGATGACAAGAAATAGCACTGTCCACTCTCTTTTTCTCTCCCTTTTTAATTTTTTAGGGGACAGTATTAGTGATTTCACAGAGCTCCACCTGCTGGGATTAAAGGCGCATGCCACCACGCCTGGCATAGGCCACAAATATTTTATGTAGTGCTTTGTGCCTTATCCTTTCCACTTGATATAGTTTAGGGTTGCTGTTGAACTGTTCATGGATGCTACTTGGGAATTACATATTATCCCAATAATACTGGGTTATGGAAGATAATTTCATTTTAGTGATTTCTAAAAGTATTTCAGGCATTCATTCCTTCTTGTACCTGAATTAAAAAAAAATAGTTTATAGAATGCCTAATCCGAATGTATACTTTTTCCTTTTTTCTTGGTGGATATCAAGTCCCAGGGCTTTGTGCATGATAGGCAAGCACACTTCTACAGAGCTACATCAAACTAGCCCTTGGTTTCTTGAGATAGCCTAGGCTGACCTTGAACTTGCCTTCTTCCTACCTCCACCTCCCAGGTTGATATGTGCTATCATAGCCAGCCCAACTGTACTTTTGGTAATTCTATACCAACCGAGTCTGTCCTGTCCAACAGTGACCCTGGACTCTGTAAGCCAGGGGTAGAACATTTGCTGCCTCTGTATACACTGAGTCCCTTCCTGTCCTGTGTAGTCACTAGAGACCCAGAAAGCCTCAACCTGAGTCAGGATGACGGCCCAGTTGGTCTGTGATGGTTGAAGGTCATGCATGACATGGCACCTCACAGGCATCTCGTGCACTGCACCTAGTGATCCATTTAGAAATCAGCTCCACCTTCACCTGATGCCATGGTTAGCTTCTAGTCACGTGCTCTATACAAATGATAGTGATGAGAGGGTTGCTTTCATTGGAGAGAACATTCTGCACAAACCATGGTTTGAGTAATAACACATTTAATTAAAAAATATTACCAAATGATCAATGTATTAAATAGAAATGAGAAAAATACTTAAAAAAACTGGACAAACCAAATTATTCTCATTGTTCCTAATGTTCTAAGTTGGTGGCACTTTTTTTTCCCCCGTTTGTTTCGTTGAAACAGAAATTCAGATATATTAGGACAGAGGATGAACAATAAAAGTAGATTGAGTTTTTAAACAAATTCTGAGTGTGTGTATGGGGGTAGGTCTTTGTGTAAGTGTATGCACATGAATGCAGGTGCCCATGGAGGCCAGAGGAATCAGACCTCCCTGGAGCTAGAATTACAGGCAGTTGTGAGCTGCCTAATGTGGGTGCTGGGAACTGAACCTTGTTCCTCTGGAATGCAGGAAGCACTCTAACCCCTAGGTTGAGGTTTTATAGTGTTTCTTAAATTTGCATAGTGTCTTTAATATGCATAATGAATACTTAAAATAACCAGAGGATGCCTGGACACTACCTACGCTCACCAGGCATCTGGAAACAGCATGGTCTGTGTTTGGATTCCTAGTTGTGTCTCTGGTGATTGCTCACCCTTGGAGCTTCCTGGATTCTGGTTGCTGGTGAAGTCAAATGAAGGGGGTCAGCGGAAGCAGCTCCAACATGTGAAGCATGGGTCATCACCTCGTGGTGACTGTTAATTGCACTAGCTCTCACACCCCAGCCTTGTCCTTCCATTCTTCATTTCTGACCATCCTCCCTTCCACTCTGGTCTTCTGTCTGTCCTGTCTTCTTCCATCTTGCCATCCTACTAACACTCTACTTTCTGAATTTTCTTAGGAAACTCATTTTTCGTTGTCCTAAGCAGTCAACCTTCCTGGGCATGGTATTTATTAATGGGGCTCATTTTCATATGAAGGAACTTCATTGTAAACCTGAATACTTCTATTTGGTTTGCTTTATAATGAAGCCATAAAGATTTACCACTGTTCTTCTGGCATATAGAAGATATTAACAAACAGCAAAGAAGAGATTTGCCTTGTACTTAGCATCAAAGCTAATGTTGTTCATATTGTCTTATTAGAACACCTGGAGAGTGCAAGTTCTAACTCAGGTATACCAGCTGCACAGAGAGGTGAGTTTGTCTAATTAAGCACATAGTCACCCAAGGTGTGAGATTCTAGTTTGGTAGTGCATAAAATTACAGATATAGGAATGCACCAGAAAATGGAATAGAAACCAAATTTAGCTTTATTATAGTTAAAATGTTTTTTAAAGATTAAGTATTTGAATTTTTTAACATGTTAGTAGTTTTCCCAGCTTCTAAAATTTTAGCTCTTTAACTTTTAAACATGGAAGTGTAAAAAGTTATGAGTTATAAATGGGGCTTATACCATGTTCCCATTCCATCCCATGTTGTCAGAGGCTTTGTTGCCAAAAATCAGGCATGGAAACAGAATATTGACAAAAAATGGTTCTTATACCATTTTAATAGTTGAGTTACTGTTGGTGGAAAGAAGATATGTAGTAAGAGCTGTGTCAGCTTGTTGTGAGATGGTGGTGCTTTTTTTTTTTTTTCCTCCTTCCAAGCATTTCCTTGATTTTATTTTTATTTTAGGTTGAAAATAGGGAACTGGATTACTCATAATGTTTGGATATAAGTTAAAGTTCTCCAATAAAAGGAACTAACTATTGTAAATTCAAAGAACTGGAAGTAGCTAAGCATCGTCTTTGGTCCTGCTGTTGGTGTGTCCGCTGGACCCCATTTTGGTCTCCCTAAGGGACCACACACCCATGCTGCCTGTGCTTAGCCAGCCAGCCGGGGACTGGCTTTGGACAAATTAGTGTCTGAAGCTTGACTCTTCATCACCTCCCCGCTCTATTCCGAAAAGGACCATTCTTTTTTTAAGTCAGTTAAGTTACATCATCATTAGTATTATGACGAGTAAGATACGTCATCCATATTTTTTCTTTGTGTTTTCTTTTGTTTTCTGTCTGTGTTTTCAGCAACGTCAGTTGATTACAGTTCCTTTGCAGACAGATGCAGCAGCTGGATAGAGCTCATTAAACTGAAAGCTCAGACCATAAGGCGCGGATCAATTAAGACAAGTAGGCGGATGTTTCTACCACGTTCTGATGATCTGAGAAGCATATCCCTCATTTCCCAGTGGTGAAGGCTAGACCTTACTGCCTAATGATAACATTGCCAATCAATCCTGTATTTGAGTGTGAAAGCTGCGGACACTCATGCTCATTATGAAGAGTTATTAAAGAGCCTGTAGATGTTACTCTTAGCCGTAGGACTGTTTTCATAGCAGTATATGAGTAAGTATTCTATCCTCCTAGATAGATAGATGGAAGGTAATGGCCAGCCCCTACAGGACCCAGCGTTCTATTTTTATGGCATCTGTCAGCTTTCTAAGTGTGAGACACAGAGTACTGAAAGGATAAAGAATGTCTGCAGAGAAAGTAGTTAACTTACCCTGTTGTTAGACTTGAGATCAGTAATTTAATGTTCTGGATAGCCTATGTATTTTGGTAGATTTTGAGGTAACCATATTTGACTGAGTGTACAGTACATTAAAAAGGAAAACAAAAAAACCCCTACATTTTAAAGGAAAGAACACAGGACATAGGACCAGTCAGATCTGGTTTTGGATCTTAGGAATGCTAAATTTGTAGCTGGGTGACGAGGGGCAAGCTATTTGATTTCTCTGCGCTTCCGTTTCCTCATGTGTCCATGGGGTGATGGCCGATGTCGCTGGGTTGTTGTAAGGATTGGAAACATACATGTATGCTTCTGGCTTATTGCAGCTGTTTAGTAAGTGGCAGCTGTTTTATTTGTTACATCTTTTAGACAGGCAAGATTGTTTAAGGTTTCACAAGTTATGAGTTTGTTTAATTAAAAAGTTTGGAAAAGAAATATTTTACAACTAGATAATGTAAGTTATCTGGGAGTTGACAGTGATGAAGTCGTCTGAAAAAGATGGGCAATTATCCTGGGAGCCATAACAACTTTCACACTCTCCTGTGATAACGCGTTCCTGCAGCAGACCCTCCTGCTCTGCGCTTTGTCTCTCCACTGTGTAACGATCACTGTGCGCAGCTACACTGCATCACCATTTTCTTTTGCAGGAATGCTGTTTTTCTTCCAAAAGAACCCATCCCAGCATCTCATGTTCCTCTCTCTATTTCACTTGCATGTGATGCATGATCATTTCTTTTCTTTCGTGACATGGCTTCGCCTCAGACAGCTGAATGTATCACCACTTGCTTGGAAACCTTAGGGTGCTCAGTTACCTGTGTCTGCTCTTAATTGTGTCTTCTCTTCTCCATTTTAGCGGTGACAGTTGAAAAAGCGAGTCCAGTGGGTGAAGGAAATTTCCGGAATCGGTCTGCCCCGCCCTGTACAAATTCCACGGTTGGGGTTGTTAAGATGACGCCTCTTTCTTTTATTCCTGGAGCAAAAATAACTAAATATCTTGGGATAATTAACATGTTTTTTATTAGAGAAACGACTTCTCTCCGTGAGGTAATTTTTTAGAAGTTATTTCATTTAAAAAATGTTCTCGGAAGATGTGGTTACAAAACCAAGTTTCAGGTTATTTTTTTCTTCCAAATAGCATAGACATTTTTACTTACCTATTTGTGTATTAATAATCAGTCTGGATAGATTTTTATTAGACTTACCAAATTTCCTATCTGTGACTCACATTACAAGAGTTGTGTTAGATTTAAGCCCATTTAGTTGTAGAAGTTCTAGGTCTTTTTTTTAAAATTTTTTTATTTTTATTGATGCTTTGTGTATTTCATACATCATTTTCCAATTCAGTTCAGGCATATATCCCCTTCCCTTCCCCCACCCCACCCCTACCTATCCCAGATCATGCATTCTGCCGTAACTTTTCTGCATCTTTCTCTGTTTTTTTGTTTTGTTTTGTTTTCATTTTTTTTTAACAATAAGTGATAATTTGTGAGTACAAGCATCCTTCATGTAAAACCAATTTGCGAGCAGTTGTGCCCAAACCCACACAGCTCATGGGTCCCACCATCCAGCAGGGGGGGTTGTATGTTCAATCAAGTTGATCAAATGAGTGTCCAGTCTATATTGTTGTAATTTCACCATTCACCCCAATCACAGCCCTTACATTCTACCATGCCCCCTCTTCCGCAGATTGTTCCCTAGGCTTAGAAAAGTTCTAGGTCTTATAAAGCAGTAACTTTCTTATTTTTGATTCAAGACTTAAAACTGCTATGACAGGAGAACTCAAGTTTTTTCTCAGTAGATGTATGCTTGAGATTTATTTATTTATTTATTTTTCATATATTTATTATGTGTGCACATGCACTTGGAGGTCAGAGGACAACTTGTGAGAATTGGTTCTCCTTCCTCCACGAAGGTCCCAGGGATTGAACTTGGGCTGTCAGGCTTGGTGGCTGCCACCTTCACCCACTGAGCCATCTTGCTGGCTCCTGACATACATTTTTAAAAATTTTTATTTTTTGTGTGTATGAATGTACTGTCTGCATGTAAATCAGTGCACCCATGTCATGCAATGCTGCGGAGGTCAGAAGAGGGTGGCGGATTCCGCTGGGACTGGAGTTAAAGACGGTTCTCAGTCGCCACGTGGGTGTTGGGGATCAAACCCGGGCCCTCTGCAAGAGCAGTTGGTGCTCTTAACTACTAGATCATTTCTCCAGCCCAAACTTTTTAAGTTTTATATGTTATGGTTAAAGTTCACAATCAAGGTCGCTCTATCATATCATTTGTAACACAGGAATTTAATCTCAAAAAAGGAGATTATATTGTAGCTTACATTACGGGCTGGTGAGCAGTTTAGAATTATGAATAGGTAACATTAAATAATAGAGATGAGAAACTTAGGAATCTATATTTTCACAGCAGTAGATTGTGTTTTGGAAGAGTGTTGACTATTAAGAAGAGTTCACCATGTCTTTCTTGTAGTCATGGGAAGCACGTCTATTCTTGGTTCTTAGCTGTCTCCACAACATGCTTGCCTCTCCCAGCACTATATGCACAATATGTTTTTTAAATTTTATTTATTTCTGTATGTGTATCAATGTACTGTCTGCATGCAGGTCTGTGCACCCGTGTCGTGCAATGCCGCGGAGGTCAGAAGAGGGTCTCGGATTCCCCTGGAACTGGAGTTCTCCTGGAATTGGAGTTTCAGACGGTTCTCGGCCGCCATGTGGGTGCTGGGGATCGAACCNAACTCTTGGTAGGTTATACAGGCTCGAGTGGATGAACTCAACTGAAGGACATTTGGGCCCACAAAGTAGACTGATAACAGGCGAATTATATATAAAAAAAGAGTAAATTAAAATTGGGCAGGGGGCAAAGAGGGGGAGGGCAGATAGGAGAGGGGATACTATCAATTATATGGTATGAAAATGCAAAATACAATTAAAATTTTTTAAATGGTTTTAGCCAGATGTGGTAGCTCACATCTCTACTCCACACCTGTGGAGGCAGAGGTAGCAACATCCTATGAGACTAGGCCAGCTGGTCTACATAGGGGGTTCAGGCCAGTGGGCTACAGAGAGACTTCTCTAACCACCAGCACCTCACTGTGACTAGAAGATAATTTTATCCAGGAAAAAGCCAAGCTTTGAGAGTGTCAAGGACGTCTCTTTAGTTATAATTATCTACACGTAAGCTAGTGGCTGAGCACACACACACACACACATATGAACACACCTATTTATCCCTTCTCACACCTGCCCAAATGACAAAGAGTAACCTGCATTTCAGCTTCCTAAGTGCTGTTCTCAGGATACTCCCCTGGGCCAGAAACCTAGGCTGTTAGCACTAGGCAGAAACAGTCTTATCATTTATCATGAAACATGGGTTCTGGGAACCAAGTGGGGCAGCCTTAAAACAGCTCAAATAAATAAATAAGCATCTGTCCCCGTCACAGGCTCCTCCTCTCAGTGAGGCAGGCGAGACCCAGCAGCAACCAGTGCACAGGGAACGCCTCTGTTCCTCGGCTCAGCCATGAGCCTGTTCCAGAAGTTCACTGAGAAACTCATGGAACAGTAACTCAGTATAGAAAGTCCAGAAATGGTTAAGAGCAGTAACTAGGCATATGAGATGTGAAAACAGATCTGAGCTGTGTGGGACCATGGTTATGAATAAACTCATCAAAATCTGTTTTAAGCATCTGTAATCAGAGTGCTGAGAATCAATTCTTTTAGAGGGAACGGAGTGGGCAGGCTCCCTCCGGCCGGCGGTTCAGTGCTCCTTACCTGGTTCTTATTTGGATTCTCCATGAAGACACACTGCTTCATGATGTAGGAAACCACAGCATTCCCTCCCAGTGCAGCAACGTGAGCTCTCACCATTGCGAAGACCTCAGCAATGAAAGCATGGAGAAAACCACTGACTCCTCCTTCCTGAAATAACGTAGAGTACCGTCACGTCACATGTGTGTGCACGAATGTACATAAAATGCCAAAAGACACACAGTGTGGATTCTAAATTAATATAAAAGACAATAACCTAAATTTTCCTCATAGTGAGGCGCTTTTTTGCATGAACAAACTTTTAATGAACATAGCCTTCACACTGTTATCACTAAAGTCCAGTTAAATTGTAACTCAACCTGTGACCAGCTAAAATCATACAGCTTTTACTTTTTACCAACTTGTGGTACTAGGAGCACTACCAGGATCTTGTGCATGTCTGGCACATACTCTCATACTAACCTGCATCACTGGCTCCTTACTATTGTTTAAAATGCTTACTTTTATTTTAAATTATTCCATGTGTGATTATGGTTACATGTACACGTAAGTGCAGTGCCCACAGAGCCCAGAGGAGGTATGGATCCTCTGGAACTGGAGGTTACAAGTGGTTGTGACCATCTAACATGGATGCTGGGAACCATCCAGTCCCTTGTTGTATTTATTACATGGGGTTGCACTGTGGCCAAGGCTGACTCAGACACTAAGCTTACTGCCTCACCCCGCCTTGCATCTGTTTTCCACATTACATGCTAATACCTAATTCCAACAGTCATACAAAATAAACATTCTGATGCACTTGCTATGGAATGAAGCATCGCTTTGAGTACTTCTTTCCATTCAATCAATGCCAAATAAAATATGAATTAAAGGCCAGTCAATTAGTTAAATGCTTTTCATTTAAGTTTCTGTCCGTTCTATTGGTGGTTGTGGATGATCTATTAGGAATTTCTGACTTTAAACTGCAAGTAAGGGAAAAGGAGAGTCTACATTATTTTCTTAAAGCCTGTCTTTTTAAAAAGATAAAAAGATCCCCCAAGTCATCTTGTACAGCTATCACTTTTCTTTTAGGATTAGTTCATTTTTAACTGCGTCTGTATGTGGCATGTCCAGGTGCCCCCAGAAGTCAGGGACACTGGACCCCTGGGAGCTAGTTACTAGGAGTTTTGAGCTACCTGATATGGGTGTTGAACCCAGGTGCCTTTGCAAGAGTAGTACTTTCTTCTAACCGCCATCTCTCCAGCCCCAATGCCTTCTCTTCTTAAAATTAATAAATCCAATTAGGTGTTTCTGACTGCCTCTAACTCGGCCACAGCTCTGCATAGTCTTTATCACTTGTGCTCTGAATACTAAATCAAGAAATTCTGGAGGCAGAGCATATACCAAGGGTTATTTTTAAAGAGACTGACTAACAGCCGGGCGTGGTGGTGCACGCCTTTAATCATAGCACTCGGAGGAGTGTAGGGCAGTTGGATCTTTGTGGAGTTTCAAGGCCAACCTGGTCTACAGAGTGGTTCCAGGACACCTGGGCTACAGGAGACCCTGTCCCGAAAAGACCAAAAAAAAAAAAAAAAAAAAAAGAGAGAGGGGCTGACTATAAGCAAGTGTCTTGTCAATGAAAACCACGGAATGTGGTGCAACTGCCACACCAGTGGCCACTGCAGTGAAGTCTATAGGAAACAACACTGAGCTGTGAGAGCTTTAGCAGCAGAGTATGGGGACAAAAGTCTCTGGACCCAGTGTGGCAGGGTGGCTTGTGCCTGGGCAGCAGGGTCACATGTACCCAGGAGTTCAAGACCAACCTGGGCAACACAGTGTCACCCCATCTCACAACAAAAAGAAATCTATTGGTTCAAAATCGTCTACCTGTGCAGTATCAGGAGCAGTAGAAAAGGAAATAGCAAAGGTATGCCGGCTTCTAGAGCCAAGCCTTTGTCAAACTTAAATGGATTTGAATTCATTGGTCAGAGGCTCTGAGAATATTTAACATACTTTATTCTGCACTTCAACATAATTAGAGTATTATTAAAATTAGATCTTAAAGGAAGCAGCCACCTAATTAAATACCCTGTTGGAAGCTATCTGTTCATTCACATAAAAACATATTGTGCGGGCTGGAGAGATGGCCTAGCGGTTAAGAGCGCGACCGCTCTTACGAGGCCCGCATGTAATATCCTTTCTCTATAATGTCATCTATTCTCACAAAAATACAGTTTCATGTTTATGTAGCATGACTTATCTTCACAAAGTTACCTACTTTCATCCTTATAATTTTAAAATTAAAATATAAAATTCAGACATTAACAGAATATGATAAAAAAGTTCTCCATTATTTCATCTGTTAGAGATACTACACAAAGACTTTACATTCAGAAGCTATGTCTTCTATATAATTCTATCATAAATAATTATACTCTATTCCAAACTTTGGCCATGCCATTTTTTTTCTCTGAAAATCGTCAAAAATAAAGGAATATTATTTGGAATCCTCTAATGCTAATAATTGAGTTAAAGAGGCGTGATGACAAGCAATTTTTGAAAATTATTATTTTTCTGTTATGTGTATGAGTGTATTACCTGGACATATGTTAAGTGTACCCATGTTGTGCAATGCCCACGGAGGTCAGAAGGGGGCATCGGATCCCCTGGAATTGGAGTTACAGATGGTTGTTAGCCACCATGTGTGTGCCTAGAACCGAACCCAAGACCTCTGCAAGAGCAGTCAGTGTTCTTAATCACCAAGCCATCTCTCCAGCCCCATCAAGCAATTCTGAATTGGTAAGTTTCTATTCCTATAGAATTTTCAGAGCTTCTTTTTTTTTTTGGTCTTTTCGAGACAGGGTCTCCCTGTAGCCCCAGGTGTCCTGGAACTCACTCTGTAGACCAGGTTGGCCTTGAACTCACAAAGATCCACCTGCCTCTACCTCCCGAGTGCTATGATTAAAGGCGTGCACCACCACGCCCGGCTGTATAGTCAGTCTCTTTAAAAATAACCCTTGGTATATGCTCTGCCTCCAGAATTTCTTGATTTAGTATTCAGAGCACAAGTGATAAAGACTATGCAGAGCTGTGGCCGAGTTAGAGGCAGTCAGAAACACCTAATTGGATTTATTAATTTTAAGAAGAGAAGGCATTGGGGCTGGAGAGATGGCGGTTAGAAGAAAGTACTACTCTTGCAAAGGACCTGGGTTCAACACCCATATCAGGTAGCTCAAAACTCCTAGTAACTAGCTCCCAGGGGTCCAGTGTCCCTGACTTCTGGGGGCACCTGGACATGCCACATACAGACGCAGTTAAAAATGAACTAATCCTAAAAGAAAAGTGATAGCTGTACAAGATGACTTGGGGGATCTTTTTATCTTTTTAAAAAGACAGGCTTTAAGAAAATAATGTAGACTCTCCTTTTCCCTTACTTGCAGTTTAAAGTCAGAAATTCCTAATAGATCATCCACAACCACCAATAGAACGGACAGAAACTTAAATGAAAAGCATTTAACTAATTGACTGGCCTTTAATTCATATTTTATTTGGCATTGATTGAATGGAAAGAAGTACTCAAAGCGATGCTTCATTCCATAGCAAGTGCATCAGAATGTTTATTTTGTATGACTGTTGGAATTAGGTATTAGCATGTAATGTGGAAAACAGATGCAAGGCGGGGTGAGGCAGTAAGCTTATGGGTCTGAGGTCAGCCTTGGCCACAGTGCAACCCCATGTAATAAATACAACAAGGGACTGGATGGTTCCCAGCATCCATGTTAGATGGCTCACAACCACTTGTAACTCCAGTTCCAGAGGATCCAATACCTCCTCTGGGCTCTGTGGGCACTGCACTTACGTGTACATGTAACCATAATCACACATGGACATAATTAAAAATAAAAGTAAGTCATTTTAAACAATAGTAAGAGCCAGTGATGCAGGTTAGTATGAGAGTATGTGCCAGACATGCACAAGATCCTGGTAGTGCTCCTAGTACCACAAGTTGGTAAAAAGTAAAAGCTGTATGATTTTAGCTGGTCACAGGTTGAGTTACAATTTAACTGGACTTTAGTGATAACAGTGTGAAGGCTATGTTCATTAAAAGTTTGTTCATGCAAAAAAGCGCCTCACTATGAGGAAAATTTAGGTTATTGTCTTTTATATTAATTTAGAATCCACACTGTGTGTCTTTTGGCATTTTATGTACATTCGTGCACACACATGTGACGTGACGGTACTCTACGTTATTTCAGGAAGGAGGAGTCAGTGGTTTTCTCCATGCTTTCATTGCTGAGGTCTTCGCAATGGTGAGAGCTCACGTTGCTGCACTGGGAGGGAATGCTGTGGTTTCCTACATCATGAAGCAGTGTGTCTTCATGGAGAATCCAAATAAGAACCAGGTAAGGAGCACTGAACCGCCGGCCGGAGGGAGCCTGCCCACTCCGTTCCCTCTAAAAGAATTGATTCTCAGCACTCTGATTACAGATGCTTAAAACAGATTTTGATGAGTTTATTCATAACCATGGTCCCACACAGCTCAGATCTGTTTTCACATCTCATATGCCTAGTTACTGCTCTTAACCATTTCTGGACTTTCTATACTGAGTTACTGTTCCATGAGTTTCTCAGTGAACTTCTGGAACAGGCTCATGGCTGAGCCGAGGAACAGAGGCGTTCCCTGTGCACTGGTTGCTGCTGGGTCTCGCCTGCCTCACTGAGAGGAGGAGCCTGTGACGGGGACAGACTGCTTATTTATTTATTTTGAGCTGTTTTAAGGCTGCCCCACTTGGTACTTCCCAGAACCCATGTTTCATGATAAATGATAAGACTGTTTCTGCCTAGTGCTAACAGCCTAGGTTTCTGGCCCAGGGGAGTATCCTGAGAACAGCACTTAGGAAGCTGAAATGCAGGTTACTCTTTGTCATTTGGGCAGGTGTGAGAAGGGATAAATAGGTGTGTTCATATGTGTGTGTGTGTGTGTGCTCAGCCACTAGCTTACGTGTAGATAATTATAACTAAAGAGACGTCCTTGACACTCTCAAAGCTTGGCTTTTTCCTGGATAAAATTATCTTCTAGTCACAGTGAGGTGCTGGTGGTTAGAGAAGAGTCTCTCTGTAGCCACCACTGGCCTGAAACCCCCTATGTAGACCAGCTGGCCTCAGTCTCATAGAGATTTGCCTACCTCTGCCTCCCAAGTGCTGGGAGTAGAGATGTGAGCTACTACATCTGGCTTAAAACCATTTAAAAAATTTTAATTGTATTTTTGCAATTTTCATACCATATAACTTGATAGTATCCCCTCTCCTATCTGCCCCTCCCCCTATTGCCCCATGCCCAATTTAATTTACTATTTTTTTATATATAATTAAGCCTGTACAGTCTAATTTGTGTGCCCAAATGTCCTTCAGTGTGAGTTCATCCACTCGAGCCTGTATAACCTACCAAGAGTACCAAGCTTGAACAAGCTGATCTCTCCCCTCCCAGCAGCCGTTGGTCACCAAAATCCCCTTAGCTTGCGTTGGGGTTTCTTACCTAGTTCCCTGTGGGGTCACCGCCGAGATTTGTGGTGGGGTCCACTTAATCCTGGGACAACCCATGTGGAAAATACGCGTAGGAAAGCACACCGTGTGTACACAGGTTGAGGTCCGAATGCAGAGAGCTTTTATTCCAACATGTCTGCTTAAATATCCATCATGATTCAATTCTCAGGGCCAAATCCTAAATCTTTCCATCACTACACTCCACCCCATGGGTGTGGCCAAGGAGGTACCATTGGCTTAGGAATGCTATCCATCTTAACTAAGTTTTCCCACATCTCACCCTTTTAATTTTATTTTTTTAATTTTTCTGAGAGGCAGGGGAGCCCATGGGTGAGGCTAACAACCCAAAGGAACCTGAGTTTTGAATAGCCAGCTGCTCAAGCCTGTTTTGAGTGCTAGGCAGTTGGGGGCAGGTCAGACCCGAAACTTTATTTTCACACTAAGGCCAATTAATATCCAAAAATCCCAACCATGAAATAAGCTGATTGTCAAGCATAAGCAATGAATGTAAGTAACATTCACGTAAAACCAATTAGCAAGTATCTACGTCCAAATTTTAAAACAACCCAAGGTTCCATAGTCCAATTGGAGAAGCTTGTTTGCACAAGCATGTTGATCAAATAGGAGCTTAGTCTATATTGCTGTAGTCTCACGATTCACCCCAATCTCCCCGCAGCCCTTACATTCTACCACGCCTCCTCTTCCGCTATTTGTTTCCTAGGCTTTGGGAAAGGGGCACAAGTGGTTGAGAAGCAAAGCAGTCTATTTTCTCTGGAGATGTCATTTTGGACTCTCGTCTGTTCAGGTTGTTTCCCTTCATGAGTTGACAGCTTATCCAGGGATACCTTTTTAATCCTACTAACAAAGCACAAGCAATTAGATGTACAGGCATTTAAACAGTACTAACTATTATGGCAAGCTAAGCTGTGAGCATAGACACAGATGCTTGGATGGTATGCTAATCCACAAACTGTGGTTTCTCTATAAAGGGTGACAAGTTCTTACTGTGGCTTATAACATCTCCTAACCACTAGAGGACATAAGCTTGTGGCATCAGCCATGAATTATTCCTCCAAGGAGAGAGCTAATAGCCAATTAGATTTGGAATATATATAGAACATGGCTGCCACTGTTGCACAATATCTCCAGGCAGTTGAGGTGTAGCTGATACTGACAGAGGAGTCTTGCTTGACTCAAAGAGACCAATATTTTGCTTTATTGCATTAGTGGCCTTTGGTAACACTCTCTGGCACTTCAGAGGCCAACTGTACATTAGCAAGTGACACCTCAAAACATTTTTCCATGTTTACACCAGGTCTTAGACAACAGGGACTTACTGCCTTTCTCCTTGCAGATATCCCACTTATAGGATAAAGCCTTTATAATTTTGGGGGCTTGGATCCCCTAGCCAACATCTCTTTGGCAGAATAATCCATTGCTGACATCAGAGCTCTCCTGTATTAATATATTTTGCTTAATATTACACAGCTTATAAAGACTTTACTATTGTATATTGTTTATACTATTACTATTGTAATAGAGAATTATCCTTTCACAGTTCCTATGTCTATCAGTCAATTAAAAAAGGTAGTTATACCTGTTTTATAAGAAATTACTACTATAACAGTTGGCTCTAATTTACAGTTAGGGAATGACTTCATTACCATCATGTTTTTCTTTTTCCTTTAAAGGGAAGAGGTAGGAAGGTTTCTCAGCATCTGGAAGGTAAATTTCATTAGGGCCCATTATAAACAGTTAACCCCAATAGAATTCAGAGAGATGCCAGTGTCTGTGACTCAGGCAGTCTGAGGTTCCGCTTTCTTTAATGTTCAGATGGGTCAGCCTCTCTGCTGGCATTTCCCAGTCCATCCTGCACAGCCAAAAGTTGTACGTTTTCAGGCATTTAGGTTGGTGTTTTTACCTGTGGGAACATACAAATCTCCCAATGTTAGTTTCAAGACCTCAACATTGAAAATTTATCAAAAGGTTTGGAATACAGAAGGAATATTATACCACCTCCATCTTTTTGTTTTTTAAATTTTTTATGTTTTGACTTATAGATGCCTAAGTTGTATTACATATACCCATAAACAGGAACCAAGGTGTAAGTTTTCATCAAATTCACCCAAATTTTTAATCATTGACTGTATGCTACTTATTGGGAAGTGAAGTTAAACTTAATTTCTTTAAATTATCCTACAAATAAAGGAAAAATGTTACAAGGTGATACTGTATAACACAGAAAAATAGAGACCATTTGTGTACCTTAACCCCAAAGTTATTGTTGGAAATTCAATACAAATTGTAAATAAAACAATTAACATTTTATATTCCCAATTAGTCCAAATGTATTACCATTTTAAACTGCAAACCTTACAAAGTGGATTTTAATAAGACTATCTTCCTCCAAGCTCTTGGCCTTCTCCAGGCCTGGCATGAAAACCTGCTTTAAAGATTTTTCAATATCTAGCTCTTAATAAAATTTTCTTTTACAGTTCTTATGCCCATTAGTCAAATAAAGACTGACTAGGTATGCACCATGAGAAGTTGTTACCATCATAACCATCTTCATTTTTTAGTTTTTTTGTTTTTGTTTTTGTGGGAGCTTCTAGGAAGCTTCCTTTGTCACGAACAGGTGCATTGCAGTCCTGCTAAGGGGAGGGGACACACAGTGCCCACTTTATGGACATTGTGGGGAACTGGCCTCATTGCGTAGAGGTCAGTCAGTCACTTCTGTGACCTGACCGGAGAGGTAACTTCCTACTCAGGTCCTTAGCCTGGGACAACGAGACACGTTTCCCACTCTTGGCCGTAACTTTCCACCTGCCCAAGTCCAGGACAGGAATTTAACACCAGCTTCCCAGGTTGGTGGTCTGCAAAGGGAGCCTTTTTCCAAACCAACTGGCCACCCAAATGAAATGCAGGCCTCAACACCAGCTACCCACGGGTCATCTGAACAAAATGCAGGCTTGTCTTAGCCTGTATGTGTGCAAAAATTTAAAAAAATGGCGGCCGCGAATTCCACAATGATGTTAATTGGAATTCAATTTTTATTTTTTAAATTTTTATACCTTTTATTTTTTATTCCCAAATACCCAAAAACTTATTAACACTTTAATACAATGAAAACCTGGTTGCATCTTTGTTTTAGATGTTGAAAGGGCGTAACCAGTAGGTGGCAGTGTAGATCCATTATTTTAAAATTTTTAATAGATAACCCATAACCTTTGTTGAAATTGAATTATGTTTTGGCTGTTTAATATAAATTTGCGTCTTGAGAAGGAAGGGCCACATTCCAACTCAGAGGCAATGTTTTTACTGGTATCATGGATGTTAACGTTATAATATACTTAGAACACAACTACACACATCCATACACATGTGTGCGTGCACATACATACATACATACATACATAAAGGTTTGTTAGGTTGACCTGTAAGAGAAGAAAGCCACATTATTGTTGATGTTCAATGAAAAACATGAAATCTTTATAATTTGTTATAGGGTTATTTTTACATAATTAGAATAAATGTCCTAGTAATGCATGAAACAGCTGAGATCCATATGCCACCTCTTAGGCCCATTCCCAACCATTTGCCTTTAATGAACTATCTCTAAAGTTTACTATTCTTTCCCTATCCTGTCCCTTCTGGTTAATTACTCCTAAGCTGTCACTCTGCTAAGCCTAACTGTCCCTATGCTATTTACAAATCTAAAGATTGAGGATTTCCAAAAGTAGACAGGCCAAAGTTGTTTGTAATCTTGGACTGATCCATCTTGTATTATTAAGGACTTTGGGAGAATAATATCCATAATCACAACAGTAATCACAACAATTATAACCATTATTATTACCATTAATTATTAATAATTATTAGCCATTATCAGTCACAACAATCAATAATTATTATGAATAATAATTGTCAATAGTAATACCCAACAACAAAGAACAATTTATCATTAGACTGAATTTCAATCAATTGTTATTAATAATTATATCTATAACTATATCAATAAAAATTACTAATAATAATTAACAACAATCTATCATTCAAACGAATAATATGCATACTATAAACCCAATTAAAAATTGTTAACACTAAGGGGTATAAAACAAACATTTTCTATGAATTGAATCTATTTTTGTTTATAGTCAGCTAAATAGATTTAAACCTGTAGGATTATGATGAATTAAAAGTGGGAACTCACATTCACTCACACATACACACAGCTTGAAGATGGGCTTAAAGAAACATAAAACAGTTTTTCAAAAAATTTCTCATTTAAATTGAACCAAAATATCAATTCATATTGTTAAAGAGACTTTTACCAATGGTCCTTAAAAAAACACAATTTATCGGAGCAAATTTGTTTTGTTAGAACTTCAAGGCCTGTAAATTTTCCTAGAAATCCATCTATCTTGTTTCCAAAATGCTGAAATCAAAAGGATGTTACCTAAAATCAAAATTTAAAGGGCATGATTTAGATATCATGTGCTCAGTGTGGCAGCTGGTATGCATGCACAGCAGGCAGGCTTATGGCGCCAGGCCAGAACTCAGACCACGTGTGATCAAGAATTCTGTGAGAAAATTTTTAAGGTGAAACACATTTAAAAAGAGCAAGATAAAATTAAATCAACCATATCTAGGGTACCCGGGGGTTAAGTAAAAATATTACACTTTAAGTTAAGCATGCTGAAATGGATTTGAATTACTGTTAGCTAAATCCCAACCTTGGATCTACAAATAGCCAGCAGGTTTTAGGTAAGAAGAGTCAGATTTAGAGAAAACCCACAAGAAGACAAGAGAGCAACACACTTTTATGCAAAAACATTTTGTATACAAAATTTAAGAGAAAAATGGCCAAGGCTTGAAATTATCTGGAAGAGGCTGCTCTTGGAGGAGGGCGGTTCTGTGAAAGGCCTTAATTTGCAACAGAAAGAAGTGGGCTCACTTGAGGAGCTGGTTCCTCACAGCAGGAGTCTTTCTTTGGGGGGATGGAATTTAAAACCAGAAAGTTTTTGAGACCTGTAGAATTATGAAAAAAAAAAATTTTTTTTTTGGTCTTTTCGAGACAGGGTCTCCCTGTAGTCCCAGCTGTCCTGGCACTCACTCTGTAGACCAGGCTGGCCTTGAACTCACAAAGGTCCACCTGCCTCTGAAAAATTGTTTTTAAGGCCAAGCATAACTGCTAAGCCTTAATATTAAATTCAGCCTTGAGGTCACTGGCTTTTATAGCCTTCAGGAGTGACCATGCCAGGGGGCACATGCCTGGAAGGCATTGGGTGCTCCCTCTGAAACAAATCAGAGGCAGGCTGCTCTCCTCCACGTGTACAAAGCCACATGCCCTCAGACCACTGTCCATCCACCGAAACCAGGAAAGACGGCCCCACCACAACATATAGATATCAGGAAAGAGAGAACAAAGAGAAGAAAAAGGCAAGATTTAGGGGTATGCATACCTGCATTGTCATGGTTTCCTTCTGCCCCACGTTTGGACACCAATTGTGGGGTTGCTGCTGAGATTTGTGGCGGGGCCCACTTAATCCTGGGACAACCCATGTGGAAAATACGTGCAGAAAAGCACACCACGTGTACACAGGTTGAGGTCCGAATGCAGAAAGAGCTTTTATTCCAACATGTCTGCTTAAATATCCATCATGACTCAATTCTCAGGGCCAAATCCTAAATCTTTTCATCACTACACTCCACCCCATGGGTGTGGCCAAGGAGGTACCATTGGCTTAGGAATGTTACCCATCTTAACTAAGTTTTCCCACAGTTCCCCATGTCTGTGCTGGCATTTTTTTTTTTTTTTTTCCTGGTTTCAGAAGGCATGAGACTCGCGCGTGCTGTCAGCATTGCTGAGCTCATCTGAGGAGCTGACCAGCTGCTGGAAAGCTCTTGTTCCCTGGTCGCCCACCACACTCATAATCTCTCTGCCCCTCTTCCACAAGGATCCTTGAGCCTTGGGAGACAGAAGCTTGAGACAGGTGTCCTATTCTGGGTTAGCCACTCTGTAGCCTCTGGTTCTCTGTAAGTTGGCAAGTCGTGGGTTTCTGTGTTCACTGTCTGCTGCGTGAGGAAACTTCTCTGGTGAGAGCTGAGAGATGCATTGGTCTATGGGTAGAACAAGAAGTCATCAGGAGCCAGTTTAATATGATAACTGTTTAGCAAAGAACGAATAGTAGGCTCTCCCTTGTGGCATGTGATCTGTCTAGCTTGATATCAGTGCCAGATATGGGCTTCATCTTGGGAAGGAGACCTTGAATCCAATTAGAAATATTACTCCCGGGGCTGGAGAGATGGCCTAGCGGTTAAGAGCACCGACCGCTCTTACAGAGGACCCAGGTTCGATCCGCAGCACCCACATGGAGGCAGAGAACCGTCTGTAACTCCAATTCCAGGAGAACTCCAGTTCCAGGGGAATCCGAGACCCTCTTCTGACCTCCGCGGCATTGCACGACACGGGTGCACACACCTGCATGCAGACAGTACATTCATGCACATACAGAAAAAAAAAAAAGAAATATTACTCCCATAATATTTGTGCCACTATTGCACTGGTGGGTATATCTTGCTAAGCCAGTTGTTAGTGTTGTCCCAAGATTCACAGCTGGATAATTATTTTTTCCTTCCAGTAGCATGCATAGACTCTTTCAGCACTATGAGCGTTAGTCAGTAGAGATGAGGCTTTGAAATTGGCACCCGCTTGATTTTTCTCTTTTTGTTTGTCCGTTCGACAGCTCATGTATGTAGTGTCTTTAGCAGCAGGGTCTTCCCATCCATTTCTGGTGGACAGCCAAGAGCAGGAGCAATGGCCAGTGCTGTCCGAGCGTCTATGGGAGCCTGGCTAACGGCTTCTAGAGAGGGAGTCCATTCCTGGCATTGAGGGATGTTTTTGTCGAACATATAATGATGTCTAGAAGGAGCAGTACCCATGTTAAAGGGTAACTCCATTTAGTCTCTTTATGATGGATATGTATAAACTGTAAGAAGCTTCTGTAGTGGTGGGTTTTCATCTGGCTTTTGCTAAAGGCCTGTGGTGTACTTCTACCTCTTCACACCCCCTCCTCTGCCTTCCCCTTCCATTCCCCACTTTTAACAAACTTATTGTCGTTGGCTGGGTGTGGTGGTGCACGCCTTCAATCCTAGCACTTGGAGGCAGAGGCAGGCGGATCTCTGTGAGTTCAAGGCCAGCCTGGTCCACAGAGTGAGTTCCAGGACAGCCAGAGCTACAGGGAGATCCTGTCTCAAAAAGACAAAAAAAAAAAAACAAAACAACAACAAAAAACCAAAACCTTACTGTTGTCTTAAATTGCTTACACATTATAGCCAGGCATGCTGGGGCACACCTTTAATCCTAGCACTCAGGAGGCAGATGTAAGTGGATCTCTGTCATATCCAGACCAGCCTGACCTATGTAGGAAATTCTAGGCCAGCTGGAGCTATAGGGAAACCTTGTCTCAAAAAAACTAAAAACCTGAAAAAAAATTTAAAAATTTTACTTTTATTTTGAAATCTTTAACTTTAATTTTTTTTTTCCAGAAGGGTGTGTCATTAATATACCCCTCAGCTTTTCTTGGTAATGCATACATTTTTGTTGGAGTATATTCTACTTCCTGATAAACTTTGGCGGTGGCGAAGGCAGGATATAGTAGTGAGGGGAGACTGTGAGGCATCCTAGGTGAGCTCTGTAGAGCTCCTCATCCCCCCTGACTGAAATGTTAGACTCATGGCGGTTTATAGTGAGTTAGTGCCAAGGAGACTTTGTATAGTGAATGACAGGAGCAGAACGTCCCCAAGGGGCAGTGGGCAGGAAAGCGGGCAGAGGCTGAGAGCCTCTGCAAGGTCCCTGGAGAGCAGAGGGAAGATGGACACCAGAGGGAAGTCCTCCCTGGAGCCCCTGGGCAGATTCGATAGGATCAGGTCAGAAGCAAGCATCCTGCAGACCTCGTAGTCAACTTCAACTGGGTACTTATTTGTAGTACTTCAGTAGTATTTTCTGTCTTACTAAAAATATTTTTAAATTATTTTGTATTTCAGACTTATATTTGTAATTTTAGTTTTTATTCACTCTTAAATAGAACTTTTCTCTGTGCCATAGTTTCCTTATCCGGAAGATTAGGGTTAAAAGTGAGAAAGTCAGCCAGGCATGGTGATACACGCCTTTAATCCCAGCACTTGGGAGACAGAGGCAGGTGGATCTCTGTGAGTTCAAGGCCAGCCTGGTCTACAGAGCGAGTTCCAGGCCAGCTGGGGCTATAGGGACACCCTATCTCAAAAACACACACACAAACACACACACACACATGCACATACACACACGCACACACATGCATGCACGCACGCATGCACACACATGCACACACATGTGCACGCATGCACCTGCACACGCACACATGCACATGCGCATGCGCACACACACGCATGCACACACACATGCATGCACACATGCACACACATGCACACACATGTGCACGCATGCACCTGCACACGCACACATGCACATGCGCATGCGCACACACACGCATGCACACACACATGCATGCACACATGCACACACATGCACACACACACAAATTGAGAACGTCATTAACTACTGTAGCATGATGATAGATTTGGAGTGCTCTTGAAAGTGTTAGTCTTACATGACAGGGCAGGACAGGACAGCGCATTGTTGCCAACTGACTCCCCTGGGAAGAGGGAGCCTCAATTGGGGAATTTCCTCTATTGAACTTCCCCCTTGACCTGTCTGTGAGGCATTTTCTTGATTGTTGAGTGGTTTGGTTTGTGTGGGCAGTGTCACCCCTGGGGAGGTGGCCTGGGTTGTTAAAGCAGGCTGACCATGTGCTCCTGCATGTCTGCGCTTCAGCTTCTGCCTCTAGGCTCCTTCCCTGAGTTCCTGTCTGACTTCCCTTGAAGTGGACTGTGCCATAAGCCAAATAAACCCTCTCCTTTTCAAGCTGGTATTGATCAGTATTTTGCCACAGCAGTAGAGGAGCAGACTAGAACAAGGGTCAAACAGAGCTTTGTAATATTTCATACTAGGTTTTCCACAAGTTCCCTTCTTTGTCTTTTTCACACTCACCTTTTGGCTTTCACCTCTTCCAACATATACTCACCCTCCACTTTAAGCTTTTCTTTCATTGCCAGTACTTTGTAGTATGTTGTAGGTGAGCAAACTGAGGCCCACAGAGCTAAAGTGTTCAGTGCTTTCAGTATGAGAGTCCACAGAAAAGCTAGAGCATACCTGCTTCTTTAGATGCACATGCTTGGAGCCCTGCCCTGTGTGCTCAAGTAATACTTTTCACTCAGGTGCACACATTGCGTCAGGTGCTTCACTTCATGCCACACACTTTTACTGTGACATCTTCTATGCCCAATAACTTTACAGATAATTTGATCAATTTTGGAAATATTAAAAATATGATGTAGGGGGGCTGCCTCAATTGTTGACCCAAGCCCAGTGCCCAGCACCCACATCTGACAGTTCACACTGTTGTTTACTACAGCTTCAGGAGGTTCCTGGCCTCTCTGCACTCATGTGCACATACTTACCCCCACCCCATAATTTAAAAATACATCTTTTTAAAATGTATATTCACTCACATGAAACTCAACAGTGAAAAAAAAACAAAAATTGTATATTCAGGGTTTGGGAAGATGACTCATTAAAGTGCTTTACACACACACACACACACACACACACACACAGTGAAAGCCTCTGTGGATCTTTTTGTTCTTCCCACTGAATGAACCATCCTAACTCTGGTGTCATTAGGCATGCTTTCATATTTTCCAATTATGTGTACATGAGTGTGCTGGATAGCTTTGGTTGTCAACTTGACACACCTGGGAAGAGGAAACCTCAACTGAAAATTTCCTTTATCAGGTTGGCCTGTGGGCATGTCTGTGAGCATTTTTTTAATTGGTGAGTGATGTGGTTGGGCTAGCCCAGTGTAAGTGGTTCTGGGTTGTTAGAGGCAGGCAGATCTTTGTGAGTTCAAGGACAGCTGGGGCTACAGGGAGACCTTGTCTCGAAAAGACCAAAAAAAAAGAAAGGCAGAGCACAGGCCAGAGGAGCAAGCCAATGAACTGTTCCTCCGCGGTCTGTGCTCCAGGTTCTTGTCCTGGCTTTCCTTGATGATGGACTGAGCTATAAGCCAGGTAAGCCCTTTTCTCCCTAATTTGCTTTTGGTCATGGTGTTTTGTCACAGCAGTAGAATGTAATGAACACTGTAGTATGTTCTTATTTTACATTAAATGTTTCCAAGTATTTTTAAATGAGTAGTATATGATTCAGAATTCATAAAAGGTATTAGAAAAATAGAATATTTTTTTCTGCCCTGAATCCCAGTCAATTTCTTTACCACATGGAACCAGAGATATTAGTGTCTTTCTTTTTATTTTAATGTCACTTCTATTCCAGAGGATGTGACACCAGAGAGATTTTTTTTTTTTTATTTTTTTTTATTTTTTTGTATGTGTATGAATGTATTGTCTGCATGCAGGTCTGTGCACCCGTGTCGTGCAATGCCGCGGAGGTCAGAAGAGGGTCTCGGATTCCCCTGGAACTGGAGTTCTCCTGGAATTGGAGTTACAGACGGTTCTCAGCCGCCATGTGGGCGCTGGGGATCAAACCCGGGTCCTCTGTAAGAGCGTCGGTGCTCTTAACCGCTAGGCTATCTCTCCAGCCCATTGACAGATCTCCCTACAGCTCAGCTGGCTGGCCTGGAACTCACTCTGTAGACCAGTCTGGCCTTGAACTTAGAGAGATCGCCTGCCTCTGCTCCCGAGTACTAGGATTAAAGGCGTGCACCACCACGCCTGGCTTAAAGACAGTTTTAGCAGCCATGTGGATGCTGGGAATCGAACCTGGGTCCTTGCAAGAGCAGTTGGCATTCTTAACCACTGAGCCAACTCTCCAGCCCCATTTGATGCTATTCTTAAAGCACTATGTGTGTGTGTGTGGTGTTGGGTGTGTGTTGTGTGTGTGTATTACTGTACCATTCATTAGAAACCATCTCACTACTCATCAGCAGGAAACTGGTTGGTTAAAGGCATTCTGTATGATCGACACCATGGACACCTATGTGTTTGAAAAGAATAAAAGAGAATCCTGGAACTGGTACAAACCACCAAGAAAAATTAATAAAAAAAAAAAAAACAATCAACCAACAAACACAAAAGACGAAGGTATAGAAGTTTGTACAGTAATGCTACCATTTATGCAAAAAAGTCAAAACATATATTTTCTTATGTGCCTTTAAAATCTCTCTGGTGTGTCTGGGCTGGAGAGATAGCCTAGCGGTTAAGAGCACCGACGCTCTTACAGAGGACCCGGGTTTGATCCCCAGCGCCCACATGGCGGCTGAGAACCGTCTGTAACTCCAATTCCAGGAGAACTCCAGTTTCCAGGGGAATCCGAGACCCTCTTCTGACCTCCGCGGCATTGCACGACACGGGTGCACAGACCGCATGCAGACAATACATTCATACACATACAAAAAAATAAAAAAAAATAAAAAAAAAAAATCTCTCTGGTGTCACATCCTCTGGAATAGAAGTGACATTAAAATAAAAAGAAAGACACTAATATCTCTGGTTCCATGTGGTAAAGAAATTGACTGGGATTCAGGGCAGAAAAAAATATTCTATTTTTCTAATACCTTTTATGAATTCTGAATCATATACTACTCATTTAAAAATACTTGGAAACATTTAATGTAAAATAAGAACATACTACAGTGTTCATTACATTCTACTGCTGTGACAAAACACCATGACCAAAAGCAANATATAATTTTAAGTTCCTCCTAGGTCAATTGTGTTTTTGCTACTTTAACAAATTTCATGGATGGCTTCTTCCCAGTGGAAGCCAAGCCTCTTCTAAATAAATTAAATACTAACTCATACATAGCCAGTTATGAAATGATACATTTCCCCTCCCTCCTTGGTATGAAAACTTTCAATGAAAGTTCTTTTACAGTAGTTTGGCTATATTATAGATATGAGTTGTAGAATTTTTACTTCCTTTACAAAGATAGCTGAAGTACCTTGCCCATTCATCTGTTAGCAAACTCGTAACTTGAAGCCCACACAGTAGTTCTCTGAAAACATACAGTAGATTCCTCCATTTTCCAGACATATTTTTCATATCAACACTTTACTCATTAGCAATCTGGATTTCTAGTTTAGTTTTTCTAAATTACAAAAGTTACCTATTCTAGGTTCCTGATAATCTCTTCTCATCTCATTTGTATTATGATTTTTATTAAAATCAACATAAAATTCAAACAACTCCCATAACTGAAGGTGCTAGATTCCACGGGGCCTGTCTGTCTGGACTAGGCAAATGAAAAATCAAGGTTAGACATTCTCAAGCCTCCAAGACTGTCTACACAAACCAAATCTACTTGTACTCTCTTAGTTATCCCAAATTAAGTTTCTCTTTTGTCTATCACAGTGGAGACAGGTGACTTTCGTTCAGCTGCGCTCTTTCTTCCTAGCTGTCTTCAGGTTGTGACTTCGGCTCCAGTACATAACGGCTGGCAGCTGACGGCAGGCTGCTGAGCTGAGACCACTTCCACGTCAGATTCACGGACAAAAACCACAGCATCACCACTTACGTTTATGAGACACTGTGCCTGTAAGAGCAGCAAAGAGAATTCAGGTGTGCCCAACACTGCCCAGAGACCCAATAGGCTCCATTAAGATAGCCCCAAAATACAGAGGCTAATAAATCACTAGGCAACAGACAATCCAACAGAAAAATGGGGGGAAAAAAACAGAGGCGAGTGACAAGAAGAGAAATTTAAACAGCCAAGGACTGTTTGACAAAGCCTGCTGTTAATCAGAGATGTATGAATTGACAATGAGAGACCATGTCCTAGACATGGGGGTAGTGAGCACTGGCAATTAGTGTTGGCACACATGGTAACATGGGCATGGAACTCTGAAAAGCCATTCAGCAATATCTCACAAAGCAGAAATGTACACACATGACCTGTCAGTCCAGTGATCGTCCTCACATATAATAAACACACACATTCTTCATACATCTATTTTTCCCTTAGAGAAAAGTCTTGGGTTTTACGTAAAAAAGATTAATATGTGAGTTTTATTGTAGCATGTTTGTAATAGGAAAATACTAGGATTAATGTAAATACCATCAAGAAGAAAATGAAAATATATTTATGCCTGAAGTACAAACAGCAATGAAAATAAATTACATAAAGCTCTATCAAAACAGCTAACTCTCATCAATGTGGTCAGTTAATGAAAATAATTAGAATGTGCTAAGTAATATCAATGGAGGGAAATGCTGTCACCCTTCTATGAAAACCACAAAACTGCTGTGACCTAATGATGGGATGGACTCATACTTATGCTAACCACTGTTGTTTGATGCTATTTTTTTTTTTTTTTTTTTTGACAGGATCTCCCTACAGCTCCAGCTGGCTGGCCTGGAACTCACTCTGTAGACCAGTCTGGCCTTGAACTTAGAGAGATCCGCCTGCCTCTGCCTCCCGAGTACTAGGATTAAAGGCGTGCACCACCACGCCTGGCTTAAAGACAGTTCTTAGCAGCCATGTGGATGCTGGGAATCGAACCTGGGTCCTCTGCAAGAGCAGTTGGCATTCTTAACCACTGAGCCAACTCTCCAGCCCCATTTGATGCTATTCTTAAAGCACTATGTGTGTGTGTGTGTGTGTGTGTGTGTGTGTGTGTGTGTATTACTGTACCATTCATTAGAAACCATCTCACTACTCATCAGCAGGAAACTGGTTGGTTAAAGGCATTCTGTATGATCGACACCATGGACACCTATGTGTTTGAAAAGAATAAAGAGAATCCTGGAACTGGTACAACCACCAAGAAAAATTAAGTAAAAAAAAAAAAACAATCAACCAACAAACACAAAAGACGAAGTATAGAAGTTTGTACAGTAATGCTACCATTTATGCACAAAAAGTCAAAACAAATATTTCTTATGTGCCTTTAAAATCTCTCTGGTGTGTTCAAAAAAAAAAAAAAAAAAAATAGCATCAAACAACAGTGGTTAGCATAAGTATGAGTCCATCCCATCATTAGGTCACAGCAGTTTTGTGGTTTTCATAGAAGGGTGACAGCATTTCCCTCCATTGATATTACTTAGCACATTCTAATTATTTTCATTAACTGACCACATTGATGAGAGTTAGCTGTTTTGATAGAGCTTTATGTAATTTATTTTCATTGCTGTTTGTACTTCAGGCATAAATATATTTTCATTTTCTTCTTGATGGTATTTACATTAATCCTAGTATTTTCCTATTACAAACATGCTACAATAAAACTCACATATTAATCTTTTTTACGTAAAACCCAAGACTTTTCTCTAAGGGAAAAATAGATGTATGAAGAATGTGTGTGTTTATATATGTGAGGACGATCACTGGACTGACAGGTCATGTGTGTACATTTCTGCTTTGTGAGATATTGCTGAATGGCTTTTCAGAGTTCCATGCCCATGTTACCATGTGTGCCAACACTAATTGCCAGTGCTCACTACCCCCATGTCTAGGACATGGTCTCTCATTGTCAATTCATACATCTCTGATTAACAGCAGGCTTTGTCAAACAGTCCTTGGCTGTTTAAATTTCTCTTCTTGTCACTCGCCTCTGTTTTTTTCCCCCCATTTTTCTGTTGGATTGTCTGTTGCCTAGTGATTTATTAGCCTCTGTATTTTGGGGCTATCTTAATGGAGCCTATTGGGTCTCTGGGCAGTGTTGGGCACACCTGAATTCTCTTTGCTGCTCTTACAGGCACAGTGTCTCATAAACGTAAGTGGTGATGCTGTGGTTTTTGTCCGTGAATCTGACGTGGAAGTGGTCTCAGCTCAGCAGCCTGCCGTCAGCTGCCAGCCGTTATGTACTGGAGCCGAAGTCACAACCTGAAGACAGCTAGGAAGAAAGAGCGCAGCTGAACGAAAGTCACCTGTCTCCACTGTGATAGACAAAAGAGAAACTTAATTTGGGATAACTAAGAGAGTACAAGTAGATTTGGTTTGTGTAGACAGTCTTGGAGGCTTGAGAATGTCTAACCTTGATTTTTCATTTGCCTAGTCCAGACAGACAGGCCCCGTGGAATCTAGCACCTTCAGTTATGGGAGTTGTTTGTAATTTTATGTTGATTTTAATAAAATCATAATACAAATGAGATGAGAAGATTATCAGGAACCTAGAATAGGTAACTTTTGTAATTTAGAAAAACTAAACTAGAAATCCAGATTGCTAATGAGTAAAGTGTTGATATGAAAAATATGTCTGGAAAATGGAGGAATCTACTGTATGTTTTCAGAGAACTACTGTGTGGGCTTCAAGTTACGAGTTTGCTAACAGATGAATGGGCAAGGTACTTCAGCTATCTTTGTAAAGGAAGTAAAAATTCTACAACTCATATCTATAATATAGCCAAACTACTGTAAAAGAACTTTCATTGAAAGTTTTCATACCAAGGAGGGAGGGGAAATGTATCATTTCATAACTGGCTATGTATGAGTTAGTATTTAATTTATTTAGAAGAGGCTTGGCTTCCACTGGGAAGAAGCCATCCATGAAATTTGTTAAAGTAGCAAAAACACAATTGACCTAGGAGGAACTTAAAATTATATCCAGATATTACATTGCACTCATGCTAAATAAAATTTTAGTAGTATTTTAGGGACTTTTGATGGTGAGGTAAACTGCTTGGTACAGAACTTGGAATGAAACTTGAAGTGAATATGCTGCAGAAAGGTGGAGGGTGGGTGGGCATTTAGAAGGCTTCTTTGTCCATGCCAGAAGAGACTTGAATACTACATTCCTCCTTTGCCCAGTAAAATTTCATTATAAACTTAGGATTTTATTCTCTCAGAACAACAAATTGCCCTAAAGATGAAAAGTCATTTTCTTGTTACCATAGGTGTCAATATTTTTCTGTATTTTGTTTATAATTTTATTTTTTAAATAAAAAGTTTATAAACTGGAATATTCCTAATTCTTTTTGTCTCTTTCTTTGTGGCACATATCTCATCTCTGCTCACTGGCTCCTGTAGTCAGCATGTGTTGAGCACCTGTTTGGAAGGTGCTGATCATAATTTTGGAAGAGGGAATGTGTAGTTCTGTTACTCTTACTGTCTTTTGAGTAGTTCAGTATTCAACAACTGTTTACTTAATGCCTACTGGAGTGCAAGGCGTAGTTGTAGGTAGCGAACAAAACACATCTAAGTTCTTGTCTACTTAAGATTTCCAATTTAGTGTCTCCATAACTAAGGAGTTTTAAAATGGGGGATGGAGAGAGAGCCCACTGGTTAAGAGCATTTGCTCTTGCAGAGGACCTGGGTTTGGTTCCCAGCACCCACATGGCAGCTAACAACTATCAGTAACTCCAGTTCAAGGAGTTCCAATGCCTTCTTTTGGCCCCTGTGGGGACCAGGCACACATGGTATACATACATACATACATACATACATACATACATACATACATACATACATACAGGCAACATTCATACACAAATAATCTTAAAGAATTTTTAAGATGTGTTATGTAGTATTTTAAATATTTAACACTTATTGCATACTTACTGTCTGCCAGGAAGTCTAATAAACAGTTTTGACTTATTTATTTATTTATTTTTCAAAGCCAATTTTTATTGAACCTTTGTGCATTTCATACAAAATTTCCAGTCAGATCTAGAACCATTCCCCCTTCTTTGCCCCCCCACCCCACCAGACAGAGCTCATGCATTCTTCCAAACATGTTTTTCATCTTTTTCTCAGTGTCTTAAAATTTTCGATGCAGAAGTTTACTGTTTCGAGCAGAAGTTCACCATTTCAGTCAGTTCTTTGACCCAGTCTTTTTGTTATTATTGTTGTTGTTATTCCTCCCAATTTGTGTCACTCCAAAATATGCATATATGCATGCCACATATATCATAGGTTTATCATCTTCAGCTTATGATTTTTTTTCTTTATTAGGCTGAAAGATACCATGTTTGAAGGCTCCTTCTTGGCAAGTCCAAACAACCATGACTTAATCCTCTTTTAAAAATGATAAGTGGGGGGGGGGGGCTGGAGAGATGGCCTAGCGGTGAAGAGCACCGACCGTTCTTATAGAGGACCAGGTTCGATCCCCAGCGCCCACATGGCAGCTGAGAACCGTCTGAAACTCCAATTCCAGGAGAACTCCAGTTCCAGGGGAATCCGACACCCTCTTCTGACCTCCGCATTGCACAACACGGGTGCACAAACCTACATGCAGACAGTACATTCATACACATAAAAATAAATAAAAAATTAGCCGGGCGTGGTGGTGCACGCCTTTAATCCTAGCACTTGAGAGGCAGAGGCAGGTGGATCTTTGTGAGTTCAAGGCCAGCCTGGTCTACAGAGTGAGTTCCAGGACAGCTGGGACTACAGGGAGACCCTCTCTCAAAAAAAGACCAAAATAAAACAAAAATAAAAAATTAAAAAAAGATAAGTAAGCTTTATTCAAATAAAATTCTCAAACTATAAAATTTGCCCCTTTTTGATTTTTATTCTTCATAGATATTCATTATGTAAAATAAAAGTTTTCATACTGAGATCACAATATATCATACTATATCAAAAGATCGTTCTTTTTTATATAAGATACAAATTTATTAGAATGCTTAAGATTAAAATATTTAACATGAGCTGGGCATAGTGGCCACCAACTTGGGAGGTAAAGGCAGCAGAATATTGCTAGTTCAAGGTTAGCCTGGGCTACATAATAGACCTTCCATCTCAAAGCAAGCAAGCAAGCAAGCAAGCAAGCCAAGCAAGCAAGCCAAGCAAGCAAGCAAGCAAGCAAATACATCAAGGATTGGAGAAGATAGGAAAGCAGTGGAAGCGAGTCTAAAGTCATACAACCATTTTGTAAAGGTAGATATTTTTTTTTATTTATTTTTGTATGTGTATGAAGGTACTGTCTGCATGTAGGTTTGTGCACCTGTGTTGTGCAATGCCGCGGAGGTCAGAAGAGGGTCTCGGATTCCCCTGGAACTGGAATTCTCCTGGAATTGGAGTTACAGATGGTTCTTAGCCGCCATGTGGGTGCTGGGGATCGAACCTGGGTCCTCTGCAAGAGCAATCGGCGCTCTTAACCACTAGGCTATCTCTCCAGCCCCCAGTTAATTTTTTTTACATACTTTTATTGATGTTTTTTGTATTTCAGACATCATTTTTCAGTTCAGTTTAGACATATTCCCCTTTTCCTCCCCCGCACCCCACCCCAGATCATGCATTCTGTCATAACTGTCCTGCGTCTTTCAGTCTTTTTTTATGTTTAGGAATTCATATTTTCCTCCTTTAATTTTATATTACTCTAAAATATGAATACATACCTTCCACCCATATACAGTAATTACAGAGTCTGAAAATAAGTAGTGGGTTGATTCTAGAGCCTGTTAAAGAGATTTACATTATAACAACATAGTTGTTTTCAGATAAACAGAAATATAACAATGATGTTGTTCAGCTTGCCTTTCAGCTGGGGATTTGGTATTAGCGTCCACAAATGAGGGAAACCATTTGCCATTTGTTTTTCTGGGACTGTATTACTTCACCTTTGAAGCAATTCAGTGCTAATTAATATATTCTTCCAGTTGTGCACCCATTGCCACTATGTAATTTCAGAACATTTTCATCATCCAAATAGCACCATCCTCAGAAGTAGTCAATTCCCATTTCCAACCCCTAACCTCTTAACATTAGACATTCCACTGTTAGGAATAAGTGTATAACAAAATATAAGCATTCATAGACAATGCGGACATAGGTTTTTGTGTGAATTTGTTTCCAAGTCTTCTGGATATATCTTGGGTAGACTGCTTCATGTGGATCTGTTTTGTTTTTTGAGGAACTCCCAAGTGCCTAACCTGTTGGGAGCCATGGTCAGCAGGCAACCGTCTTGCCACAGCTTCTAGGGTTAACTTAGGTTTCTGTTTCCCCAAGCCTCATCCATCTAGCACTAGGTAACTGCCCAAGCTTATAGTTAACTTATTAGAACTTCATGCCCCGTTTGGCTGGAGCACCCTGCTTCTTCTTGGGGGTTCACTCGGCCATAACCTTCCCCAGAAAACAATGGACAGTTGGGTGTCCTAGCAACCTAATGGCCTCAAACTATGCCAACTGGGGCTGTTTCCCCCTGCCTGCTTCTATATAATCTGCCTTACAAAAAATAAACTTTGAGACCTTGATCAGATCTTTGTCTTGGTCTCCTTCCTTTGTGTCTGGTTTGTCTCATTCAGGTCATTCTCCCCACGGGTCCTTGTTGAAGACCCCGCAGGCGGGGGCACTAACCCATTAACTAAATCCCCACTAACAATAAATAAGGGTTCTAGTTTCTCTATATATATTTGTTCTTTTTGAGACAAGGTCTTCCTGTAGCCCCAGCTGGTCTGGAACTTGCCATATAGACCAGGCTATCCTCAATCTCACAGAGATCCACCTGGCTCTGCCTCTTGTAGGAACCTCCTCGGGGTCAGCCAGTGGGGTTCCAAGATCCTGACCAAGGAAGAGGTGAGTAGGCGCAGAGTCAAACCCCACAGACTCCGGGAGTTGGGTGAAAGGAGGGAAAACGTGAGCACCTGCCAACTTGTTTAATATGGGAAAGACAAGGATTTATATATGATCATCCTCTGCTTCTTCTGGAAACGCCTCAGGGGCTGATCAAACCAGGGACTCAGCTATTGCCTCCGAGCACAGGTTATGTCTGTTCAATCAATAGACTAGGTTAAGCACACCTCTGCAGGTGTGTAACACTCTACATAGCCACCCCTTTGCTTTTAAACAAAAAAAAAAGGACATCAAAATAGTGGGAGCCTGAGTGCATAGCTCAGACCTCACCTCTAGCATTCCAACATCTGACTGTGCCTGTCTTACGTTGTCCTGATTAACAGGATCTTACCCATCATTGGCTAACCAGCCAGCCACCGAGGAAGATGCTAGGAACAATGTTTGCTTGGGTGGGAGTAGAGGCAAATGCAAAGAAGATATTTTCGGGATGCTCAAGCAGGTATTCTCATCACCAATAGTCATTCAGTCTTAAGGAATATTTGATGGATTTGCAGCAGGCTTTGAAATCACAAATCACGCAAGTGCTGATCTGGAGGCCTAGTTCCATCATCTGAGGTCAATATAGCAACGAAAGATAACAAAACAATGAATAATAATAATGAAAGATGACAAAACAATGAATAATCACTCTGCAACACAACCGAATGCCCTTCCCTAAAAAAATCCTGCCATTCTTAACCAATTTAGAGGCTCATTTTTGGCATCAGGTGTCAAGGTAGCAATGAAAAATTAAAATGTAACAATGAAAGTAATTACAATGAAACAATGAAAGATAACAAAACAATGAACAATCACTTTGCAACACAACTGAATCCCTTTCCCCTAAGAAAATCCTGGCATTCCAACCCCCCCCCCTTTTTTTTTATTATCCTCTGCTGCTTCTGGAAGTGCCTCAGGGCTGATCAAACCACCAACTCAGCTGTTGCCTCCGAGCACAGGTTAAGTCTGTTCAATAGACGAGAAGGTTAAGCACTCCTCTACAGGTGCTGGGATGAAAGGTGTGTGCCACTGTGCCTGGAGTAGTTTCTTAATATTCTTTCCAGCACTATTTAGTGTCCTTAACCTCCAGTGGATTTTGGTGGCATTTTGATAATGAAGTAGGGCCAAGGTGAAGGGAGTGTCCTGTGAGCTACATAACATACAATACTTTCAAGCCAGGCATGGTGGTGCACTCCTTTAATCCTAGCACTTGGGAGGCAGAGGCAGGCGGATCTTTGTGAGTTCAAGGCTAGCCTGGTCTACAGAGTGAGTTCCAGGCCAGCTGGGGCTACAGGGAGACTCTGTCTCGAAAAGACAAAATAAAATAAAATAAAATAAAATAGCATACTTTCAACAAGTGTATATCTCTTGTCAACCACAGGACCCAGCTTTGTCAGTCAAAGACAATACTTCTCACAATGTAGTACTAGATGAACAACAGTTGCCTCAATGGGACCTCATGACAACTGAAGGATAGTAGTAAGAGACTTAGATGGGCCCCAGCTCTGACTCCAAGCGAGTCTGATATCTGTACAAGTTCAGGGGAAGGCAGAGTCCACTGCGGAGTGTCTTTGCCTCTGAGCATCAGGTGTAACCACATTGTTCATGATTGCAAACACATACCATATCCCTCATCTCTGCTGGATTAGTTCCTTTTCTGTTGCTGGATGGAATACCATGACAAAAAGTAGCTAGAAGAGAAAAGGTTCATTTTGCTGTGCACCTCCTGAGAGCATGTGGTCCGTCACCGTGGGGAAGGCGTGACAGCAGTACCGTTAGGCTGACCTTGTAGTTGGGAACCAGAGAATAGGAAGCGGGCCAGGCTATAAACTCTCTAAGCCTTCCCTCAGTGACAGACTTCCTCTAGCAAGGCTCCATCCACTTCCTTAAGGCTCCACAACCTTTCCAAACAGTGCTACCATCTGGGGAAAAATATTCAGATACAGGAGCCTTACGGAACATACTTCTCGTTCAGACCAAAGCATCTGCAGATGAAGCTGATAGTGCCACAAGAAGTTTTGGTTTTGGGATGGAGCCCAAGCTGGCCTTGAATTCATGGTCCTGGTACTGCAACCTCCCATGTACTGGGATTACAGGAATGTACCACCATCCCCAGCACTGAAGAAACTTTGTTATTAATCATGGCATTCAGGGGGAAGGGATCAATATACTTTCTAGTAACAAAGGACACTTGATATAAAATACAATACATTTTGAACACAGAAAATCCAGCTTAGAAATTTCAAGGCCAGTAACATACTTGCCTTCAACCATTTTTAATATTCCTGTCCAGTCAAAATTTCAAGAGCCTGATGTTGTAATTCTCTTGAAGTTTATCCGAAAACATGCCACCAAAAGCTGATAGGGCAATGACAACCTCATTGTTGACAATGGCAGTAGTGCCTTTCCTGTCTCAGGGTTGGAGGATATTAGCTAACTCTAAGCTACATCTCCAGGGCCTGAGGATGTTAGCTAACTCTAAGCTACATCTCCAGGTCTTTGAAAACTTTGAAGCAGGGTCCTACTACATTGCCCGGCTGGCTTTGAATTCTCTAGCCAGACAGTCCTCCAACTTCTTGTCCTCTTCCTTCAGCCTCCCAAGTAGCTGAGATTATAGGCATTTGCCGCCAAGTTTTTCTGGTTTGGGTTGCGTGTGTTCGTGTGCTGGGAATAGAACCCGAGTCATCTTCAGGAGCAGCCAGTGCTCTTAAACGCTGATCCATCGCTCCTGCCCTCTCAGACAGCTTCTTTATGCGTTGATCTCTATACTGGCAATATTTTTGTATCTGAAGCTTACTTTGTCTGAAATTAGTATAGTCATTTTATCCTTGTAAAATGAACTAACCTGTGTGGTACTGGGCATTTAACCCAGGATCTTCTGCATTCTAGGTAAGCACTCTACCACTGAGTTGCACCCCAGCCCTGACTGCTGTTCTGTTTTAAATTGTGTTGGGATGGCCTATAGACTTTCAACTTTCTTCTTTTAATCTTTACACTTAAATTTGAGTTCTTTTTTAAAAAATTATTTTTATTTTATGTGTGTTTTGCCTGCATGCAGGTAAGTGGACCTCATACACGCAGTTCCCACGGAGGCCAGAAGAGGGCGACAGGTACCCTGGAACTGGAGTTAAAGATGATTGTTAGCTGCCTTGGTACTGAGAACTGAGCTTGGGCGCTCTGTGAGAACAGCCAGTGCTCTTAACCTCTAGCTCCAAACTTAAAAACTCCATGTTCTTGGTTTGTTCTGTCTAACATTTTTGTCTTGTCCTTGTTTTTCTAAATGAATGTCTAGACCATTTTCATGTAACTATTGATAGAGTTTTATACAAACTTGTATGAAATGTACAAAAGCTCAATAAAAATTTAAAGAACTTCCACCACTTTGCCAGATGTATTTCTCCCCTCCCTCCCTCCCTCCCTCCCTCTCTCCCTCGTCTCTCTCTTTCTGTATTTTCTGTCTTCTTTTTGGTCAGTTGCATTCTTTTAAAGTTTTATTTGATAATATGAGCAGTTGTACTTCAACAAATTGTTAGGCATTGGATCCTTCCCTTATTAACTTAAAATAGATAAAAAAAATCAACTAAGGTGGGCTGGAGAGATAGCCTAGTGGTTAAGAGCACAGACCGCTCTTACAGAGGACCCGGGTTCGATCCCCAGCACCCACATGGCGGCTGAGAACCATCTGTAACTCCAATTCCAGGAGAACTCCAGTTCCAGGGGAATCCCAGACCCTCTTCTGACCTCCGAGGCATTGCACGACACGGGTGCACAAACCTGCATGCAGACAGTACATTTTATTTTTTTTATTTTTATTTTTTTTTTGGTCTTTTCGAGACAGGGTCTCCCTGTAGACCCAGCTGTCCTGGAACTCACTCTGTAGACCAGGCTGGCCTTGAACTCACAAAGATCCGCCTGCCTCTGCCTCCCAAGTGCTAGGATTAAAGGCGTGTGCCACCACGCCCGGCTTATTTTTTATTTATTTTTTATTTTTTTAAAGAGACCAAGTTTAATTTTTTATTGTATTTTTAAAAAATTTCTAACAGCAAGAAGATTTGGAGGGGAATTATACAATTACTCATTGGTTAAAAGCTTACTACACCTTTAATCCCAGTACTCAGAAGGCAGAGGCAGGTGGATCTCTGTGAGTTCAAGGCCATCCTGGTCTACATAGTGAGCTCCAGTCCAGCTGGGACTAAAGGGAGACTCCAGACAGTACATTTTATACACATAGAAAATAAAAAAATAAAAAAAAACAACTAAAACTGTTGGAAGAAATCATAAGGGTAAAACTTCATGACAGTGATTTTTAGCAAAGGATTTTTGCACACGGCACCCAAAACTAGGATGACATCCCATTCACAAACATCAGATGCACAAACATAGGACTTTAGTCAAAATTAGAAACTTCTGTTCTTCAGTGGACAACAATTAAATGAAAAGACAAACCACAAAAAGAATGAGTATATTGAAAATTACGTATCTGATAAAGGGTTAACCTCTAGAATATATACGTATTCTTAAAACTCAATAATATAAACAGTATGCACTTAGAAGCTGAAGAAATTATTTCTCTCATTAAAGTTTGTAGGGTTTTGTTTTTGTTTTTTTAAGGCAGGGTCTCCCTGTACCCACAGCCAGCCTGGAACTTGCTATAAATACTAGGCTGGCCTTGAGCTCACGGAAATCCTCTTACCGCCCCCCCCCCCACCATGTTAGAATTAAAAGTATGTGCCACCATGCCTGGTTCTCGAAAAAGTTTATAAATGCTTTGTAAATCCATAATAATATATTCGATATCACCAGTTATCAGAGAAATGCAGTTGAAAACCACAATTATATTCTAATGTTCATTAGCTAGGATTCCAGGTACATAGAAAACCAGATAATAGCAAATGTAAGTGAAGGTGTAGAGAAAATTTCAGCTGTTGGCAGGAACGTAAAACGGCATAGCGGCTTTGGAACATAGTCTCATGGTTCCTATAAGAATTAGACGACGAAAGGGATTGTGGGAGAAAGGCTTCTTCCTTTCCGTCTGGCGGTGGCCAGCAGGTGGGCGGACATGGGTGCCTGCAAGTACATCCAGGAGCTGTGGAGGAAGAAGCAGTCGGACGTGATGCCCTTCCTGCTGCGCATCCACTGATGGCTGCAGCCACCTGTCTGGGCTACAAGGCCAAGCAAGGTTACGTCATACACAGGATTCGCGTTCGCCGGGGTGGCCGCAAGCACCGGTTCCTAAGGGGGCCACCAACAGCAAGCCCGTCCACCATGGCGTCAAACAGCTCAAGTTTGCCCAGAGCCTGCAGTCTGTGGCGAGGAGAGAGCTGGACGCCACTGTGGGGCTCTCAGGGTCCTGAATTCTTACTGGGTTGGTGAAGATTCCACATACAGATTCTTTGAGGTTATCCTCATTGATCCATTCCACAAAGCTATCAGAAGAAATCCTGACACCCAGTGGATCACCAGCCCAGCCCACTAGCACAGGGAGATGCGGGGGCTGACATCTGCAGGCCGCAACAGCAGAGGCCTTGGAAAGGGCCACAAGTTCCAACACACTATTGGTGGTTCCTACGGAGCCTGGAGGAGGCGCAACACTCGCCAGCTCCACCTAAATTACGGCTAATCCAAGTCATGTTTGTAAGAATCACACCCAATAAACAATTTAGGACAGTCCTGTCTGCTTAAAGGTGTTATTTGTTTGTTAAATTAGTCTGCAGATTATTTCATGAATGCTTTGTGGAATTATAGCAGTTAAGGTGCAATAAACAAGGACTTTCAGTCCAAGTATTTGTGACACGGCAAGTAGCTGGCGATTGAGGATGGATGGGTTTGAGGCCGGTGAATTGACCATGTTAAAGGAAAGGCACAGCAGGTGGTGGTAGGCATTCACTGTTCGAAGTCTGACCTTACATACTGTCTGCAGTTACTTTTCAAATTTGTGGTCAAAGTTCCTAGTATTTCTCTACGGCTATCAGTTGACTGTACTACCATTGTTCTGTTAGTGTCATGTCTGGTACATGAGGGCATTTGAGAATGGAAAATTATAAATGGAATTTTCCTTAATACAAGTCTGCTTGCTGTCTTCAAAATCTGATGCTTTCTTAAGCTAATTTTCCTCTTGGTACTTTGAAAGGGTGAGTTGATGTCCAGAAAATTCCCATAGCAGACTCAATCTTGAGTCTGACCTAAATAATATTTCTATTTAACAACAACAAAAAAAGAATTAGACATGGAGTTACTATGTCACCGGATACCAAATCAAGAACTTGTGTGTTTAAGGTTTATAGGTAAGTGGATAGACCTTATGCTGATAGCTATGTTCATTCTGAGTTGCCAAGAGCTGGCAACAGTTCCACTGTCTATTCAGGGAAGAATGGCCGAAGAAAAGTTTGTGGCGCAGTCAAAGATGGGAATATTATTTGGCCAGTAAAAGGAATAAAGTAACCATAAACACTGTAACAGAAACGAATCTTAACAAGGCTGTGCTAAGTCAAAGAAATAACATACAAAAGATCATGTATTACATGAGCTCATTCAAATAAAATGTAGAATAGAGAGGGGTATAAAGAGAGAAGATAACCTTGGGAGGCAGAGGCAGGTGGATCTCTGTGAGTTCAAGGCCTGCCTGGTCTACAAAGTGAGCTCCAGGCTAGCTGGGACTAAAGGGAGACCCTGTCTGAAAAAGATAAAAAAAAAAAAAAAGAAAAAAAAAAGAGAGAAAATAGCTTGATAATACCTTAGGGCTGGAGGCATGAAGCATCTAAGATGTAGCAGTGAGTGACAGCTGAAGGGTATGGGATTGCTTTTTGGAAGATGAAAATATTCTAAAGTTGACTGAGGTAACAGTTACATATATCTGTAGATGTATTTAATGACACTGAATTATATAATTTAATTAGGTTAATTCTGTTGTGTGTGAAGTATCTGAAAAATATCTGTTTCAAGAAACATAGTGATTCAGAATATGGTTACTATAGAATTGAATGCAATCGTTATTTGCAAATATTAGCTTAGCTCAAAAGCAAATGTCCTCTTTTAATGCTGAATTGAGGCTACTGATTACATCAATATATCTGAGTTTCATTCTCTGTAAAATAAGCTAATGTAAAACATGAAAGGAAAGAAGTCAGTATATAAACCGAGAAAGAGAAGCAAGGACTTTTCATCAGTTGAGTATAACTGCCGGCCCAGCCCTATATGTAGAATATGCTTTAATCTCATTTTTAACAACTTTCCTAGAGAAAGTATGTTTCCAAAAGCATGTTCCAGAATATCTCAACATAGTAGAAATGTTACTAGCAGAGGTCCAGCTTTCCCTGTTCTGTCAGGGCCACTTGATCTTGTAAAAGCTGTTGACTATGATGAACTATGGGGAAAGACTGAAGCCACTGCACAGATGTGTGTGACAGGTCAGTCTTAACTCATCAGAGTATGATGTGATGCGAACGTCCTTGGTAAGTCTTAGTAGTTCTTTTACTCTTTTCACAATTTTATGGAATGAATATATATATATATATTCACATATGTGTCATCAGAGTATGATGTGATGCAAACGTCCTTGGTAAGTCTTAGTAGTTCTTTTAATCTTTTCACAATTTTATGGAATGAATATATATATATATAATATATATATATACATATATTCACATATGTGTGTTGACAGTATTTGGCATTGAACATACAGCGCACTGCATGCTATCTATGCAAGTGGTTTGCCACTAAGCTATATTCCCAGACTCTGGAATCTATTCTTTTTTTTTCTTTTTTTAGATCTGCTTATACTTTATTGTTTTTAAGTTAATTTTTATTGAGTTCATTTCATACAACATTTCTTAATTAAATTTAGACTAATTCCCCCATCCATGTCCACCCCTTACATCCCCCCACCCCCCACCAGAGCTCATGGATTTCTGTCATACATGTTAAGTCCTGTCTTGCATCTTTTTCTCAGTCTTTTATAACCTTTTTGATGCACAAGTTTACTCTTTTGGTCGGTTCTTTGAATAGGTTTCTCTCTCTCTTTTTTTGTTCCCTTTAATTTTATATTATTCCAAAATATGTATGTATACACTCCACACATAAATCAAAAATAGAAATTCTGAAAATAAACTATAGGTTAATTCCTAAACACATTTAGAGATTCACATTTTAACCGTAAAGTTGCATGCAGTAAAAAGATGTGTAGCTTTACATTCTTTTTGTTTTTAGAATATGAATACATATCTTCCATCCATATATGGCAATTGCAATGTGTGAATACAAGTGGTAGGACAATTCTAGAGCCCATTAAGAGATTCACATTGGAATAGCACAGTTGCTTTCAGATACAATGAAATATTCAGTTGCATTTTTTAAATTTTATTTTACCTCTGCTAGTTATGATTCCTCTTAAGGAAGTTTTTAGAGGGTGCTCTAGGCTTTTCAATACATATGTATGTATTTGCATATTAATTTATTATAAGTGCCTTCATATAAATTATAGTACTTCATGCACAAAATGCACTAGAGTAATTATTTCTGAAAAATGTTCCCTGAATCATTTAATCAATGTTATTATTTTTCATTCTTCCTTTGGATATCATTACTGTTTTTAATCCCAAATTCCTGAGATGAATACTGAGCTTATTTGTTGTTTATCTCCTAATTTCTATAAGTGTACCCAAAGATATAAAATACCCTGCAATTTCCTTTTTAAAATTTCATAAGTTTCTGGGGCTGGAGAGATGGCCTAGCAGTTAAGAGCACTGACTGCTCTTGCAGAGGACCCAGGTTCTATCCCCAGCACCCACATGGCAGCTGAGGACTGTCTTTAACTCCAGTTCCAGGGGAATCCTTCGCCCTCTTCTGACCTCCGCGGCATTGCATGACACGGGGTGCACAGAACTACATGCAGACAGTATATTCATACACATAAAAAATAAATAAAATTTAAAAAATCTCATAAGTTTTGAGAGTAGAGAGATAGCTCAATGGTTAAGAACACTGGCTGTTCTTGCAGAGGACCTGGCTCCAAATCCCAGCACCCACATGGCAGCTAACAAGCATCTATAACTCCAGTTCCAGGGGGTCCAACACCCTCTTCTGACCTCTGTGGGCATTGCATGATACCCGTGCACTTGTATACATGCAGGCAGAACACTCATATACATAGAATAAAAAATAAATAAACCCAAAATAATTTTTAAATCCCATAGGTTTTACCTAGTATTTTTATTTCCTTTAAGTCTGAATATTTTTAATTACCATTTGACTTTTTTAATTTATCTATGAATTTAGAAATATATTTCTGGTCTCAAAGAATATTTTTCATCCATTTTGCTGTTTTCTAATTAAGTTGCATAATGCTAAAATATTTTGATCTAAATGTCAAATTATTTGGAAATTGTTGAATACTTCCTGGTTACTTGTTTAATTTATGTAACTTTCATGTGTGCTGGAAAAGAAAATGAGTTGTTTGCTTCCTGCAGCTCGGTCTTTCCATATATTCTTTTTTTTTTTTAAATGTCATCAGAGTTCATTTTATTTTATTTTATTATTTTTAATATATATTAATATCTTTTCCTTAATTTCATTTTTTTAAACAATAAGGTTGATAATTTATAGTACAAGAATCCATTCATGTAAAACCAATTGCAAGCAAGTGTGCCCAACCCACCACAGCCCAAGGGTCCCACACAGTGGGGGCTACAGCTGGATTGTCGCTCATTTTTGTACAATCAGTTGATCAAATAAAGTCCAGTCTATATTGCTGTGATTTTCACATTCACCCAATCACAGCCCTGTACATTCTCTACGCGCCCCCTCTTCTGCAGATTGTTCCTAGCTTAGATAAAGGGGACAGGTGACGACGAGAAGTCAAAATGGTTCTACGTTCTCTGGAGCTGCCGTTTTTGGACTCTGAGCAAGTTCTGCTGTTTCCTTTCAGGGTTGACGTCCAGGAATAACCTTCGATCCCACTATATGAAGCACAAGCACTTAGATTATAGGTATTTAAAAAAAAAGCGTACTAATGTGTTGTATGGATAGGTTACATTTGGTATAGAACACAGATGTTTGGGGTATGTTAATCCATGAATTTGTTTTTTCGTTTTGTTTTGGTTTGTTTGAAATATTAATTATATATTTTTTTAACAAATCTAGACCCGTGTTCCGCCCATTCCCCCACCCCCGCAGAGCTCATGCATTTCTCCCAAACATGATTTTTCATCTTTTCCTCAGTCGTTTTCTCTCAATATTCGTCCAGAGGAGCTGACGTTTTGAGAGAAGTTCACTGTCCTCAGTCCAGTTCTTTTGATGCAGTCCTTTCTGTGTTGTGTGTTGTTGTTGTGGTTGTTGTTCCCATATGCATTCAGCCAACTGACTGCTTTGGACAAAGCTCAGCGGGGCCTACACCAATTAATACTTACAACTAGTAATTGCACTGCATCCACAGATGGATGGGATATTCATTCGTTTTGTTTTTCTGGGACTGTTATTCACTAGCATGATGTCCTCTGCTCCACCATTTTCCTGCAAAGCTCGTGAATACCGTAGGCATTCTTTCCTTGACTGCTGCATGAATTAATCCAATGTGTGAGATGAACTACATTTTTCTCTATCCACTCATCCATGTTGAGGGGCATTTAGGGTTGGTTTCAGCTCTTGCTATTGTGAAGAGAGCTGCAATAAACGATGCGCGTGCATGTATCTTCTGTGGGTGTCTTCGTTGAGTCTTGGGGTACATGCTCAGGTGTGGTATGGCTGGGTGGGTGGTCAATTTCATTTCCAGTCTTCCAAGGTGCTCCACATGCTTCCATAGTGGCTGTGACGAGTTTACATTCCCACAGCAGTGATGAGTGTTCCCCTTTCCCCACACACCTCTCCAGCACTTGGTTCATTGTTTTCTTGTTCCTAGCCAGTTTATTGGATAAGATGATATGCTTAAAGTGGTTTTGACTTGCTTTCCTTATGAATTAGTTGATGTTGTAACACTTGTTGTCCCTTGAGGGTGTTTCGCAGGACACCTCTAATTTCCAGACTTGTAAGAGTCTCTTTCAGTTTCCTTGCTCCATCTATTGAGTGGGTCATTTGGTTTCTTTTTTCTTTGTTTTTTGAGTAGTTAATAATATTCTGGAAATCAATTGCTTTGTGCAGATGTATCTGCGGTGAAGGTATCCTCCACTCTGTGGCACTCTTGCGCTGTTTATTTCTTTTATTTTCTTTTTTTTTTTTTTTTTTTTATGTAGAGTTTTAGTTAATGAGGTCTCCATTTGTCAATTGTCGACCTTAATTAGCTTGTGAGCGGCGTCTGACTTTAGGAATCTATTTCCTAACTCCTATGTCCCTAGTGTATGTCTGCCTGCCAACTTTTCTTCTATTGCCTTCAGATTGTTGGGGTTTCAGTTGAGAGTCTTTGATCCATTCTAATGAGCTTGACCTTTTTGTACAGTGGCGAGAGGTAAGGTGTTTAAGATTATCATTCTTCTATAATGCTGGGATCACAGTTTTGCAACACCACTTGCTGAAGAATGCTGGGCGTTTCTCCATTGATGGTCTTCTTGGCCCCCTGATCAAATATAAGATGGCTGAAATTGTATGTTGCTCAGATTTGGATCTTTGGTTTTGTTCCATTGGTCACAGGTCTTTTTTGGGCCAGTACCAGGCTGTTTGTTTTTATACTATAGCCCTGTAAGTATGTTTGAAGTCTGGTATAGAGATGCCCCCTGTGTAGCTCTTTTTCCGCTCAGGGTTGTTTTGCTTATTCGGGGTCTTTTTGTTATGTTTCCAAATGAATTTTAAGAATTTGTTTCCAACCTGTGAAGAAACTCTTTGGGGATTTTGATTGGGATTGCATTAAATCTATACAAGAGT
>VZQC01006012.1:304467-389796 GCA_009823505.1 Rhizomys pruinosus | reverse complement strand
TTATGAAATAAATAGTAGGGAGTGGCCTATATACTAAATAATTGGTTAAATAAATTAATGTAGAAGAATTCAAAAATATCCACTACAGAATTGTCAAGGATTTGCATAGGTAATTAACTCTTATCAACTGCAACACAACTTCTTATTCTCCTCTTTAAAAGACTTATTTTTTTTTCTTTTTCTTTATGTTTGGGTCTGTGTTTGTTGCACGTATTTCACAAGCTTGCATGTGTCTGCAGGGGCCAGAAGAGGGAGTCAGATCTTCTGGAGCTCGATTTATAGGCAGTGGTGTGTCATCTGATGTGAATGGAACTTTGATCCTCTGATAAAGAAGAACCCGCTCTCACTGCTGAGACATCTCTCTAGCCCTGCTGACAACTTCTCACTCTTTACAAGCAGGCTGGGATTCTTTCCAAGAGCAGAATATGCAAGGGAAGCAAGGGAGGGACTTAAGGGGGCAAGGAGGTGGCAAGCACTACATGGTGGGAGATCTAGTTTAACACTCTCAGTGACAAGATACTGAATAACAGGACATGATTTTAGTGTGATGTTAAGAAAAATAACAATTCTTGCTTTCAAGTCCTCTGATTCAAGTTCAGACATGAGACAAATAATTGAAAAATTCCAACTGAGGTAATTCTATAAAACACCTACCATTATGTCTTACAAGAAATACTTCAAAAACAATGAATATGTAGTGACACATCATCTTAAAGTACCATGGCATCTTGTATGGAATACTGAAGGAGAAAAAATAGTATGCAAAGAAGATGGCAGAGAAATATCTTAAAAAGTGTTCAGCATGGCCTAATAATTAAAGAAATGCAAATCAAACCAACTTTCATTCATTCATCGCACCTATAGGCTGGAGGATCAGGAAACAAATGAATACCAAATTCTGGGAGTTGTGGAGAAAGGGGAACACTCACCAACTGCTTGTGGGAGTTGCAAACTCATACAACCATTATGAACGGCAGTGTGGAGAACCTTTAAAGACTCAGAATGAACCTACAACCTGACGCAGCCTACCATTTCTGGGTATATACTGACAAGAACCACATTCTACGACCACCACAAAAGATACAGGTACAAACAGCCATGTTTAATTGTAGTGAAGAGCCTGGAACCAATGGCCCATTCCTTCAACTGACAAGAGAATAGAGAAAAATGTGGTACATCTACACAATGGAATTCTAGGCAGCAGTAAGAAAGATGACAATCAAGGAAATTTGCAGGTAAATGGAATGGAACTAGAAGATTTTATGTTAAGAGTGAAGTTACACAGTCCCAAAAAACAAAAGACAAATGTAATCCCTCATCTGTGATGCTAACACCAAATACCTAGGAGTGCTAGGCAAATTGAGCTCAACATTAAGGCTATAGTTCCTCATGATCCTGACACACCATGGTTTATAATCCCTAGACAGGTCCTAAACCTAACCTAACCATTTTATTTTCAGACTATGGATTTGTGGTATATGATGGACAGGTATACATATTACAGTGTAAAATGAAGTTAAAATGGAAGAAGGTGAATTAAGAAATATAATATCTGATCATTCAGTTATTCTTTGTTTTAAAAAGATTTGGAGGACTGTAGAGATGGCTCAGCAGTTAAGAGCAATGTCTGCTCTTCCAGAGAGCTTCAGTTCAATTTCCAGGACATACATGGTGGCTAAGAACCTTCTGTAACTCCATTTCCAGGAGATCCAATGGCCTATTCTGGCTTCAACAAGCTTTGCGCAACACACGTGCACTTACATAAATTCAGGCAAACAGTCACACAAACAAGATAAAATTTAAAAAAAGTTAAAAGTTATCATGGCTCTAATTCTACCAATTTCATTGACTTGGCCACTTTTCAGTTATATCTTTCTCCCTCTGTTATTTTCTTGTCAGTAATCATCCTTAAATTTCAATGGATTACTGGCCTATATCAACAATTAAGGAAAAGATTTTTGCGAACTATTTTGATTATATGGATTGTTTTCCTTTAGCTATTAAAAAATTTTCAAATGACAGTATTTTCTTCAAAGTCAAGAATAAACTTGTAAGTTATATACATATCTTTGCATGGACTTATTCTTCCTAATATACCAAATTTATGAACAAATAATTATTTGTAATTAATTTTCCTTAAAGTTCCTTTATGAAACTTCTGAATTAGTCTATGAAAATCTGTGAACATAGGATTTGAAAGGGAACATGTGTACAGACATAATGTATTTTCATAAAACTCTGACACAGGAAATTGGCAGTAGTAGGCTCTGCTCTAGATTTTTTGACCTCTCCAGCCACTGGTAGTTGGCCAGGTTTCCAAACCAGGCATTAACGCCTTCTTAATGAGCAGTACTTGATTCCAATTATACAACTTTTGATGACCTCCAGTATAAAAGTGCCACTACAGCCACACTGAGGGTGTCTTGCTGGCTAGTAATTGTATTTTGTAGGCTTTACAGGTAATTAGGATCAGTGATTGGTTTTCTTCCTTGGTAGCTTACATAGCATCTTCTCATGCTATGAGAACTATTCTTTCAGGAGGAGGCTTCCTGGTCAATTCCAGCTCAATTCCTCCAACTCTGTGTCAGAAATGTGTGCCTATATCTTCACCAATAGATCATAACTTCAACTTCTGTGGGACAACCAAAAGCAATTGCAACAATCCATATTGTTTTGAGACTCTCTTGGAACTCACTGACCATCACCTTGAATGGCACTGACATTACTTTTCATCTATGGATCCTAGCATATCATTTTCATCAATATAATTTCTAACTCTATTTTAAAATATTTACTCTTAAACCCACAGACACATGTAACTTTCACTGATCAAAGAAGTTTGCAAGAGATTGAGACTATTACAGAGATAAAATTTAAAAGTCAAAAAAACAATTGATAAATGACCCAAACTTGCTGAACCTAAAATACTGAATGGATCATAGGTGCAGCACATACACCTAAGGCTCAGGGAACATAATGTAAAGGGCATGGAAATAGTGTAAGGTACAGAGTGCCAGGGAAAACTCTGTGAGATATTGACTTATAGATATGACTGGAAAGCTGCACCCAGGAAACATGATCATTAGACCTGCATAATTATAACACCAGTTTACACGTGAAATTCCATGGAGGAAATTTCACAAGGTCTTTCTCCTGAATGCAGAGCTATAGGCAAGCAATAGCTGCTGAGAGAGGGAAGTCATTTTTCTCTAAGGACAATTTCATTGGAAGGTTATCTAATACCAAAGTGGTCAATTCTAAAGACATGTAAGCAGGAGCAACCCAAAATGGACTCAGTAGGTATATACATGTGTGTGTATGTTTATGTGTGTATGTATGGAATGAAACTTTGTGGAAATGAAATATGTGGGAATGAAACTTTGTGTGTGGCTTGAAGTGAGAACTTGTAAGACCTGTCCCGGAAGATCCTCCCATTATCTAGGGTATCTCTGTGGGCTTCCAGAGTTATCTGTAGCAGGAAGATTCGGGATATTACACTGATTCTTGCTTCGCCTTATCTCTGCAAAGTTCCAGGCCCCTACCCTTGAGGCACTGAGCAAAATGTCACAGCTCTGGTTACCTGTTGCACAACCCAGAGCTCTGCAGCCCTCCCCATTAGAACCAAGGTGGCTCAACCCTCCCTTTGGCCTGCCCCCCACTTCCTTGCCCAAAGCACAGTAGTCTTGAATATATAGACCTCACTGACAGAAAATAAACGGAGTTCCTATCCTCCCTGGCTCTGTATGTGAGTCTGTTCATTTCCACTGGTGATCTCCTGGGGTTTTCCCTCCTCCCTTCTTGCAGGAGCTAAGCTTAGATACTGTGGGCCTACAGGCAGGAGACAAGTCCTGGAGCTGAGCCAAGAAGGGAAGGACAGCATGTGGAATACGGTCACATGTGACTCAAAGACATTGAACAGGGAGATGTCCCAAGAACTCCTGAAGTGCAAGTAGGTAGGTAGGAGCTGGGTACTTCAGCAAGGCAGATTGTTGTTTGACTTCATCTAGTTAATCTAGTTGTCCTTGGCTTAATTGGCTTTTGTGGCTGTGGGGGTGGAGTTATCCTCTCAGCTGGTATAAAAGGTGGGGTTGTGTGAGTCTTGAGATCGGAGATCTCCCAAGACCTCCTGAAGCACAGGTACTGGGGTGGTTAAAGAGCACCCCCCCACCGCCAACTGGGATTACGAAGGCATCTGAAGGAGGCAAGGAAAGCAAGACTTCAACACAGTGAAGAGGCATTTGGGACTCACATTGGAATACAGGCAAGGAGAAGCCCATATGCCAGGGACAGGAAGAGACAAAAATGGGAAAGGGGCAGGATAATCCCACACCAAGCTCTACCAATCCTGTGGCAAATTCCTACAGTGGGATCCCCCTGGGGATGACCCAGGACACAGATATCAGAAACCAATAGTGAACATACTTAAAGAAATGCAAGACTATAAAAAGCAAATCAAAGTATTAATAAAAGAGAACGAAGAACTCAAGAAGGAAGTGGAAACACTGAAAAGATCCCATGCTGAAAAAGATAAGGAAACCAAGCAGCAAAGCAAAGAGCTACAGGAAGAGATTGAGAAGCTCCCACAAATAAGTAGAAATACTAAAGAAATCAGAAGAGGAAATGAAAAAGAAATCAAACACTCATCCAATCAAGAGGAAAGGAATGGGAAAAGCCTCAGAATAGAATGGAGGAAGCAGAAACAAAGAATATCAGACCTGGAAGATAACATAGAACAACTGAAAAACCTCAAGGAAAAATTATGAAAATTTAAAAATACACAAAAGTGGTGAACAACCAGGAAACTGTGGGACACTATGGAAAGTTCCAACCTCTGCATCATAGGAATAAAGGAAGGAGGAAGAATCCCAAGAGAATGGTATTGATCAGATCTTCAACAGAATAATAGATGAAAATTTCCCCAAACTAAAGAAAAGACAAACCAATACAAATACGCGAGAAGCACATAGAACTCCAAAACAGACAAGAATCAGAAAATAAATTCTCCATGCCACATCATAGTTAAAATGCAGACACCCCAAAACAAGACAAAATTCTGAAACCACAAGAGAAAAACAATAAGTGACCTATAAGAGGAAACCTATCAGAATTACAACTGAACTTTCAGTGCAAATTATGAAAGCACAAAGAACATGGAGCAAAGCATTCCCAGTGTGTTAAAGGGACAATAGATGCCAACCCAGGTTACATATACCCAGCAAAAATGTTGATATAGTTGAAGGAGAGAGAAAAACATTCCATGACATAAACAGATGAAAGAATACACGTCTGAAAAACCAACCCTTCAGAGAATACTTGAAGCAATTCAAGGACAGAAGAAAGGAGCAACCAAACCCAGGTACCTAGAAAGGAGAAAAAAAAAAGACCTAACTGCAGAAGTAGAAACCTAAACCAAAACCAGGATTGGATTAGAAGCAGAATCCATCGATATGCTGCCTACAAGAAACACATCTTACCTTCAAGTACAGCACCACTTAAAGTCAAGGGATGGAAAAAAAATATTCCAAGCAAATGGTACCAAAAAGAAAGCAGGTGTTGCTGTTTTAATATCAGACAAAATAGACTTCAAAGTGGAAAGAAATCAGAAAGACAAAGAAGGCCATTAACATTTTTATCAAAGGAACAATTCACCAAGAAGATTTCACAATTACGAATATATATGCACCAAACTCTGGTTCACCAAACTTTATAAAGACAATTCTCCAGGACCACAAATCACACACTAACACCAGTACACTCATAGTAGTGGACTTCAATACCCAACTGAGCCCTGTGGACAGGTCAACAGGACAAAGAACAAACAGAGAGACATCTGAACTGAAAGATATGATACACCAAATGGACCTCATAGACCTCTACTGAATATTCCAATCTAATACCAGAGAATACATCTACTCAGCACCCCACAGAACATTCTCCAAAATCGCCCACGTACTGGGACAGAGAAGAAAACCTCCACAAATTCAAAAAAGATTTGAAATAATTTCTATGCATTTCTTCGAGACCACTGTGCAATAAAAGTCAACATAAAACCAGGAAAAGCCCTACTCTTATAAGAACACATGGAGACTATAAACAACACACTCACTGAATAATGGAATGGGTCAAGGAAGTAGAGAAAGAAAAAGAAATTAAAAAAAAAAAAACTGCTAAAAAACAATAAAAGGAAACAAACACACACACAAAAAAACCCTACTGGGAATACCTTAAAAGCAGTTCTAAGAGGGAAGTTTCAATCTGGGTGCCTTACATTAGAAAGAACCGAAAGAGCACAGTGAATGATCAAACCGTATCTAATAAAGCACTGAAAGGCAACAAAGTGAACCTAAACACAACAGACAGGAAGAAATAACAAAAATCAGAGCAATAAAAATATCAATGAAATAGAAATAAGAAAAACATGACAAAAAAATCACTGAATCCAAAAGTGGTTATTTGAAAAGAATAAACAAGATAGGACAGACCTCTAGCCCAGTTACCAAAAGAAAAGAAGGAACAACTCCAATTTCACATATACACCCTGATGAAAAGGGAAAATATCACAACAGACAAGGAAAAAGATCAGAAAATCATTTTTATTGGGGAAATTTCAAAAAACCGTATTACTCTACAAGTTTTTGAAAATCTAAAGAGAATGGATGAATACCTGAAATCTTGGGATCACCAACAAAGCTTCAATCAAGAAAGAGTTGACAGCTAAACAGACCTATAATTTCATGAAGAAAATCAAGCATTATATAGAAAACCATCTCAACTAAAAAAGCCCCAGCCCCAGATGGTTTTCCACGGCAGATCTATTTCTATAAAACATTCAAAAAGACCCCAAAAACATTATTTCCTGGAAATGTGTTAGAGATACAAATAGAAGAATTTCCCAAATTCCCTCCAATGGAAGCCCAGCATCCTCTATTACCAAAACCATGCAAAGAAGAGTACAAACTAAAAAGTAGAACTATTAGACCCATCTCTCCTCTACTGAACAAAATATGCTAAAATTCTAAACAGGGTACTGGTCAAATGCATACAGACTCTAGAGCAAGAAGATTATCCAGCATGACCAAGTTGGAATTCATACACAGGAAATTGGGCAAGGGATGGTTCAATATAAAAATCAATAACCATCATCAAACACATAAATGGAAGAACAAAACAAAAAACCACACTCATCTCAATTATGCTGAAAAAGCTTTGACAAAATCCAGCCTCCCTTCATGCTTAAAGTCCTTAGAGGGAATTGTATTGGAGTGATCATTCCTCAAGATGTAATCAAAGCTATATCTAGGAATCCACAGCCGCCATATCATCTAAATGGGAAACAATAGAAACATTCCCTTTAAAGGTAGAATGCGAGTCTTGCCCCCTGTCACCACCCCCTCTTCAATATAGTGCTTGAAACACTTGGCTAGTGAGCAATAAGCAAAGAAAAGGCAAAAGTTAAAGGAGTACTAATGGAAAAGAGGAAGTCAAGCATACCCTATTTGCTGATGATATAAGACTCCTACAGAAAAAAAAAAAAACTCCACCAAAAACTCCTAGAAATGATTAAGAGCTTCAGTAAGTGGCAGGATACAAAATTAACCTAAAAAAAATCAGGGGCCTTCTTTACACAAAAACAAGCCAAATTGGAGAAGAAGTTAAAGAGACATTCCCACTACCAGTAGCCTCAAAAAAACCAATAAATATCCTAGGAACAAACCTAACCAAAGACACCAAATGAGTCCTACATAACAAAAATTTAAAACCCTAGAGAATGAAATTGAAAAAGCATCAGAAGATGGAAAAAAACTTCCCATGCTTCTGGATTTGGAAAATTAACATTGTAAAAATGGGTTTCCAATTTTCTAACCAAAGCTCTTGTTTTATGGAAGATTTTTAAACACACAATTACCAATTGAAAAACCCCAAGAGTTTCTTTCACCGTCTTGGAAAAAAAACAGTTCCTTAAATCTCATCTGGAAAAACAAAAGACTGAATAGCCAAGAAACAACCCTAGTGAAAGATGCAATACAGAGGGGGGATCTCTATACCAGATTAAACTATACTAACAGGGACTTATAAAGTCAAATAAAACAGCTGGTACTGGCACAAAAACAGCTCTGTTGATCCAAATGGAGCAAAACCGACACCCAAACTTGAACCAATACAATTTCAGTCCATCTCATATTTGACAAGGGGCCAAGAAGCCCAATGGAGAAAAGACAGCATCTTCAGCAGTGGTGGTTGGCAAAAAACTGGATCAACCACTTATAGAAGATGAAATTAAACCCCTACCTTTCGCCCGTTTACAAAAAGTCAACTCCAATGGATCAAAGACCTCAACGTGAAACCCCAACTCTGAAGGTGATAGAAGAAAAAAGTTTGGCAGCAGGACTACAAGACATAGGCATAGGAAAAGACTTCCTAAAATCAGACAGCGGCTGCCATAAGAATTAAGGTCGGACCACAATTGACCATAATGGGACCTCATTAAACTCAAAAGCTTCTGTACATCAAAAAGCAAATCAATAAGGAAGTGAAAGAGAAAACCCAGCAAATGGGGGAACCTTCACTGCAGAAACATCTCGACAAAGATTGACTCCAAGAATATATAAGCTACTCAAAAACAAGAAGAAAGAAAACAAATTGACCCAACTCAGTAGTTGGAGCAACGAGCTGAACAGAGACTTCACAAGTGAGGAATTAGACGATGGCTGAGAAAAAACTTAAGAAATTTAGAAGTGTCAACATCACTAATCATTGGAAGGAAATGCAAATCTAAACCACTTTAAGATATCATCTTACTCCCAATAAGACTGCCCTTAGGATCAAGAAAACAAAATGATATCAAGTACTGGAGCGGTTGTGTGGAAAGGGGAACACTACATCACACTGCTGTGGGACTGTCAACTCTGTCCAGCCACTATGGAAAGTCAGTTGGGAGACCAATCAGAGAGATTGGAAATGAACTTGCAACCTGACCCCAGCCATACCATTCCTTAGGCATTGTACCTCCCAAGACTCACCCCACCACAGAGATGTACGCCCAGCCATTTATTTCAGCTCTTCTTTTCACAAATAGCAAGGAGCTGGAACCAAAAAACCCAAATGCCACCTCAAACTTGTGAGGATAAGAAAATGTGGTGATCTACACAATGGAGTTCTATGCAGCGTAAAGAATTATGACATCATAAGCTTTGCAGAAAAATGACTGGAGCTAGAAGAATCATCCTGAGTGAATTACACAGTCACAAGAAACGAAGGAGGCATGTATCCCTCATTCTGTGGTGCTAGTGCCAAATACCTCTGTTGTTTTTCTTGTGCAAGGCCCCTTAGAGATTTTGTCCAACGCAGTTGGAGTGATACATATTGGAAACAACACAACACCACCAACAACAACAAACAACAACAGAAAAGACTGCATCAAAGAACTGACTTGAAACAGTAACTACTGCTCAAAGACTTCAAACTTCCACATGGAGACATATCTGAGAAAGGACTGTAGAAAGAGATTATGAAAAGCATGTTTGGCAGAAACATGAGTCTAGTGGGGTCGGGGGGAGGGGTGGGTCAGAATTTGAATTCTTGTGCAAAATATATATTTAAAAAAAATAAACCGCATAAAAAGACATTGAAACAAGGATACACATAATGTGTTAGATGTAAAATAATCATTGAAAAAAAGAAAAAAGTCATGAATTTGGGGGATAGTGGGGTTGACAGGCAGAGTTGGAATGTGAGAGAAAGGGGTGTAAACGATGTAAACCCTGTATTCCTATAGATAATTACCCAAAATTTTTAAAATTAAAAAAATAAATCTATCATTGGGTTTAGTGGTACATTCTTTTAATCCCAGCACTCAGGAGGTAGAGGCAGGTAGATCTCTCTGAGATGGAGGCTAGTCTGCAGTCTGGTGGATATAGTGAATTCCAGTTGGGCTGGAGCTAGAGAGATCCTGCCAGAAAACAATGCAAAATAAAATAAAACAATTGTTTTATAATCTTAGAAAAATATTATAATCATATCCATTACTTTTAGTTGTAACTTAATTTTATCAGCGCAAATCTGTTTTCTGATAAGTTATTTTGGCTGAAATTAAACTTAATGATGAGTTGATTTTTTTTTTAAGTACAATGGTTTATGATTAGAGAGATGGCTCAGTAGGTTATAGTGCTTGCTACACAAACATAAGAGCCTGAGTTTTGGTCCCCAAAAGGCACGTTAAAAAAGTAATGGATGGGTCCACATACCTATGACCCCGGTTCTGGTGTTCTGGGGATGAAATGGTGACAAAAAGATCCCCAGTGAGCCCTGGCCAGCCAGTCTAACCATTCAGTGAACTTCACGTAAGGAAAGACCCTTTCTCAAGTAATAAGTAATAATGTGAACATATATAGAGGAAGACATCCTGTCTTTGACTTCTGTCTTCCACACATGCATACATGGACAGGTTCACCTTTAAACAAGTGTGGTTCACACACCATGTACACATACCCAGCAACAGTACTTAAGAGGTAATCCCAGTGTCAACTTCCAGCATCCACACATGTATGCCCACATTTACACATACACCCCTACACACACACACACACACACACACACACACACACACACACACACACCAGAAAAGTAAAAAGCAAACAAATTTATTATAAGGGATTTCCAAATTGCCTCTTTTAAATCAGTCTAGTTTATCAGGCACAAAAATCCCCTGAAATCCTCATGAACCTGGATATTACAGCCTTATTTTAATAACAAGGTAAGAAAAGCTTTATGAGAATAATTAAGGTGATGCACATGCTTCTAAGCTTTTGTATAAGTATGCTTCCACTAAAAAGACAGAAAAGCAGTTCATACATAAACTTTTCCTTATACATGTATATAATTTGATCATATAATGTAAACTGTTAATTATAAGTTCAGCATCCTTATTTTTGTTGTTTTTGCATGTATCTTTTTATTTTTATGTAGCAATTATAATGTTTGGTATTTTATGAAGCTACTTATAATGAGATCTTAAATGTGCAATATATAAAGATCTACAGGCAGGGTGAAGACAGTGGCTTTATGATTAACTCCACTGTTTGATTCATTTTACTTTGAAATATAGAAACTTCATGCTAAGCAGAAAAGAATTTGGCATCCTCATCACCCCTTTGAAATTGCCCTTCTTCTGTTAGGCTTGACATTTATCACCACAAAGAAAGTGCTAATATTGTACAATCAATGACCCTACAGAAGAGAAAGACTGAAATTAGATATATGACTCTGGAATTCATATGAAAACCATAAATTTATAATTTAGTCAACTGAAGTAGAGTTGATATATTTGCTTGATCCACCACTGGCAACATGTACTGGGCATGAAAATGTGTCATTGTATGTAGAAGCATTATGAATATTTGCATTTATTTTTAAAGTAGAGGAATAATAAATTTATCATTACCCCTTGCTGTGAATTTGTACTATTGAACATGAAGATTTTCTTTTATTTATTTATTTTTCCTTTTTATGTGTATGAATGCATTGCTTGTATGTGTGTAAGTGCACCCATGTCCTCCAATACTAACAGAGATCAGAAGAGGGTGTTAGGTTCTTCTGGAAATAGAGATTCAAGGGATTGTTTGCTACTATGTGGGCGCTGGGAATCGAGCTCCAATCCTCTACAAGAGGAATTAGTTCTCTTCACCACTGAGCCAAATCAGCAGCCCTGGACATGAATATTTTATTTCATAAAATCTGAAGATCTATAGTTATGACAATTATCTTCAAAAACAATTTAAAAATCAATTCTTATCTGTTAGGGAATATATTTTGTGAAATGTTTCTCTTATGTGGTACAGAAATATATTTTCTATTTTTACCTCTAATTTAACTGTTTCAACTAAATTATTTATACCTATTTTACAGGTTGAGAGATAAAAAAGAAATTTGAAGTAGCTTCAAAGTTTTAATAAGGAGGAACATTTTACAAGTAACTTCCAAGAAATAAACCCAGTTAACAAGTGATGGTGGTATGCATGTTGAATTATAACACTTGATCCAGCAAGTTTCTTTCAGTAGATAAATATTATGTGTTAGTGTGTTTGAGAGTTGAGCAGATAGAATGAAAATTGATTAATTATCCTATAATCACCACACCCCTCTTTACATGTATCTTGTCATTAGATGGTCTTATGTAATTTAATATTGACTTGTGAAAATTATTTTTCCAAAAAGAATAAATTAATGTATCATAATTATACAAAGAGTAGAAAAAGCTGCTGAAAAGGGAGGTAAAATGAGGCTATATGGCAGAGCAAAATAAGCTATTCAACTTTGTGTTTCCATCTGCTATCAGCAGTGTCAAAAATTTACAAAGTACAAGCTAAATTCATATGTTTGAATTTGAATTATCTATAAAAATAAAAGTCCTTTTAAGAAGTTAGTCTTGTGCAAAATAAAACATGTTAACTTTTAATTATTTTTCCCCATGATTCTCCAATTTGACAGGAAAATTTGCAGTTGTCATTTCCTTTCTGGGCTTCTTTCAAATGAAGCCTGCCAATATATGATGTTATGGACTGTGGTCTAGTTACAGCTGTGTCCTGCCCTCTGTTGAGTGCTATATGTCAACAAACGTCCTGACAGTTTCAAGAAAATGATTTAGGGGCTGGAGAGTTGGCTCACAAGTTAAAGAGTACTTGCTGCTTTTACAGAGAAACGAGTGTTCTATGTCCAACATCATTTGGTAATTGACAACCACCTGAACCTCTGGCTCCATGAGATCAGACACTGCTGAGATCTATTGAAAACACACACACACACACACACACACACACACACACACACAATCTAAAATGTATATAGCTTTAAGTTAGTGATCCAGGGGAAGCAGTGGGAGAAACTAATTTTGACCTAATCCCAGAAAAGTCATGAAACATAACCTTTCTTTTCTGATGCTAAAAATAGATTCATCTATTAATGGGGGGAATCTAAAAAATATTTTGTTCATTATGTTAGAAGACAGAAGGAATTTTTCTATCTCAAGCAACAAAATTCTTGCAGATCCAAGAGAGATGCTGATTTTAATAACTGTTAAAATTGTTCTGTTAGCTGAATGGAAGAAATTAGTTTGAAGTCAAAATTAGTAACCTAGACTTAGGGTGGCCTGGACTTATTTCCCCTGACAATTGCCGAGATTATAGATGTGTGCTACTATATCTAGCTCAAAATTGAATAAAGTATATTTTAATGTTTTATGTTCTTGGCATCCTGTTATTTCCATCCATTAATATATTAATTTGCATACAAAGAACTATTTCATGGAGGTGGAAGTACAGTATGTATCAAGAAATATGTGTATTTAAAATAAACACAAATGGAGAATTAGTACACACCATCTTCTTATGCATTGTCCTTTCAGATTAAAAAAATCATGTAAAACTATTAATACCCTTTGCCCATCATTCTTCAACTAAACCCATACAGAGTGTGCTTGACTTGATTCCAATAAATTCCATTGGATGAACATTTTAAAAATAGCTTATTATTCATTATTTATGTGTATGAGTGTATGAGTGCATAGGCTGCATGTATATAATTGCAATCTCTTAATGGGCCCTTTCAGACATGGTAATTAATGTATATGGGTGGAAGGTGTATATTCATATTTTAGAGTAATATAAAATTAAAGGGAAAAAAATTGTGAACTTCTAAACATATTTGGAGTTAACAACAGTTTATTCCCGGAGGACATAACGGCGTATATATCTCTATATATATATATATATATGATATTTATATGCAATACAATTGGGACGCAACAACAACAACAACAACAACATATGGACTGGGTCAAAGAATGGATTGATGCAGATAAATTTTGCCCCAAACAATAAATCTCTGCAGAGAAAAATTTTAAAAAGACCGAGAGAAAGGCGTGGGACATGTATGGCAGAATACATGAACTGGGATGGGGTGAGTGGAAGGGAAAGGAGATTATGTCTAAATTGAACTGAACAATTATGTCTGAAATACACAATAAAAGTATTATATTAAAAAAAGAAAATATACCATGTTTTTAAAATATTATTTTGATCCATTATATAATGTTTGTCCTGGATTTGAATATTTTACTTTGATTTGTGTTTTAGTGAATTAATATTTTTAATAATGATTCATATTTGACTCATGTTTGGATATTACCATCTTGAGAAGATAGTGTGTAGACATGATATTCTGTATTATATATTAGTTTAATCCATTAGACGCAGTAATGAATCAGTATTCATACAACATAGGGTCACTGTTATATTCAGGTTTTCTTAGTTTTCAAATAATCTCTTTTCTAATAATTCTCAAGATTTTACATTTAGTTAAGGGCCATTCTTCTTACTATCCTCTTGGATATTTCAGCTTTCATGCTTTCTTTTCCTTTCATGATTGTGTACATTTTGAGGTATACTTACCCAGCAAGCACCTCATGGAAAATACATGCTATCGACTTACATGTTGTTTTCTCATGGTTATGACTTTGTTATGGGTGTTATGGAAGCCCAAATACTACTTTTATTACATCATGTGAAAAGGACATCTCTGCATTTGTCATTATTTTCCCTGTTTATTAACCTTAGCTATCTAGTTAAGATAGCATATTTTTATTATAAAGTTATGCTAAATCTGTCCTAATTCATTATTTCATGTTTCTCTGTTTAGAAATAGTTGTATGCTGTATATTAACTTTGCATTATATGTCCTAATTGTATACACTCATTAAAGACAGGAGCTTTGTGTTTGTGTTTTTGTGGCTTAACCTCCTGCTATCTGTTCCTAGAGACTATCTAGTTTTATCACTGTCATTTGTATACCTAGCTTTTTGTTGCATACTTTGGGCTTCCCAGTACACTGCATGAGATAGGGGAATCATCGTCTTGCTATGTCATGGGCTGTCTATTATTTATTAAGAATGCACTTATGTATGTTCATTGTGAAAATGAACCATGTAATGATACTATAAAACATTATAGTATCATACCTGAAACCAAAAGCTTGACTTTTAAATTTAGTTTTTAAATGTGTTCCTGAACTTGGAGAACACTCATTCTTCTAGATCTATTTGAGATCATCTGTCTCCTGTATAAGGCTTCACTCCTGTTTTTTATTCAAACTGCTTTCCCCAGATTCAATGGGGAGGTAGAAAAAGTTTGGATCCACTCTTAACAGAACACGTGCCTTTCTATCACAACTTCTATAATATCTCATTAACCCAAGGTCAAATGTCTTTTCCAGTCTTCATTGTGTTCAATGAGGATGGGTGCCCTGTTTTTCAGTGCTTTGGTATGTTAACTGTCTAGCATATCTACATTCATTCATTATGTTTTTTGGGAAGAATACCAAATTGAGGCTCCCAGTCACAAGACACAAGGTTCACTGGGTTTTTCAAGTTTAAGTTATTAGTCCAGACTCTCTTCATTTTATAATAGTCAGTCCCTCAGGGCAGTTCACATTTATCCTCTGCCTATTGACAGATTTTCTCTAACATGAATGTACAGTGGCGCAAATCAAATATATTTTGTTAGTTGATGTGGTAATATGATCTTTTCAGCTTTGTTAACATGGTTGATTACATTATTTTGTTTTTCAGTGCCTGAATGCTGAGCGTTGAATATCTGTAATGAAATGTACTTTAAATTTTTTTAATTTTATTTATTTTTGTATGTGTATGAATGTACTGTTTGCATGTAGGTTTGTGCACCCATGTCATGCAATGCCGTGGAAGTCAGAAGAGGGTGTCGGATTCCTCTGGAACTGGAGTTAAAGACAGTTCTCAGCCGTCATGTGGGTGCTGGGGATTGAATCCGGGTTCTCTGTAAGAGCACTTGGTGCTCTTAACTGCTAGGCCATCTCTCCAGCCCTGTGAAATGTACTTTTTAAATCACCAGGTTAGCTTATATATTTTGATTTTATTTATCTTCTTATGCTTTCATTGATGTTTGGTGTATTTCAGACATTTTTCAATTCGGTTTAGGCACATTCCCTTTTCCTTTCTGCCAACCCCACCCCAGATCATGCATTCTGCCATAACAGTTCTGAATCTTTCACTCCTTTTTTTTATGCTAAGGAATTCACATTTTCCTCCATTAATTTTATATTACTCTAAAATATGGATAATACATACTCTCTGCACATATACAGTAATTACAGAGTCTGCGAACAAGTGGTAGGTGGATTCCAGAGCCCATTGAGATATTTATATTATAACAACATAGTTGCTTTCAGATAAACAGAAATATAACAATAATGTTGTTCAGCTTGCCTTTCATCTGGGGGATTTGGTGTTAGCACCCACAAATGAGGGAAACCATTTGCCATTTGTTTTTCTCGGACTATGTTACTTCATCTAATGTAATGGTTTGAGCTTCATCCATTTACCTGCAAAGCTCATGATGTCATCTTTCTTTACTGCTGAATAATACTCCATTGTGTAGATGTACCACATTTTTGTCATCTGCATTTTGGTTGGTTCCAGCTCTTCGCTATTGTGAAGAGATCTGTAATAAACATGGTTGTACATGTATCTTTGCAGTAGGATGAGTTTTTTGGATATATACCCAGGAGTGGCATGATTGGGTCAAGTGGCAAGCTCATTTTGAGTCTCTTAAGGGTTCTCCACAGTGCTTTACATAGTGGTTGTAGGAATTTACATTTCCACCATCAGTGAATGAGTGTTCCCCTTTCCCCACAACCTCTCCAACATCTGGTGTCTTTTGGTTTCTTGATCTTAGCTAGTCATATATATTAGAGTGAGATGATATCTGAGATTGGTTTTAATTTGTACTTCCTTAATTATTAATGATGTTGAACACTTTTTAAGATGTTTCTCAGACATCTTTTTAATATAATTTTTTATTTATTATTAAACTTTTTCCATAGGTCATACATCATTTCTCAATCAAATCTAGAATCGCTTCCCTTTCCATGTCCCCCACTCCTCCTGCACTCTGCCATACATGTCCTGTATATTTTTCCGAGTCTTTCCAGAGTTTTTTTTTTTCAGTTCTTTTGTTGTTGTTCTCTGCAACTTGTATTGCTACAGTTTATATACATATATACATAGTTATATATTACTTGAATTGTAGGATTTTTTTTCCCCTAAAAGATGTCATGTTTTCCTTAAGGAAGTGCTCAAAGGTTCCTCCTTAGAAATCCTTAACAACTATCAATCTTGCACTTTTGTTCCACATGGGGGTCTTTCCCTCCCATGAGCCCCCAAATGAAGTTCGGTAAGCATACATCCTGTCTCAATCCCCCTGCACTAGCCTCCATGATACAGCCCAAGTAGTCAGATATCTTTAATTCCTCATTGATGAAGTCTCTGTTAAGATCCTTACTCCATCTTTTGAGTAGGTCATTTGTTTTCTTACTTCTTTGTTTTATGACTACTTTATATATTCTTGATGTTAATGCTCTGTCAGATGTATCAATGGTGAAGATTTCCTCCTACTATGTGAGTTTTCTCTTCACTTCCTTGATTGTTTCTTTCAATGTACAGAAGCTATTGAGTTTGATGAGGTACCATTTGTCAAATGTTGACCTTATTTCCTATGCAGCTGCTGTCTGATTTACAATGTCTTTTCCTATGCCTATGTTTTATAGGCTGTTGCCAACTTTTTTTTTTCTATCACCTTCAGGGTTTCAGGCTTCACATTGAGATCTTTGCTCCAGTTGAAGTTTATTTTTGTATAGGGTGAGAGGTAGGGGTTTAATTTTGTTCTTCTACAAGTGGTGATCCAATTTTGCCAGCACCGTTTGCTGTAGGTGCTATCCTTCCTCTGTTGAGGGTTTTTTTTTTCCCCTTTGTCAAATATGAGGTGGGTGAAATTGTATGAGCTCAAGTCTGGATCTTCAATTTTGTTTCATTGGTCAATAGGTCTGTTTTTGTGCCAGTACCAGGCTGTCATTATGATATGGCTCTATAATATAGTTTGAAGTCTGAAGTCTGGTAGAGCAATGCCCCCTGTATTGCATTTTTTACTCAGGGTTGCTTTAACTATTTGGGGTCTTTTGCTTTTCCATATGAATTTAAGGATTTTTTTTCCAAGTCTGTGAAGAAGCTCATAGGGATTTTGATTGGTATTGCATTGAATCTGTATGTCAATTTGGGTAAAATGGATATTTTTCCTATATTAATTTTCCCAATCCATGAGCATGGTAGGTCTTTCCATCTTTTGATGTCATTTTCAATCTCCTTCTTCAGGCGCTTAAAACTTTTTTGGGGAGGTGATCATGTGGTTTTTGTCTTTCAGTCCATTAATGTGTTTTATGATTTTTATTGATTTATGTATGTTGAATCATCCCTGAATCTCTGGTATGAATCCAACTTGATCATGATGGATATCTTTTTGATGTGGGTCTGTATGTGATTTGCAAGTATTTTGTTGAGAATTTTTGCATCTGTGTTCATTAGTGAGATGGGTATATAGATTTTTGTTCTGCTTGTATCTTTGCCTGGTTTTGGTGTTATAGTGATGCTGGCTTCATAAAGGAGTTTGGGAGAATTCCCTCTGTTTGTGTCCTTCTGAACACTTTGAGTAGCAATGGTCATTGGGCTTTTTTAAATGTTTTATATAATTCTGCCGTGAAGCCATCTGGATTGTTTTTTTTTTTTTTTTTTTTTTTAAGTTGGGAGGTTTTTAATTACATCTTCGATTTCCTCAAATATTATGGGTCTGTTTAAACTGTCAATCTCTTCTTGGTTAAGCTTTGTTGGTTCCCAGGAGTATATATTTTTATGTTTGAGTAACAATATTCACTCCAGCCTTCAGAGGAATACCTTGGCATATGTGCATCTAAACACACACACACACACACACACACACACACGAGAGAGAGAGAGAGAGAGAGAGAGAGAGAGAGAGAGAGAGAGAGAGAACATAAACATATACACAAAAAGTGTAAGAGAGAGCAATAAAAATAAATGTAAAAAAATTATTGGGAGAGATGGCTCAGTATTTAAGAGTATTTTCTTCTCTTCAAGATTAATCAAGTTCAGTTCCCAGCACCCACATCAGACATCTCCCACCACCATCAACTTCATTTCCAAGGGATCTGATACTTCTCATCTCTCTAGATACCTGCACACATATGGCATTTTCTTACACAGGCACACAATACACATAAGTTTAAAATACAACTATAATATTTTTAAAATGATTATAAGAATTATTGATGTATTAAGGATAACAAACATATTTAATATGAGTATCAGACACAAATACATAGCAGCAAAATTCAGTAAGTCAGAAGCAAAAAAAGAGAAATTGTTGCTGTACATTTCCCCAAATGTTAATTTTTATCCTTAAGGAATTATTTGCTTCTTTCTTCTGCTTTACCTGCCCTCCTGAAATTAATTTGGTGCACACTTCAGTAAATTAAGAACTGAGAAATGAAAAATATATTTTAGTAATGTTTTTAATAAATAATTTTCAGTAGAAAATTTGTTGAAAATATTGTTATGACTATCCTTCATGTGTTCTACTGAATTAACAGTCATATTAGGTGATGCACACACAAAAAATCATAGATATCACAAGTACCAACAACACAGCTATGGTGAGTTTTGTCTTGTTCTGTTGTTTTATTTTGTAACATTGGTTACACCACCCAAGTCCTTCTGTATGCTAGGCATCTAATACCCCAGCACTTCTTTCCTTTGTTCTTTGAGATTGCATCTAGCTAAGTTGCCCATCCTGGCTTGAAACTCCCCCTGCGGCACAGTGGACTTTAGATTTTTGGTCCACATTACTTCAGCTCCCCAGTAGCTAGGAATACAAGAGAGCACTGTTCCACTTAGCTCCCAGCTACCTTGTAAGTAATAAAGTCTTTATTGAAATGTGGATGTCAGAGAAGTATTTAAAGGACTGAGTGGTTTATGAGATTCCCCTTCCTGCCAGTAAATGAGTGACTGACACATAGACGACACAGAAAAACCAATAACAATGAAGGTATGAGAAGTATATGACACAATGCCAAATGTTTCTTGCATTTGAACTTCAATATATGCTCAGTAACACAATCATTTGTATTGTTGGGTAGTAGAATGACTGTGCTATATGATATGCTTAGGAATGGAGAACAGAGTATCAAGAAAGTTATGTAACATCAACTGTTAAACTTTAAATTGAAGGGAAAAGTGTCAGTGGTCTTCTTTACATCGTCCCCAAGGAACAATGAATCACTCAAATTCTAAGAAAATATTGTATATGCAATGAGTATATTGTGCACCAAGAACAATCATATTTCAACCTTTACTTGGTAAAATCACCACAGAGGTATTACTGTGCATTTCACATTAAGAACAAATAAATATATAGACATTTATAGGTAATATGGTATGAGCTTATTACATATTTACAATTAGTGTCATTTCCAAAAAGACAATGATTTTGGATTTGATAAATTGAGTTTAAATGAAAATAAAACTTCTTTATTAAAATGTTTAAATGTAAAAATTAAAGAATAATATCAGTATATAAAAATGCAAAGATGTGCCAATGAGGATGAAGATGAAGATTATAAGCCATTTTCAAAAAGACAAAGTAAAATGTTTGAGGTATGGTAACAGTATCACTGCTGAAAAGTAATAAGAGTAAGTAAACCAGGACTCTGCTCTTTCCAGTTTTAAATATTCTTTCCAGTTTCAGATGCGAATTCCTTTTCTCTTGAGTTGTGTCAACTGAAACTCACTAGGAGCATGGTGAATTTTACCTATTATACAAAAACTCAGACTGTCACTGCATTTTTTATCTCTTCATCATGCTTTCATTGTGGAGCATAAGTGCTAATGAAATTCCTGGAGCCTCACAGAATCTGTTGATTGAATTTCTAGACTTTGTGAAAATCAATGAATTCCACATAATTCAGCTTAGGGTGCTGTCTTCAATACTGACCAATTTCCTGAGCACCTACTATGACAATGGTAGCTTTCTATTTACTTTAGATGTATTGTTTACCTTGCTAATAATAGTGTATGAATGAAAGGATCTCATGATCGATTAAGATAATAGTAGTAGCGTGGTGGTGCACACCTTTAATCCTAGCACTTGGGAGTCAGAGGCAGGCAGATCTTTGTGAGTTCAGGCCAGTCTGCTCTACAGAATGAGTTCCAGGACAGCTGGGGCCACATGGAGACCCTGTCTAAAAAAGACCAAAAAAAAAAAAAAGATAATTGTAGCTGCTTTAATAGTAATTCTCAAATTAGACAGTACTATGATATTTGTATAGTATCTACAAGCTTAAAAATAATAGAGACTTAAAATGCATAAATATAGGAAAGGTACCCTATCTTCTACACATATGCATCAGAGATGTTATCGGGAGGTAATGAGTCTTAAAGTTACTCCTTGCAAATTTTTTTGGATAGGAATTTTATTTTATTACATTTGAGTAATAAAAGGGGCCTTTGCTATTTTTTCACATATACAGATATCAATACATGTTTCTGTGTAATACAATGCAGAATATTATATATTGCAAATAAATTGTATAATTGTATAAGTGTTCCTTAAAGACAGCATATTCAAAGGCTTGTTTCCCAGGATGATATGGCTAATGTTTGGGCTTACATGAAATTGTCAGGTCACAGGAGACATAGTCTTGAAGGAGGCTAAGGAAACCCAGCCCCTTCTTTCTTTACTGCTTTTGGCTGACAGGATGAGTGGTTTTGTTTCACTAAACACTCTTATGATCCTGGTGACCACAGGAAGCCTTATCAGATAGGAGGCAATCCACAGATCATGAGTAGGGACCTCCATAACTATGAACAAGACCACAATATTTCTTTTTTTTCTAAGTTAATTACTGTGGGAAAATTTTGTTAAGATGGGTAGCATTCTAAACCAATGGAACCTCCCTGGCCACACCCATGGGGTGGGATATAGTGAGGAAAATGTTTAGGATTTGGCCCTGGGAGTTGAGTCATGCTGTCTATATAACCAGACATTTTGGAATAAAATGTCCTCTCTGTATTTGGACCTTAACAAGCATCCATGAGGTGTGCTTTCCTGCACATGTTTTCCACATGGATTGTCTTGGGTATAAATGGGACACCCCACAAATTACCATAGCTACTTTCCTATAGCCTTCTTTGTAGACTAACACTAATTGTAAATTCCAATTTTTAATTTTTATTTTTAAAGCAAGTTATTATTTCACAATTACCTTGCTTGGATTAGTGAAGCACCTGTCATTTACAGAAGTATTTTCACTATTTCTTCCACTTTATTATAAAGCTTTGCTTTATTTGTGTAGAATAGAAATTAACTTAAATTTGTATTAATATTCCTTATTATTTTCCTACAGTTTCATGGAGAGTAATTTTACAGAACAGATTTTTCTGTATAAGAAACTGTATAAGCCAGACATGGTCCCACAGGTCTTTAATCCCAGCACTCAAAAGGAAGAAGAAGGCAAATCTCTGAGTTCAAGGCCACCCTGGTCTACAGAGCGAGTTTTAGACCAGCTTTGCCTACAGGGAATCCCTGTCTCAAAAACACCAAAAATACCAAATAAAACATAGTTGTGTTACACTAAATTTATAAACTTTAATAATATATTTAATTGTACTTGAGCCCTAACCTGCAAAGTTGTCCAAATGCTCAATTAACATTTTATTAGTCTACTTTGACACATGTAGTTAATAAAGTATTCCAGTCTGTCAAACCACAATATATTTCTTTTTGAATATTTCCCTGGTATGTGTTCCTGTGTAAAAGAGAAAATGGGTGTCATGACTGGGGACAGCATAGAAATGACCCAACTATGTGGAATGTTCACTGCTCCATAGTTTATTTTCCTGTATTTCCAAACAGTTGAAAATAGTATAATAACTTCAAAAACTATTTACCTGTGTAATATCAGTATGTCAGCTTCATTTTGAAACAAACCTAGTCCACAATATTTAAATTCATCAAATCCTGTGGTATCATAGCTTAACCAATTAAGGGTCAGCACCCTCTCTGTGTTCATGTATCTCCACAAATAGGTGCTACCTAAAGTCATGATTTTAGTTAATATGGACCTAAAACTGATTTTGGGGGCTACCGACCAATAGGAGATGCTGCTCTAGCTGTCACCTTCAGCTGCACAAATGGACAACTGCTGAGAGTGGGACAAACCAATGTTTTAGGCTCCATCATGCAGTTTAAATATTTTATGTGCACAGAGTAGATGACACAAAATGATATGAAGTGCTTTCATTTGATTCTATGAATGATGAAAGAGGTTCTGGTTTTCCTGAGACTCTTGGTGAAATCTAAGGATGTTTGCCAAGATGTGCCTGGTAAATAAATCTGTTAATTCTACAACAGAATTGCAGCAGGCAGACGGTCATTTAGAAATCAGTGTTTCACTGGGGAAACAGACAAAGGGAAGGCATAGAAAAGGACAAGCCATCATGTTTGCACGTAACATTTAAAATATTTTATTTATTATTATATTATGGTATAAATATGAGTGTATTGCCTGCATGTATATAAGTGCACTCATGCTGTACAATGCCTGTGGAGGTCATAAGAGATCACTGGATTCTCCTGGAACTGGAGATTTGGATGGTTGGTAGATGCCAGGTGGGTGCTAGTAATCAAACCCGGGTCCTTTATTACTGAGCCATCTCATCAGCTCTCATGTGAACACTACTTTATACTATCCTAAACAAAAAAAAAAATCACACAGTGATCATTTATTTCTGGAAAAGAAAATGTAAAGACATCTGAACTTATATGTATAAATTTAAACTTAACAAATATATATATATATATATATATATATATATATGAAACCTATAATTTAGTACAAGATCTGTGTTATGATGTTTTACCAGGATTAAAAAAATGAAAAATGTAGATAATCTAAAATATTACAAAAATTGGCTTTCCAAATTATGGAGTTTAACAAGTTTCAACATCATTATTAAAGCTATTTATATGTGTTTACATTTAATGTCCTGAAAAAAATAGAATATTATATTATCATTTATTTGTTTGTCATTTTGAGACAGGGTCTCTCTATGGCCACAGCTGGCCTGTAATTTGCTATGGACATGATTTCAAAACTTATCACACCTGGCACTTTCTAGAAAGAATATATACCTCTTATGAATTACAAGATGAATACTATATGACAGATAAATTCTAACATTTTTACTTTTCCCCTGATACCCTCTTTATTTCGAATCTATTATTCTATTACATTGGTAGTCTTTGGTACTTCAAAGCCTAATTGAATATTCCATTATTTTTAATTTATGTTCATATGTGTATTGCCTGGATGTGTGTAAGCGCACCTATGTCCTGCAATGCTCATGGAGGTCAGAAGAGAGCTTTGGATCACCTGGAAGTGGAGATACAGATGGTTGTTAGCTTTAATTTATTTGCTGGGAATTAAACCCCAAATCTCTGCAAGAGCAACCAGTGCCCTTCACTGCTCAGCCATCTCTATAGCCTTCAAAATTAATTGAAAGTTGTTTTTTTTTTTTAATTTTTTAATGGCATTCCTTTAAAGAAGTCACAAAAGTTAATTTCTAAGGAAGCTAATGATTTCAGTATCTATAAGTATTGTACATATGCTCATTTCCAAACCTGACAACCTATGACACACATGGCGGAAAGAGAGAACCAGTTTCTACAAGTTGTCTCCCTCCATGCTGAATAAATAATGGAATGCAAAATTTAAATTGCATTAATATATTCAGAAAGCCTTCCAAACTTGCAAACATAACTCCTTAAAAAATGAAAACCAAACATAACTCCTTAAAAAATGAAAACCAACCTGAGAAGTATAACTGATGCTAAGAAAAGGCCGAATCAGTCTGAATTAAAAAGTATATAAAGGTAGGCATTTATTCCAGGAAATGCAGTCTCTCTCGGGTGAATCCACTGGGCCGCCAATCATCCTGAGGGCCATGGAGCTTCTGAGAGACGGGCAGAACCTTTTATAGGGGGGAGGGGAAATGGTAACTTATTGGAAATTGGCCAATTAAACCAGGCCAGGGGCTCAGATCTGAAGGTGGGTCTTAGGTCCAGAGGTCTCATGGGAATCCGGCCTGACCAGAAAAGAAAGGAGGGTCTTTCCTGTCTATACCATCTTGGCTTTTCATCCTGAACACTGACCTGATGGCTACAGTGGGACACTGTCTCAAAAAAAAAAAAAAGGAAAAAGCACAATTGTTTGTACACATATGAACTATCAACACGTTTTAATCTGAAAATATATTTTATAATGCTTTATTAAAGTCAAGTTTTCTCACTCATAGGGTACAAATAGTTGTTTCTTATTTCTGGAAATCCAGAGAAATGACAGAAAACAAAGAAAAATGTTTGTGTTTAAATTTTAAAATATCTCCTCAATTAAATACATGAAATTTTATATTTATATTGCCTCAGTAAAAATTTCAAGCTATGTGCATAATATCTTATTTTTCAGCTTCTTATGGGAGCAATAAACTAAAATTGTTGTTGAAAGTATACATTTACTGGTGAATATTCTAAATCCTAATCAGAAAATTATTCGTTTTTTGGATCAATTTACATTTTTTTGAACAAAGCACATCTTCACACATAAATGTTCCCATCAAATTTAAATAAATTCTTATGACTTCATTTAATTGAATGTCTCAACTGACACAATTATAATTTTAATTTGTAACAGAAATGAACACTTGTTCATTGAGCTTAAAAGGTAAATTTTCTTACAGTATGCATGTAAATATATTGGTAATCATTATCACATGTGCCTAAGCTTGAAGAAATCCTTTTCCCTTGTGCAATTTAATAATTTACTAGAAAAAAAGCTTAAAAAAATTTAATGGCCCCTGAAATGGTATTCATTAATCAGTCAATAATTTATTGTTATATATGTGGGTAAATAAAATCAGATTCTCTGCTATCAAGAAACTATTTGATTCAGAGTGTAGACATTGAATTTTTATAACTAAGCATACTCTTTATTGAATAAGGTCTTGGGTTTATATTTTAGTCTGTTTCAAGGCTTAATTGAATGGTTAGATACAAACAGTGAATCCTCTGGCTGCTCACTTCAAAATTTACTGGGTATAAGAATATATAATCCATCTCTGTGTGATTTATGGAAATAAAATGAAGCACTGATTTCTATATATGAATTCCCCAAGGGACGCAGAAATTAATTGTCCTAAATTGTGCAGGAAATGCATATCTATGGTTATTGAGGCCATTTACTATTCACTGTACAATTATAAAAATGTTCTGGCAGATGAGAACATATTCTAAATAGAAATATGTGTGTTCTTCCCTTTGACTACCAGTCTGTTAAAGCAATGAACTTGAAGGAATTGGAATTTTCCCCAAGAATCCCACGATGGGGGCAGAGAAAGGCTGAAGCCGCAGCGCCAGCCAAGGGAGGAATTTGTATTCCTGGCAGAGATTTCACAGAGTTCTGACAACTTATTGGACAACCTTAGAAGACAGATGAGAACTGCTTTACTACATTGACTGTAGTTCCATACTCTTCTTTCCAGTGTTATTTGGTTCCTTAGTTGGTGTATTGGATATAACTGGCCGTGCCTAGCTGGTTTGGGCTGCTAGGATTCAGCCTTTGTTCCTCAAAACTCAAATAACACTATCCAATTCTGTTTGTCCAAGTTTACTTCCTTGTTTATAAAGATATCCATTTCCTTACTGATTTAACAAGATGTGGAAAAGATGATTTTTACAATTTACAGACTGTTCTGCTTTCTCTCTCTAACCTCAAAGAAGTCCAGATCTAAATTCCAAGTAATTGTAAATATACATATCCTGTAACCAAGTTTTCCAGATAGACCTAATCCAAGTACATGAGTCACTGAAAGAAACTGTGCCAGTTGAGGTGAAATAACTAGAATAATGCAACATTATGGGTCTGAATGTAATGAGGTAATGAGCTCCCCCCACAGACACTCATGCACACACAGACACACGTATACACATACATATACATACTGAATCATACACTTATACACATAGACAGATACATACAGACACAAACACTAGACAAACACAAACATGCACACACAAATACATAAATAAACATACACAAAAACACACGTACCACACAGACACATTCACAAATACACACAAACATATCCACAGAAACAGACACACAATAACACATTTAAAACACATACACTCATACACAGATACAGAAATGCATAAAAACATGGACTTACAAGCACAAATATATATTTACACATATATTCATGTGTTCACCCAAACAGATGTATACACACACACATTCACAAATTTGCAAATACATAAGCACATAGACACACACAGACATATACACCAACACACACCCATGCATACATATCTCATTTACAGAGAAAGACATTGACACACCCAAAGCAAAAATATATGCACATCCACATACATAAAGACATAAACATTCACACAGATACACACATTCACATGTACATGCATTCGCATACATAAATATATACACACAGAGACATGTACTCAGATATAGGAAAATACACATACTGATAAATACACAGACAAAAATGCATACATTCATGAAGACACACATACCAAAATAGCATACATATTAACAAATTCACTAATACATAAGCACATAAACACACACACACATACACCTACATCACACAAAGAAATATATACACATACAAAATTCACATAGAAATACACATGCATTCACACATACACATTCACACATACACATTCACATATGTAAACATGATCATACAGATAGTCACACACATGCACACAAATATATGCACCATTAACATATGCTCACATATGCATACACACATGCACTCACATATACAGAGACACATATGCACATACAAACAAGTAGAGCCACACACAATGATTTACATATGCATTTATGTAAAACATAGTCACACATGCACACTTAATGTAGTGATTTATTACAGTAGTAAAAGAAAAATAATATTCACAATCCAATGAGAAACAAAATAGCTAGATAAAAAAGAGTCAAGCACATAAGAGACCCAAGAATGGATATATGGATTTACATGGAATTAAATAAAAAACAAACACCACAAAATAAACTATCAGGAGTATGAACACAGGCTGGAGAAGGGGAGCTAAGATTTAGGGTGTTTTAGGCACAGCTAATACCAAAACAAGCAGAGAATCCTCCACATTTTGGCATGACTATCAGGATATTAAAAACCAAGAGTTTTCCAGTGATCCTTCCTACCTTATACATGAGCATGTCAGTATTTTCTGTTCAGCCAAATTCTTTTGGGAGCCCTGCCTAGGAGGCTGTCCCCAGTAGTCAGCCATGGTAAAATACCTTGTGTTATTTCAGCACCTCCTCTTCACAACACATCTTAAAGAAATGTGTTTGAAGAGTCCCTTTGATAACTGATCTCTTTGCCTGTGTTTTAATTCACCACAATAGCATTAACTCTCAGAGAGAACAAAATCCCCTTCCCTCCTCTAATTAAACCTGACACAAATTCTCAGCCTCCTGTAACATATGTAGGGTACACAAGGCAGTCTGGTAAGAAATCTCAATGCTGAGAGCAAGTCAGGCATGTTAGTGTTATTGTTTCAGATAACTTCATTGAAACTCCAGCCCATGAGGTTTGTTATAGGGGCTCAGTCATATTTTCTAAAAGAAGATTCCAAAAAGTTTGAAAATTAGAATTGCCAGTATTCGTGCTTCCAGTCCTTAGAAAGACACTCAGCAACAGCCAAATAGCCAAATGCTTCATCACATTAGCAACTGTATCCCATTTTCTTTTCTTTTTCTTTTCTTTTCTTTTCTTTTCTTTTCTTTTCTTTTCTTTTCTTTTTTTTTTTTTTTTTTCTTTTCTCTTTTTTTTGGGGGGGGTGTTTTTGAGACAGTGTCTCTCTGTAGCCCCAGCTGGCCTGGAGCTCACTCTATATACCAGGCTGGCCTTGAACTCACAGAGATCTGCCTGCCTCAGCCTCCCAAGTGCTAGAATTAAAGGCTTGGTGGGGCCACCACGCCCGGCTCATTTTCTTACTCAGAATTTGTACTCCACCTTCTTGTTAGCTGCTCAGTTCCTCAAACATGGTACAATAACCTGCCATCTACACCTCAATTTTTCAGCCTGATATTCCTGTAGTTTGTGTCACGGGGAGGAGCTAAGTCCTTCCCAGGCCTGCTTTCCTCATTCTCCTGTCTGCCTGTGTCTTTCCTTGGCCTTTCTTGGTATACAAATTATGAAACAATACACAAAATGGCCCAATACATCAGAATTCCTATTTATGTAGAATACTTCTTGGGTGGAGGCAGTTTGGACTGTGAGGAGTTGATGAGAATGAATGCTTCAGGAATCACCTTCTCCAGCACTGTGGAGAATGAACAAGAGACAGGAGTGGAAGCAGAGATATTTCAATGAACTTGCTGGACCCCAGGAACCTCCAAAGTGGAGCTTGCTGGGTCTACAGCAGGCCAGCTCTGGAGACAACTCCCTTCTTTACTCTAGATACCAACTCCTTTATGCAAGGGCCAAAACCAACTGCTGGACTCCCTAGAGTCATTGCCAAACCTACACTATCCTGAGTCGTGTTTTGTGTGAGGCTATTTCTCACCAGGTGCTAATCTAAAAATTTACTACTGCTATTAATGCGTTATTATGAATTTGTTGTTTCTACCCTTTACATCTCAAACTATTCTTTTAATATCTCTGTAAACTGTTAAAATAATAACAATGAAAATAAAAGACAACTATTTTGGTTCATCTAAATATTAGGTTTCCTCTAGGTTCTAGTTGGCATGTTTGCTGTTGTAGTTGTAATAAGAAATGTCTCATATAGGTTCATGTATTTGTACACTCGGTTCCCAATAGGTGGCATTGTTTATGGAGGTTGTGGAGCCTTTAGAGCGTGGAGCATTATTGAAGGAAGTGTATTAATAGGGGCAGGGCTTAAGGTTTTATAGGTCTCTACTCTCTCCCTCTCCTTCTCTCCCTCACTCTTTTTTGTTTCACTTGAGTGGATGAAATATGATCACCCAGTTTCTTGCTCTTGTCAAGATCCAATATCTTCACCATATTAGATTCTGTTTTCTAAAAACATAAGCCAAAATAGACTCTTCCTTTAGTTTGTTTTATTCATGGTATTTTATCAAAGCAAGAGTGAAGAAACTAATGCATTGGTCATTCCAGAAAACATTTTTTTTTCTTGCAGCTGTAAAGGAAATATCTTGAGCTAACACAATAGGATTAGAGCTTGAAGATCTGCAATAATTCCATGAAGCTGTGTTAGCTTCAGCGTCTTATTTGCACTTCTCCTGAATTCTCATCCATTGGTTCATAGCAATACTCAAAACTGTGTTCATTTTTTGTTTTGAATTTATTCAAGAAAGGTCATAGAAATTGAGACAGCAGTTAAGTGAAAATCATGCATTCTTATGGATATAAATGTGGTTTAGCAAAACCTTCAGACCAAAAATAACTATAGCCTTTTATAATATTTTCTGTCACAAAGAGTTGGATCTAAAAGAATTAAAGAACATTAAAAGTGGCATAGCTCAGTTCAAAACAGAATCTAGACACAAATCCCCAAAGAACAGGGGAAGAATAAAAGATCTCGCAGTCCTAGGAAACTGAGCATTCTTCTTCTATCTAGGGTAGAAATAAAGAAAATAAATGTTTTAGCTACATTTCAAATTCTCCTCATTGTGATATATAATGGAATATAAATGTGACATTTATGAAGCATAAGAAATAGATTATTAAATATTTTAAATTTTATCCTTATGTTATATCTTAAATTATATTGTTCATTGATAGGAATTTTAAACAAATTATCTTTATATGTGCATAGAATGAGTCAAATACACTCTGTTTAATGCTTTTATAACTGGATGTTTCCAGAGTTTCTTCACAAAGAGGATAAACAGTCATAAAAGCAAAATATAACCGCTTCCATCCTTGAGTTTCCTCTATTCTCCAAGGGACTGAGGAGGTTTCAAATCCATATATCACCTGTATTTTGGGAAGGAAGATAGTTGCCAGGCTAGCCAAAGCATCTTTCTTTGGTTTCAGCGGGGTCCCATTTATCAAAAAAGAGCCTTTGGGGGGAAAATAGCCTGCAATATACCTGGTTTTAAGAGGCTTTGAGAAATGCTGTTGTAAGGATATTTTTGAACTGATTACAATCAGTTTTGGCTTAATTTCTCCACGTTTAAAGTGAAAATAAACCATTCTATATAGCACTAATCAGCTATTAAAATAATGGCCTGTATCTCCATGCATGACATAAAATATCGACCCTGTTATATTGCTGCTTTTAAAAATATTAATGCGCATGCATAGATATGGATTATGAATGCATTTCTGTAAAGTCTGACAGAAAGTAAGAGAAAGAGAGAGAGAAAGAGAGAACTGAAGAAGAACAAAAAAGAAATAGGTAGTTCTGTTTTTAATTCTTTTCATGGACAGAAATTTTGAGTGACTGATAGCCGATTTAGAAAGTCCTTTTTTTTTTTGGTCTTTTTGAGACAGGGTCTCCCTGTAGCCCCAGCTGTCCTGGAACTCACTCTGTAGACCAGGCTGGCCTTGAACTCACAAAGATCCGTCTGCCTCTGCCTCCCAAGTGCTAGGATTAAAGGCGTGCACCACCACGCCCAGAGAAAGTCCCTTTCTTACACCTACGTTTTGTTTGGTATTTTCTATCTTAATTTCTGAGTAACTGATAGCCGATTTAGAAAGTCCTTTCTTGCACCTATGTTTTGTATGGTATTTTCTATTTTAGTTTCTAGCAATTTCACCATTTTTGGTTTCTCACTTTGAACCATTTGGACTTTACTTTTGTGCAGGATTATAGGTATGGCTCTACGGTCTAACTTCATTCTTGGACACATGGAAATCCAACTTTGCCAGCACTTTTTGCTGAAGACGTTGTCTTTCCACCAGTATGTGTTCTTAGCACCTTTGTGAAATATAAGGTGGCTATATTTGCAGGCACTCATGCTTGAGTCTTCTATTTTGTTCTACAAGTCTGCTTTGTGCCAATACCATGCTGTTTTTATGACTATGAATCTTTAATATAAATTGTGGTCTGGCATATTAATGTCCCAGGCATAACACTGTATGCTTAGGGTTGCTTTAGCGATCCACGGTCTTTTGTGCCTCCATATGAATTTTTGGATAGATTTTAATGCTTCTGTGAGTAATGACAAGGAGATTCTGATTGGGATTGCATTGAATCTGTAAATTGCAGATGGCCATTTTCACTGTATTGATTCTACCGATCCATGAGTACAGTCTTTCCATCTCCTGTATCTTCCTCGATCTCTTTCTTTAAAACTTTGAAGATTTCCTTGAACAGGCTTTAGTGTCTTTGGTTAGGTTTACCTCTAGAGTTTCCTGAGGCTATTGTGAGTTAAAGTGTATCACTGAACTCTTTCTCTGGTTGTATGTTATTTGTATTAAGAAAGGGTATCAATTTCTGACTTACCAGACAACTTTACTTATGCAGCAGATGGTGCAGATAATTATCCCTAAATAGTACACCTATTTCAAACTTCTCACTCCCAAAGCTCAGGATCATTGCAGACAAGGGGATGGAAATGTGGTAAGAGAAAGAGGGGGTGGATGAACACAAGGAGACTATCTTCCAGACAACTGCTCAGTTACTCATAAGAACTCACAGAAATTGTGATCGCATGCATAAGTTCTATGCAAGCACAAACCAAACCAAATCCCACCATAGACAAAGGAAAATGGGTAAGAAATCCTAACCCAGGTGCTGGAGAGATGGCCTAGCGGTTAAGAGCAGCAACTGCTCTTGCAGAGGACCTGGGTTCAATCCTCAGCACCCACATGGCGGCTAAGAACCGTCTTTAACTCCAGTTCCAGGGAAATGGATCCACAAACATATAAGCAGACAGTACATTCATACACATTAAAAAAAAAAAAGAAATCCTAATCCAAACTGAGGAACTTTTAGCACATCTGGGAAGGGGAAAGGCATGTCTTAGAGGTTGAGACTATTGGTGAGTAGCCACATTGATGGACATTTCAGGACACAAATTAGACTCCATGGGTTATATTAAATATACAATTAAGAGTCCATTAAATTGAGCAGGGCAGTGATGGGAGGTGCAGATAGGGAACATAATCTAAATATCATCAAGTTATATTGGATGACAATCACAAAAATTTAATAAACATTAATCAATTTACAAGAGAGTTCTTTGTACTTTATAACAGGGAGACTATATCCTGCAATTTCTTATGATAAGAAAACTAATTGTTATGTTACATGTGAAATATTTACACTTTTTCTAAATATTCACTTTGTTTACTAATCATTTCCTAGCATACCATTGCAGATATTTTCTCCCATGATTGTACGTATTTTAATCAATTATCCTCTCTTTAAGAACAGGTAGTAAACTTTGTAATATGTTCGTTAGACTGGATATGCTTTCTTTTCTTTCTTTCTTTTTTTTTTTTTAGAGAAAATTTCTTCACATAGCCTGGGACTTGCTATGTGGACGAATCTGTCGTAGATTTGAAGAGATTCTTCTGGCTGACAGGGCAGTACCACTGTGCTAGATGGCTTCAGTTTTACACTTGACACACCTGGATAGAGGGAACTTCAATTAAGCAATTTTTTGAAACAGGTTGAACTGTTTTATTGTTAGTATGTCATTTTCCTGACTGTTGACTAATGTCGGAGAGCCCAGATAGCTATGGGTGTTGACATCCCTAGGCATATGGCCCTGAAATGTACAGGACATCAGGCTGGGGCTGGAGAGTTGGCTGAACAGTTAAGAGCACTGGCTGCTCTTACAGAGGACATGTGTGAGTTTGATTCCCAGCACCCACATGGCAGGTAACAACTTCAGTTCCAGGGGATACCACACCCTCTACTGACCTCTATTGGCATTGCACAATATGGCTGGCTGGAGAGATGGCCTAGCGGTTTGGAGCGTCGACGCTCTCGCAGAGGACCTGGGTTCGATCTCCAGCACCCACATGGCGGCCGAGAGCCGTCTGAAACTCCAATTCCAGGAGAACTCCAGTTCCAGGGGAATCCAACACCCTCTTCTGGCCTCCGTGGCATTGCACGACACGGGTGCACAAACTTGCATGCAGACAGCACATTCATACACATACAGAAATAAATAAAATTAATAAAAAAATACTCATACATATATAATGAAATAAACAAAAATTAAAAAAGAAGGAAATCAGGCTGATCACAGGCCAGGGGGAGCAAGCCAATAGGCAATTTTCTTCTCTGGTTTTGGCTTTGGAACTTCCCTCCTGTCCCTGCTCTTCTTGAATTTCTGCCTTGGATTCCCTCAAACATAGACTGTAATTGATACATCTATGTCAATTAGTACTTTCCTTCTCAAGTTAGTTTTGATCAGACCACTTCATCATAGCAATAGAGAAGCAGATATGAAAAACTATCATGGAAAAAATTTGAAGACAGTTACAAATTTACAAATTCTCATAATAATTTTACTCATATTCAGTATTTGAATGTATTGCTGTTTAATTCATATAATTCATATATGTTATTTATACATAGTCTTGCTAATTTGTTACAAATAGCTTTTGATGTGGTCATACTTGTCAATATCCTTTATTGAATGTCAAGCATTGATTTTAGCATATAGTTATATATTTTTGTCATATGTTTTCCAATTTAAAGTGGTTTTTTTTTTTGGATCTTTTTTGAGATGGGGTCTCCCTGTAGCCCCAGCTGTCCTGGAACTTACTCTGTAGACCAGGCTGGCCTTGAACTTGCAAAGATCCACCTGCCTCTGCCTTCCAAGTGCTAGGATTAAAGGCGTGCACCACCACTCCTGGCCCAATTTAAAGTTTTAAGATTTGTTTTCAACACATAGCTTATAAATATATTTTCTTACAGTTTCATCTATTCAACTTACACCTTCACTTTGATCTTGATCCTATTTAAGATCCCCTCCTACAATTGTACAAGGTAGGGAACATCTCAATTTTTTAGTGTCAAAAATTATGAATTTTTCCACTGATTCATAGTACTAGATATATTATACATTAATTTCTAAGCATTTATATTTCTCACTAATTTCTACTCAGTCTTCTCATATATGTACATAAATACATCCTATATTGGTATTTATTACTATAGATAATTATATCTTCACATATTCATGAATAATCTTTTTCCCTTCTTCCCCTTATTTCCCTAAAGAATTGGTAAGAACAAAAGGCACTTAGGAAGGTGTACTGTTGTCAGAGGCAATACAGTAAGATAGTTTGTGACAAGGATATTTAAGGATCATTACCTACCTGATCAGTTTTGTCAGATCTCCTCAAGCACTTCCCACTATCTGAATTAGTTTCATATAATTCCTTATATGGGGTATAACATAATGAAATAAACTTATTCAGTTGTTTATAAAGGTCAAAGATGATGTTCTTTAAAAATAAGTTAATGATTTTTCTCAATAAGTTAAGGGTGTATATTTATGTATGTAATTTATATTTCTGAACAATTTTCATGTTAAAGGATTTTCTATATGATTTTTTCCATAATTTGTTTCCAAAGGAAGCTCAGAGTATTTGGTCACTAAATTAACTGAGTTCTTTGATCAAGATTTTTCCTTTCTTCTTTTTCCATATTTCCTGTGCAACTTACTTGAAGTCTCTAGATCAGTTCTCTAGCATTGTATGATGTTTATAACCTTATGTAGATACAGTTTTCGGGATGCAGAATCAGGGATGGAAATATATAGAAAGATGTTCAAGAGCATCTCACAGCTCTTCCACCTCCTGTGCTTCCTACTTTACTGAAACACATAAATACTCCTGGAGCATTGGAAGGGACAAACTAGAGAAGGCATCGGTTTCCCATTCATGCAGAGTTCACCCCATGTCCCTCATCATTTCATAGCTGTAATGTGAGTGTCTTCTGCAGCCACACTGTAGAGCAAGCTGCCCTTATTAAACAGAAGCAAGAGAAAATGCCCCTTCATCACACAATCCACCTTTAGTTTCAAAATAATCCTTTAAATCCCAAGTCTATTTGCAACAACAAACTTTTGGAAATTATAATTCTTTCCCATATCACTCATTCTCTTTTCATTGTTCTTATGTTATTATTATGTTTCCTTTTTCCTTTTTTCTTCAGATGTTGCTCCAGCTAGACTAAAATTTTCTATGTAGGTAAGAGTAGCCACAGATTTCTGACAATTCTTAGGCCAATGCTAACTGAGTGCTAGGTTTATAGTTTTATACAGACATGTCCAGCCTTCTCTCTTTTCTCCTAAAGTGGAACTAATAATTCTCTTTTTTTTTTTTTTGAGTTTTAAAGGAGGGCTTAATTTAATTACAGCAAAGATCAGGAAAAGGTGACATATCTCCCAATTTCCTGAAACTTGACTTAAGGATAGTTATTAGCTGCCATGTGGATGCTGGGAACTGAGAACTGAATCCAGTTCCTCTGCAAGAGCAGACAGTTCTCTTACCTACTGTATTAGTCACTTTTCTGTTGTGTGATAAAACGACCATGACCAAGGGAACTTATAAAAGGAAAAGTTTATTTGAGCTTACCATTGATGGTTCCAGGGAATTAAGTGTCAAATGTGGCGGGGAGGCATGGTGGCCAGGGCTGGAGCGGAAAGCAGAGGTTCACATCTCCAATGAGCACAGGAAGCCAAGAGAGAGAGACTGGAGACTGCAAGGCTTGTTGAATTCACTAAGCTCCCCGCCCCCACAGTGACATACTTCCTTTAGCCATGGCCACAACTTCTAAGACCTTTCAAAATAGTGCCACCAATTGGGGACAAAATGTCTGAATACTTGAAGCCTATGGGGGCATTCTTGTTCAAATCACCACACCTACTGAACCATTTATCCAAGAGGAAATAATAACTCTTATGAAGTTATGAATTTCTCAGCCTCTTTTATATCTACACTCATTTGATATCCGTCTAACATTGGTTGGCTAATTGTATATGAGTCATTAGCCAGTCTGAGAAATTATTACTGAAATAATGAATAAATTTAGAAAAAATTCAGAATATCATTTAGACTCCAAAAATCAATAGCATTCAAAGGATATATTAAAAATGTAATGTAATTAAAATACAATATCCTTAAAATTACAAAAATGATTTCTCAGGCATGAATACAAATTGTTCATATTGTATCTAATGTGGAAAGCTTATAGCATAGTATAATGTTTAATATGTTCAGTATATCAATGTACTGTGGATACTATCTTTCAAATTGTAAACACATGTTTGGTTTGTGATTTTTTAGAAGAATCATCAAGTATGGCCACAAAAGGAGACAGAGGAGATGAGATGCACGGTTCACAGTTTGTTAGTACACATAAATACTAGAGTAGTAGAGGAATCCCAGCATAAGGAGAAGCAGAGGCGCTACTGAGCAAGCCTGGGGCAGAGTGGCCCAGGATGAGGTCAAATGCTTTCACTGTGCATCTGATAAGCACACAGAGCACACAGCAGCCTCACAGGGCATTTCCATGTTATGAGGTCATAAAGCAAACCTTGTGCAGAGCCATCAACACTGATGATATAATTTTCCAGGCAGGGGATCATAACCTGTATGGATGTTTATTTGGGAAAAAAATGAAAATTCAAAGAAAATTTCTACTTTTTCTAAGAATTTTGAAGTTTTGGGATATGTTTTTTTCATTGCTTGATGTGTACATATGATTGTTTTTCCTTAAATTTTCCATTTGATAAGGTATATTTAATAATAAAAAATCTTGAGTTTCTTATGACAAAATCCATACAGCTCTGTGTATGTTATTACCTCAATATAGTTGCTGATTCTGTTTGTTAATATTCTGTATGCATGATATCAAAGGGTCTGAGCTCTCATGTGGACGCTGCTTATGTGGACACTAATTCATTGCTGTCAATTCTCCAAGCACCTGCCTTCTCCTTGCTCTCCCGTTCTAAGCATTTTGCTTTGGTATAAAGCTGTCACTTCTGGTCTTCTCAAATTGATTACAAAATGCACCTCACGTTGTTGTTTCCTATGTGTTGTGAGGTTCCTGCCTCCCAAGTCACCAGTCTCTTTGTCCTAGGTATGGCAGTTGTACCCAGCCATGGATAGACTCTCAGGGGCCTCACGGAGGGAAGAGGGAGGGAGCAGAGCAATCCACCAAGACAGTAATGAACTTGAACAGATCCAAAGAAATATCTGTGAGTAATTTCACGGAGCAAACTCATTTACTGCAAGTTTTTTTTTAAGCACTTATATACTTTTGTTGGCTCTTTGACCAGGAGGTGGGCAGGATAGAGGAGAAGCCTACATGTGTTCTGCAAGGGCTAAGTTTTTATGGCAGGGAAACCATAGGCCCTGGGATAAGCTTATCGCTTGCACCATTTGCCTCCAGATGACAGGGCAGACATGCCTCAGGAAGGGTCAGCTTTAGGAATGCTACTCTTCAAGCTACACTCCTCTGAGGGTTGGGCTGCAGGTACCTGATGTTCAGTATGGCGAGGAGTGTGAGCTGCTCCTATCTCCTGCAGGCCTTCTAGGTTTTCCAGGTGAAACCAAGCTTCTAGGCTATCAAGGATAGAAGCCAGCTCTCTTATACTCAGCCACAATGGATTTATCCAGCCCCAAAATATCACTTATTTTTTACCCTCTATTTCCTATTAATGGTTTAAAATTCCATCTTAGAAGCTTATTAGACATCATGGAAGTCAGAGGCTGGAGGATTGCCGCAACTTCAAGAAGAGCCTAGGCAACATAACTACATAGTGAGTTTCTAGACAGTCTGAACTACAATATGGTACCCCTGGATCAACAAAATAAACATCTGTCACACACAGCACACACAAAAATTTTTAGAAAGAGACTACTTTTATGCATTTTATATTAGTAAAAATACAACCAAAACTGCATTTTATAATAATTATTGTATTAATTTTATTGTTATTCAGCTCATAGTATTTTGTTTTTAGTACAGGGAAACTAAATAACAAAAGCTTATATAAGAAGCAAGAGCCCCTTCCTCAGTATTTAGCAGTATTTGTTTGTTTGGGTTTTTTGTTCTTTGTTTCTTTTTTTGAAATAGAATCTTACTATACAGCCTTGGCTGACTTGAAACAATATAAATAACAAAAGCATATATAAGAAGCAAGAGCCCCTTCCTCAATATTTAGCAGTATTTGTTTGTTTGGGTTTTTTGTTCTTTGTTTCTTTTCTTGAAATAGAATCTTACTATGCAGCCTTGGCTGACTTGAAGATTTCTATGTAGATCAGGGTGACCTTAAACTCATAGAGATTCGCCTGCTCTGGACTCTTGAGTGGTGGAATTAAAGGTGTTTGCCATTTCTCCTGGAAGTAATAGGTTTTCTTTGCATAGATAAGCACTGAAATCCTTTATACCTCTGTAGCATACGACAATCCATAGGTACATAAAATGAAAAAGAATTTAACGTAGCTTTAATGATTATTTTTCTATATCCCTGTGAGCTTATAAAATCCAACTATTCCATAGTTTTCATTATTTTCCAATCTTTATCTTTAATATACATTATAGACAGGCCCTTTATAGGCATTCATTCATATATATATATATATATATATACATATATATATATATATATATATATATATATATATATATATATATATTTATAATATATATGGTATACAAGACTTCTGGAGTAGGTAGAAGTCTGAAAACATGATTGAGTGTATCCTTCAACATATAAAGAAATGGATTTAACAACCTAAATTTTAATCATTCTAACAAATGTGTCATTTTCACTCATGATTGCTTTGGTCTATGAAATTATGGAGAAAGCAAGGCCTTTTGTCCACTTATTTTTCAAATGATGCTTGAAAATAATTGTGACTGAGTGGTACGGTTATCTTACTAGAGATAAGGATTTATGAACAGTAGTACAGAATAAAAGATAAAGCCCCACTTATTCTTCTATCATAACTCTGCCTGAGTTCCCAAAACTGTCAATCCTCTTGTTTTATTTAAAGCACAAAAGGTAAACAGACAACAAATAAATGAGGACCTGTGAATTTTCATGACAGAAAATAGTCAAGAAGTTCAGAAAATGCAGGGATTAAAGATGTGGATAAATATTTATAAATGTGAGCTCAAAAAACTTAGTCAACAGAATTTTGAAGGAGAAATTTCTGCTCATTTTTTCTTCTTTATAAGTCAGACTGCACCTTGAAGCTTAGATTGAAGAATAAAAATTACTTTCACACCAGCATCCTTCCTAGTTTCTGCTACATTCATTAGACATTAAAATGCTGCCAAATTGAATTTTCTGGAACTTTCCTTCTTACAAAATTCTTTATCAATAAATGCTCAACCTATTATAATCAAAATCTAATAATATATAATTTAATGTTAAAAATATAACTTGGTTTTCATTTAAATGTTAATAACCAAATGTCTTTAATAGAAGTGATGATGCCATTAATATTTCCTAATTCAGTTTACATTTTGAGTTTGGGTAATGTGCTATGTGCTTTATCACCTGCATACTTTTATTAATTAAGTGCCTTATAGTAATAATGCATGTCATCAATTAAACTTAGGTGTCTGCCCTGCCCATCTAAAGACACCACAACTATATACCAGGTTCCTGTCTTGGTTTCTTTGTTGCAAGAAAATGTCCCAAATTAAAGAGGAGAAATGATTTATTTTAGCTGATTGTTTTATTTCAGTGAGACTGAAATCAAATGATTGGAACCATGAAGATTATGATTTAAAAATCCGTTTTTGTCACCATAACTTTCAATAAGCATATTTACTGGTAACTTGTTTTCTAGAGTCATAGCACAAAGTCACTGCTCTGCATTTTCAGGGGATAAATATTTTAAAATGAAGCCTTTGTTGTTGTTGTTGTTTTAAAGAACTCTGGTTTGCCTTTCCAAATATTCCTAGGAATATTAAATATAGAACATTTATAATGCTCTTAACCATAGAAAATAAAATGCAATCAAGAAAACCAAATTAGATTTGGGGTTTAAACAACATTCTTCAAAAACTGAACATTTCCTAATTGGTTGTTAAAATCTTGCTTCTATCTTCTCTCCTTTTTCTGAGTGTCTCTAAGTAAGTTTCATATTTAATAACAGACCTTCTGATGATCTTTCCATCAGTAAGAAATGAGATCTTGATTAAATGTTCTATTATTGACTATTCACTCAATATAAGGACTTTAATTATGGACACAGCAAAATATGGACTCTATTCAAGTTTATCAAATTATTTTAACTATCTCTTCCAAAACATGGGATAGGTTTTTAGGTATTCTGAATATAGTATACTGTTTGATACCTGCTTTTTGTAAGTTTTCAACTTTGTGTTAAAATTTGGTAAAATTTCCACTTCAATCAAGTACATATTTCCTACTAATTTTACTGGCACATTGGTTTACCCATGAAAGCCAGAAAAACTAAAATTGAAAATCTTCCCTTCCTAATCAATAAACATACAGAACAATGTGCTATATTGTAAGTAAAGTTTGTGTTTCCCCTTAGTTTAGTATTCCAAATTTTGAAGGGAGAATAGAAAGATTAATCAGGCTTCCCTACAAAGTGAATGGATATATTATATATATATATATATATATATATATAATATATATTATATATATATATTTCTTCTCTGTCTGTCTCTCATATATATACATTTTTTCACATATTACTTACATGCTGAGAAGTGGCTCTCTTTTCCTAACATGGTGCCTCTGAGTTGGTGCACTCCACCCATGTGACAAAATGGCAAAAGACCTGTATTATGCGTTTAAAAAACAATATGCTGTTATGAAATTTCCCTATAATTGTCTTTTACTCTGAAATCTTATATTGGAGAAAATGCTGGGTTTTTTTGATCCTTTTGAGACAGGGTCTCCCTGCACCACCCAGCTTGCCTGGAACTCACTATAATCAACCCAGGCTGGCCTTAAACTCACAGAGATCCACCTGCCTCGTCTCTGCCTCTGCCTCTGCCTCTGGAGTGCTGAGAATAAAGGTTGGTGCCACCATGCCCGATATAAATGCTAGTGTTAATAGGAATATCATGTCATGAGCTGTTGATGAAAATTCCCTGTGAACTGTGAATAAATAAACCAATCCTTTCCACATCATCAACCCTCTCTTGCAGTATCTACTATTTCTATTAACTTTAATATTGTTAGGATGCTTAACTTTGAATTGGAAGTATGAGGTGAGAAATTTGCATACTAAATTTGATGGGCCTTATTATCACCATTCTTTGGTACTCTCCACCTAATTCAGAATGGCACAACGGCAAATGTGTACAAAGACACACACAAGGCTCCACACTCAGAAGTGTCAAACTTGATTTACCACCGTCTTGTCATCACCTTGAAACACACATGATTTTTTTAACAGGATTTTCACTGTCTGATCCAACCTTTAACAATTCCTTATTGATGAAAAGAACAACCTGACCAATGCTCTTGGTTTACTCTGATCTCATATTTGTTCTAGTTCATTTTCTTACTGTGTATATAGAATGTATCTAGATTGTCACTCATCAGCTCTTATAAATTAAAAATTGATGTGATTCCAACATAAAGTTAAGAAACTAAATAGTGCTTTCTGTCTAGATATTGACTAGTATAGAACGTTTTAATGAGATTTTAATAATAAATTAAAAAATACTACCTGTCAGGAGAGGGCAGTCTCCAGAGGACACTATGCATCATCGAACTGAAAAAAAGATGACTGCATAGCATGCTTTTTCTGTGTAGATATATTGTTGGTATGTTTATGAGATCTTCCTAGTCCACAACTACAAATGAAGTAGTCCCTTCTGAGCATTGGGCTTTATATTTTCTAGACTGTCCTGCCTGGTGAGGGCACTGTTCCTGTGTTATGATTTAGCTCCAGTTAATCAATTTTAATGTAAATATATGGATATATTTTTAGAAGTTTTACCATAGTTGGTTTCCGTATGACTCCTTCAAAAGGCCATTACTGTTGCTGGGTGTGGTGGTGCACGCCTTTATCCTAGCACTACGGGGAGGCAGAGGCAGGCGGATCCCTTTNAGGCTGAATAGACACCTATTTCAAACTTCTGCTTCCCAAGGCTTAGGAATCATGGTGGAAGAGGCATGAAAAGATTGTAAAAGCCAGAGGCTGTAGAAGATCCCAAGGAAACATTTTTCTAGACAACTGGTCACTATGAAACCAGGAAAATGATGACAGCCCACACAAGTCCTGTGCAGTGTCAAACCAGAGAAAATCCCAGCGTACACGTGGGGAAGTAAGAAACTTCAACCCAAACTAAAGAAATTCTGGAAAGAAAAGGCAGTCTCTTTTAAACATGGGACTCTTGTTAGGTTTGCTGGGCTCCAGTGGATGGACCCACACTCACAGATTTGAGACCATAGGATGAATGGATATATATATATATATATATATATATATATATATATATATATATATATATGTATATATATTTCTCTGTCTGTCTCTCATATATATACATTTTTTCACATATTACTTACATGCTGAGAAGTGGCTCTCTTTTCCTAACATGGTGCCTCTGAGTTGGTGCACTCCACCCATGTGACAAAATGGCAAAAGACCTGTATTATGCGTTTAAAAAACAATATGCTGTTATGAAATTTCCCTATAATTGTCTTTTTCTCTGAAATCTTATATTGGAGAAAATGCTGGGTTTTTTTGATCCTTTTGAGACAGGGTCTCCCTGCACCACCAGCTTGCCTGGAACTCACTATATCAACCCAGGCTGGCCTTAAACTCACAGAGATCCACCTGCCTCTGTCTCTGCCTCTGCCTCTGCCTCTGGAGTGCTGAGAATAAAGGTGTGTGCCACCATGCCCGATATAAATGCTAGTGTTAATAAGGAATATCATGTCATGAGCTGTTGATGAATTTCCCTGTGAACTGTGAATAAATAAACCAATCCTTTCCACATCATCAACCCTCTCTTGCAGTATCTACTATTTCTATTAACTTTAATATTGTTAGGATGCTTAACTTTGAATTGGAAGTATGAGGTGAGAAATTTGCATACTAAATTTGATGGCACCTTATTATCACCATTCTTTGGTACTCTCCACCTAATTCAGAATGGCCACAACGGCAAATGTGTACAAAGACACACACAAGGCTCCACACTCAGAAGTGTCAAACTTGATTTACCACCGTCTTGTCATCACCTTGAAACACACATGATTTTTTTAACAGGATTTTCACTGTCTGATCCAACCTTTAACAATTCCTTATTGATGAAAAGAACAACCTGACCAATGCTCTTGGTTTACTCTGATCTCATATTTGTTCTAGTTCATTTTCTTACTGTGTATATAGAATGTATCTAGATTGTCACTCATCAGCTCTTATAAATTAAAAATTGATGTGATTCCAACATAAAGTTAAGAAACTAAATAGTGCTTTCTGTCTAGATATTGACTAGTATAGAACGTTTTAAGAGATTTTAATAATAAATAAAAATACTACCTGTCAGGAGAGGGCAGTCTCCAGAGGACACTATGCATCATCGAACTGAAAAAAAGATGACTGCATAGCATGCTTTTTCTGTGTAGATATATTGTTGGTATGTTTATGAGATCTTCCTAGTCCACAACTACAAATGAAGTAGTCCCTTCTGAGCATTGGGCTTTATATTTTCTAGACTGTCCTGCCTGGTGAGGGCACTGTTCCTGTGTTATGATTTAGCTCCAGTTAATCAATTTTAATGTAAATATATGGATATATTTTTAGAAGTTTTACCATAGTTGGTTTCCGTATGACTCCTTCAAAAGGCCATTACTGTTGCTGGGTGTGGTGGTGCACGCCTTTAATCCTAGCACTCGGGAGGCAGAGGCAGGCGGATCTTTGTGAGTTCAAGGCCAGCCTGGTCTACAGAGCGAGTTCCAGGACAGCTGGGGCTACAGGGAGAACCTGTCTCAAAAAGACCAAAATAAATAAATAAATAAATAAAAAGGCCATTACTGTTAATTAAATTTCCCAATACTCCCTGTATCCTGTCCTCCCATTATCCTCCACATTTAGTCCTCCTATCCCATCATTCCTTCCTTTGCCTTTATATGACTATTCTCTATTTTACATCCAAGGAAGCATCACCACCGTGGCTCTTCCTGAACTCTAGGATTATCCTATTGAAATACACTGTTTGTTTGTTTGTTTGTTTGTTTGTTTGCCTGTGGAATGCAATTTGCTTTGCCCCCAAATCACTGGAATTAGGCTCAGCCTAATAGACTCACCAGGTGATCACAGTCTTAAGCCTGTTCTCCCAGCTGCTATCAACTGCTCATCTAAAGTTAGTCCTTGCTCCTACTTTCCCTGTCAAAGCTGTAAACTAAATTATGTCTTCCTTCACTTTACTCAGGTCTTGTCCATTCTGTCACAACCTCTAAAAGTTTTGTTGTAGTCCACCACCTCTGGATTTTACAATCATTCTTCTCTCCTTTCTGCAATGATCTCTGGGCTTTGGGGAAAAGGGTATGATGAAGATATCCCATTTGCAGCTTAGAACTATTCAGATTCTTTCTCTTTTTTGTCCCTGAATATTGACCAGTTGTGGGTCTTTCTATTAATCTATGGTGAAAAGATGCTTCTCTGATGAAGGCTAATAGATGTAATAAACTACTTGTATAACAATAATTCAGGAATAGTCAGTTTAAAACTATATCCAATTATAGTATGAGGAAAATGATGTCCAATATGGTCTATATCTTATCTAAAAACAGAATTTTTGGCATGGGTAATGGTGCCACTTATGGGTTTCATCTTTTTGGAGCAGGCCTTAAATCCAATCATAGAGTAATGTGCTACTCCCTTAATATCTGGACCACTCTTGTTCCAGTGACTGTATCTTGCCAAGTTAGTCATTAATGGAACTCACAGAGTTCACATGGTTTCAGATGAAGTGAAATGTTGATGTTTTGAAAAGACTAACATGATTTACAAACATCAAACAAAGAAACCAAAAGAAAGACAGTGAAGAAACATATTAATAAAATCACAGATTAAAAGGGAAGCATTACAACAGACATGGAGGAAGTTCTGAGTTATGAGGACAGATTGACAAATTCTATAATCCACTAATCCGGAGATTCTAAAAGAAAAAGATGGATTTTTAAATGCATAAGACCCTAAAACTTAAATCAAAGTGAATTAAATTACTTAAACATACTCATAACAAACACTAAATAGAAACAGCAATTAAAATCCTCCCAACTAAAAAAGAATCTAGGGCCAGTTGACTATGGAACATATTTTGACAAGACTGTCAAGGAACTAACACCAATTCTCTACAAATTATTCCATAAGACAGAAAAGTATGAAACCCTTCCAAATTCTTTTTATGAGGCTAATATTACCCAGATACCACAATCTTACAAAAAAAAAACTAACAAAAAGAAAAAAAAATACATATAACAATCTGATAAATGTAGATGAAAAATTTGCAATAAACTGTTTCCAAACTGAATTTAAGAGCATATCAAAGGCAGAGAATAGGTGACTGTGTGTTACAAAGCTTCAACTGATACAGGTAAATTCCATCCCCAACAAGTAAAGCTAAGAGAACATCATGGGAGAGAGAGAGAGAGAGAGAGAGAGAGAGAGAGAGAGAGAGAGAATTGTAAGAGCCAGAGGATCAGATTCCTACTGCTACATACTGACTTCTAGACATGGAAGGAAACGGGCCCCCATGAATACAGTACTGTTGATCATACAAGCCCTACAAAATAACACCACTTGTTGAGATATCAATGTGGATGTAGATTTCATAATTTCTCACCTCTAAATGAATAGATACAGGCAGCTAATGCTTGCTTAGAGGGGATAAGTAAGCTCCCTCTATAGTCTTTCCAAACTGTGGTCAGCACTAAACTCATATACATCCTAACACCATTTGTGGATGTTTCGAAATGCATACATGAAACCACAAATATGTAACATGTGTGTGTGTGTGTGTAAGAATAAAAATTATAGCTCAGCATATTGTGATGGAACTGGTGGAAACATGAGAGGACGTGGAGGGGGAGAAGAAGGAGTGGAAATTATGAAAATACTGTATGTGTGGACGAAATTCTAAAAGAAATTAAATTTTCAAAAAGGAAAAAAATATTACATCCAAATGATTACCTAGATGATGAAGTTAGCGTCACCCCAGAGATGCAAGCGTGATTTATTATAAGTAAATCAATAAATCTGATCCACTACATAAATAGACTCAAGGACAGAAAGCAGTGATCATCTTATTAAATGTAGAAAATGCCTTTGACAAAGTCCAATATCGCTTCATGATAAAAGTCATGGAATGAGGGTGGAGAGATGGCTCAGTGGTTAAGAGCACCGACTGTTCTTGCAGAGGACCCGAGTTCGATTCCCAGCACCCACAAGGCAGCTAAGAACCATCTTTAACTCCAGTTCTAAGGGAATCCAACGCCCTCTTCTGAGCTCCGCTGCATTGCACGACATAGGTGCACCAACCTACATGCAGACAGTACACTCATACACATAAAAAATAAATAAAAACAATTTAAAAGTCATGGAGAATTAAGGTATAAAAGGCAAGTACCTCAACACAATTAATGCAACATACAGCAAGCACACAGCCAACATCCAGCTAAATGGAGAAAAACAAACCATTTCACTAAAATCTGGAACAAAGATGTCCACTATATTCCATAAATATAGTGCTTGATGTGACAGAAGATTAACATTCCCGAACCAGTAGCCTTCCTATATAACAATAAGATAAATACTTAGAAAAAATCCAGGGAATTATTCCCATTCACAAAAGCCTTTAAAAATACCATGGAATAAATTTAACCAAGGAAGTAAAAGACTTGAACAAAGCATTTAAGATACCAATAAAATAATTTGAAAAGATACCATAGAATGGAAAATCCTTCTCATGGATTAGTAGGATAATTTTTATATTTTTAAATTTATTTTTATTGATGTTTTGTGTATTTCATACATCATTTTTCAGTTCAGTTCAGGCATATTCCCCATTCCCTTCTCCCCACCCTACCTCATCCCAGATCATGCATTCTACCATAACTGTCCTGCATCTTTCTCTCAGTCTTTTTCTATGTTTAGGAATTCACATTTTTCATCCATTAGTTCCATAGTACTCTAAAATATGGATACATACTCTCCACCCATATACAGTAATTACAGAGTCTGAAAATAATTGGTGGGTGGATTCTAGAACCGTTGAGAGATTCACATTATGACAACATAGTTGCTTTCAGATAAACAGAAATATAACCATAATGTCATTTAGCTTGCCTTTAGTCTCGGGGATTTGGTGTTAGCATCCACAAATGAGGGAAACCATTCTTTGTTTGTCTTTCTGGGACTGTGATATTTACTCAGCATAATGGCTTCAAGCTCCATCCATTTACCTGCAAAGTCATAATGCCATCTTTCTTTACCACTGAATAGTACTCCATTGTGTAGTTGTACCACATTTTTGTCATCCACTCATCTGTTGAGGGGGATTATTATTTCATAGACTTTACTAACCTGTACAATTAGAAAAAATATGTCATAATATTTTAACCACTGTTTTTAATGTGGTGTGAAGCTATGAGCCTTCTATGCCTTATTCAAGCAATTTAGGGCAATAAGACAAAAGAAAGAAATTAAAGGAGTACTAATAAGAAAAGAGGAAGTCAAACTATCCCTTTTTGCAGATGATATGATAGCTTACCTAAGGGATGCTAAAAACTCCATCAGAAAACTGCTGGAAATGATTAAGAGTTTCAGCAAAGTGGTGGGATACAAAATTAATGTAAAAAATCAGTAGCCTTTCTTTACACCAAAAATAAACAAGTGGAGAAGGTATATAAGATGACCTTCCCACTTACAATAGCCTCAAAAATAATAAGATACCTGGGAACAAACCTAACCAAAGATACCAAATACCTCTACAACAAAAATTTAAGCTCCTGAAGAAGGAGATTGCAAATGACATCAAAAGATGGAAAGACCTCCCATGCTCATGGATTGGGGGAAATTAATATAGTAAAAATGTCCATTTTACCCAAATTGATATACAGATTCAATGCAATCCCAGTCAAAATCCCTATGAGCTTCTTCACAAACTTTGAAAAAAATTCTTAAATTCATGTGGAAAAACAAAAGACCTGAATAGCTAAAGCAACCCTGAGTGAAAAATGCAATACAGGGGGGATTGCCCTATCAGACCTCAAACTATATTACAGGGCCATAGTCATAAAGACAGCCTGCTACTGGCACAAAACAGACCTGTTGACCAATGGAACAAAATTGAAGTTCAAAACTTGAGCTCATACAATTTCTGCCACCTCACAATTGACAAAGGGGCAAAAACCTCTCAATGGAGGAAGGATAGCATCTTCAGTATGATAAATATTTTAAAAATTGTCTTCCTACAAAAGCAACTTACAACAAAATCTGTTAAATATCTAAAATAATTATTAACAGAAAGTGATAAAAGTTCTAAATTTCAACAAAGAACTCAGGATTTCCAAAACAATCCTGAATAATAGAAGAAATGCTGTGGTTATCACCATCCCTGATTTCAGTTTACACCTTAGACTTTGATTAATAAAAATAGCTTACTAATGGCATAAATACCAACACACTGGTCAATGGAATAGAACTAAGGACCCAGACTTAAGTCCAACCACTTTAACACCATCTAATTTTTGACAAGATGGCAAAACAAAGTCACATGGAAACTTACTACTGTAAAATATTCCTAAATAAAATACTAATCGACATGTTAAGTAGTTTAAATGGAGTTTCCCATATTGCAGAGGACAGTGTCCCTGCCACACACACAGTGAACAACAGTAAAGTATCATAGACCCTTAAAGTTTACAGGCTATTGTCCTGGGTATTCTAGAACTTTATAACAAGGACCCATTACTGAAGACAGTACATACTTAAGTCTTAGAACATGGAGAAATCAAATTGGTACTCACCTTGAAACCTCATCCTCCTGGTTCATTTTCATAGTTCAGGAAGATGGTATGTATGCTAACAGAGGAAAATCATATTTTATTATATAATCTTTCTTTACTAGTAATGTATTTAAAACATTTTATTTATTGAAAGTATTGTATACAAACCTTTTGCACATAATAAAGGACATTCATTTAATCAAAAGCGAGAATATTCATGCAAAAACAGAAATGACCCAAATACTCTTTGTAATATTTATATTTCACCAGCTAATGAAGTAAATTGCAGTAAGTGTATTCCTGAGTCCATTGACTAAAATTATAGTTACTTTGTCAGACCTGCAATGACACTGACTTTTCAAGAAATATATTCACTTCTACAAACATACTGTATATAAACTTGATAATGAATTAGATTCTTAAATTGCTTGAATAGCTATAGAAGGCTCATATGTATAACTAAGTACACACCAAATTAAAACAGTGGTTAAAATAATATGACATATTTTTCTTTTTTAATTTATATATATATTTATTTAATCAAATCTAGACCTGTGTTCCCCCCATCCCCCCACACCGCCAGAACTCATGCATTCTGTCAAACATGCTTTTCATCTCTTTCTCAGTCTTTCTCAATATTCTCCATGTGGAAGTTTACTGTTTTGAGCAGAAGTTCACTGTTTCAGACAGTTCTTTGATGCAGTCCTTTCTGTTGTTGTTGAAGTTGTTGTTTCCAATATGCATCACTCCCAACTGCTTTGGACAAAAGCTCAAGGGGCCATGCACAAGAAATACAACTAGGTAATTGGCACTAGCATCCACAGATGAGGAATACCATTCATCGTTTGTTTTTCTGGGACTGTGTTACAGCATGATGTGCCTCTAGCTCAGCCATTTTTGTTGAAAGCTCATGGTCATCTTTCTTGAACGATGCATAAGAACTCCATGTGTAGATGTACCATATTTTCTCTATCCACTCGTCAGTTGAGAGGCACTTGGGTTGGTTCCAGCTCCTTGATATTGTGAAGAGAGCTCCAATATATATGGCTGTGCAGGTATCTCTGCAGTAAGATGAGTCTTGTGGATACATACCCAGGAGTGTTATGGCTGGGTCAGGTGGCAAGTTCATTCCCAAATCTTTCAAGGGTTCTTCACGCTGCTTTCCATAGTGGCTATATGAGTTTACATTCCCACCAGCAGTGGATGAGTGTTCCCCTTCCTCCACAACCTCTCCAGCACTTGGTATCATTTGTTTTCTTGATCCTAGCCAGTCTTATTGGATTAAGATGATATCTTAATGTGGTTTTGATTTGCATTTCCTTAATTATAAGGGACGTTGAACACTTCTTAAGATGTTTCTCAGCCATCCCTAATTCCTCACTTGTGAAGTCTCTGTTCAGCTCTTTGCTCCATCTTTTGAGTGGGTCAATCGTTTTCTTTCTCCTTTGTTTTGTTTATTTTTTTCTTTTTTAGTATTTTATATATTCTGGAAATCAAGGCTTTGTCAGATGTATCTGCTGTGAAGGTTTTTCTCCCACTCTGTAGGATTTCTCTTCACTTCCTTGATTGTTTCTTTTGATGTACAGAAGCTTTTGAGTTTAATGAGGTCCCATTTGTCAATTGTCGACCTTAATACTTGCACAGCTGCTGTCTGATTTAGGAAGTCTTTTCCTATGCCTATGTCTTGTAGTCTGCTGCCAACTTTTTCTTCTATCACCTTCAGAGTTTGGGGTTTCCTGTTGAGGTCTTTGATCCATCTGGAGTTGACTTTTGTACTGGGCGAGAGGTAGGGGTTTAATTTCATTCTTCTACAAGTGGTGATCCAGTTTTGCCAACACCACTTGCTGAAGATGCTGTCTTTTCTCCATTGTATCTTCTTGGCCCCCTTGTAAAATATGAGGTGGCTGAAATTGTATGTGTTCAGGTTTGGATCTTCAGTTTTGTTCCATTTGTCAACTGGTCTGTTTTTGTGCCAGTACCAGGCTGTTTTTATAACTACAACCCTGTAGTATCGTTTGAAGTCTGGTATAGAGATCCCCTCTGTGTAGCTCTTTTTGCTAAGGGTTGTTTTGGCTATTCGGGGTCTTCTGTTTTTCCAAATGAATTTAAGGACTTCTTTTTCCAAGCCTGTGAAGAAGCTCTTGGGGATTTTGATTGGTATTGCGTTAAATCTATACAAGAGTTTTGGTAGAATGGACATTTTTACAATGTTAATTTTCCCAATCCATGAGCATGGGAGGTTTTTCCATCTTCTGAGGTCTTCTTCAGTTTCTTTCTTTAAAGGTTTAAAATTTTTGTTGTACTGATCTTTGGTGCCTTTGCTTAGGTTTGTTCCTAGGTATTTTATTGTTTTTGAGGCTATTGTGAGTGGGAAGTTCTCTTTGAATTCTTTCTCCAGTTACTTGTTCTTGGTGTAAAGAAAGGCCATTGATTTTTTTAGGTTAATTTTGTATCCTGCAACTTTTCTGAAGCTGTTAATCATTTCTAGGAGTTTTCTGGTGGAGATTTTAGCATCCCTTAAGTAAACAAACATATCATCAGCAAATAGGGATAGCTTGACTTCCTCTTTTCCAATTAATACTCCTTTAATTTCCTTTTCTTGCCTTATTACTCTAGCAAGTGTTTCAAGCACTATATTGAAGAGGAGTGGTGACAGGGGGCAGCCTTGTCAAGTTCCTACCTTTAAAGGGAATGTTTCTGTCGTTTCCTCATTTAGGATGATATTGGCTGTAGGTTTCCTGTATATGGCTTTCATTACATTGAGGAATGATCCCTCCAATCCAATTCCTTCTAGGACTTTAAGCATGAAGGAATGCTAGATTTTGTCAAAGACTTTTTCAGCATCAATTGAGATGATGGTGTGGCTTTTGTCTTTCATTCCATTTATGTGTTTGATGATGTTTATTGATTTTTGTATGTTGAACCATCCCTGAATCTCTAGTATGAATCCAACTTGGTCATGATGGATGATCTTGATGTGGGTTTGTATGCGATTTGCCAGTGTCCTGTTTAGAATTTTGACATCTGTGTTCATTAGGGAGATGGGTCTATAATTCTCCTTTTTAGTTGTATCTTTGCCTGGTTTTGGTAATAGAGTGATGCTGACTTCATAGAAGGAATTTGGGAGAATTCCCTCTATGTATCCTTCTAAACAGTTTCAGTAATAATGGTTGTAAGTCTTTTGAAATGTTTTATAGAATTCTGCCATGAAACCGTCTGGGCCTGGGCATTTTTAGTTGGGAGGTTTCTTATTACATCTTCAATTTCTTCATGTATTATGGGTCTCTTTAAGCTGTGGATCTCTTCTTGGTTGAGCTTTGGTGATTCCCAGGATTTCAGATATTCATCCATTTCTTCTAGGTTTTCAAACTTGGTAGAGTATAGGATTTTGAAGTATTCCCATAGGATTTTCTGGATCTTTTCCTTGTCTGTTGTGATATTTCCCTCTTCATCATGGATTGTATTGATTTGGAGTTGTTCCTTCTTTCTTTTGGTTAGCTGGGCTAGAGGTCTGTCTATCTTGTTTATTCTTTCAAAGAACCATATTTTTCTAGTTGTACAGGTTTGTCAAGCCTATCAAATAATGTCATACAATATATTAAAGTATGCATATGAACAAACATAAACCCATACATAAGGAAAGAGTCACAGCTTTTGATACACATGGTTGGAAATCCAGTGCTGTGCCTGTTATTGTAGCAGATTTGCAATGCAAGCATAACTGCTAGACATGAAGGCAGCTGGCTGCCCATATGTGATCCACTGAAAGACAATTTTGACAGGTGTCATCCACTGAATGCAATGAATAAATTTTAATAATTAAGATGATGAACACAATGGTTTAATTTTAGATAAAATATTTTTACTGCCTAGAAATCTGAGCCTTCTATCTAGCCCAAAGCTGCCATACATATAAACTAAGGAAAAATGTACTCAACTTGGTAAAATGTTATGAAGCACATTCCCTCTTGTTGAGATTTTTATGATGAATTTGATATTGATTTAGTAAAATAGCTTCAATTCACTTTCTTTATCAGATAGTGCATTATACCTGAAAAATTTTGTAGATTTGTGTAGTGTGTTGAATTGTTTATTTCTCTTTTAGAGCTTAAATATATGGTTTAGTACTTATATGAAATGACGGTTTGGCTACTGAGATGAACAGTTCAGGAAGTTGCAATGTATTCTACCAAAGGAGCTGTAGACAATACACTGCTAACTTCAATTCCTGGTCATATTGCTCTTTGTATTCATGCCCACTTGCAACAAATGTAAACATTCTTAACATGAACAGAATGGAAAGTCCGGGTATTTCTTTGTTTAGCAGAATATAAGTTTTTTTTCTCCTTTAATGTTTATGCCAAGTAGAATCAAAACTTTGTACAAGAGTTACTAGTGACAAAAAAAAAAAACAACTTAACTTTATCAAAATTAGAACATTGTCACTTTTACAATGACAGTAATGAGTACCTAAAATATTTTACAAATATTTTATCTCTTTGGAACATAATAATTCAGTTATGGTAAATGTCTTAAGTGAAGTAAAAGGAAATCATTTGCATGGCATGTGACACTCACTTTCAGTATCAGCATTAAGGAGGCAGAAAGAGTTTGATCTCTATGCAGTCTAGGCTAGCATGGGATGATCAAAGGACTCAGTTCAAGGCCAGGTGGGGCTCCATATTTAAACTCTATCTCAAAATAAACAAAACAAACAACAACAACAAAAACAAAAAAAAAGTAGATCATTTCCTTAAATTTACAACATGGGACAGAAAAATAATATGGATACCTTGGAGTTTGGAAATACATTTGCTTTTCTTACCTAAACAATGCCTGACAACATAAGGTAGATTTTTTTAAATAATTTTTTAAATTTATTCTTGTATGTGTATGAATGTACTGTCTGCATGTAGGTTTGTGCACCCATGTCGTGCAATGCCACGGAGAAGTCAGATGAGGGTGTCAGATTCCCCTGGAACTGGAGTCAAAGATGGTTCTCAGCTGCCATGTGGGTGCTGGGGATCGAACCCTGGTCCTCTTCAAGATCAGTCGGCACTCTTAACCGCTAGGCTATCTCTCCAGCCCCAACATAAGGTAGATTTTTCTTTTCTTTTTTTTTTTTTTTTTTTTTATTTTGTTTTGGTCTTTTGGACAGGGTCTCTCTGTAGCCCCAGCTGTCCTGGAACTCACTCTGTAGACCAGGCTGGCCTCGAACTCACAGAGATCCACCTGCCTCTGCCTCCCAAGTGCTAGGATTAAAGGCATGCGTCACCATGTCTGGCTATAAGGTAGATTTTTAAAGCAGCATAAAATAGTCAATTAATTTATTTTTTTTATTTTTTTATTGAAGTTTTGTGACTTCCACACAAGATGATTTGATGGTACTTAGATCCTCTCCTCAACCCACCTCTACCTATTTACCCTGCCACTATATATTATATATTATTTATATATATATATATATTATATATAGAGAGAGAGAGAGAGAGAGAGAGAGAGAATATAACTGCTATATATATTATATATATATATATATATATATTATATATATAAAATGCATCCATATTCTTACTTGTGTTCCCACATGTCCCTCCACTCCAGGTCTTTCCATTGGAGTCAGGTCATCCTACCAAAGGCCCCATCCCTGTATAAGACTCTTCCTCTCCCAGTAGCCATCAATTGTAAAAAAAATCCTTAGGTTTGCTTGGGATTTCTTACCCACTTCTCCATACCTTTGCTGAGGTTTTGTCTAGCTTGAGCTTCCATGGGACTTTTCTATGTTGTCAACTTGCCATGTTCATGAGTAACTGAGCAGCTGTCTGTAAGACTCTGTTTCCTGTGATCATTCACCACCTCTGGCTTTTGCAATCTTTCTGGCCCTCTTCCAAATGATCCCTAGGCCTTAGGAGGTAGAAATATGAAATAAGTGTCTATTCATTGTTGGTTTCTCAGTATCCTCCTGTTCTCTGCACACATTGGCCAGGTATGGGATTATGTGTTAATCACCATCTGCTGCACAAGGAATTCTCTAGTTAGAGTTGACGGATGTATTCATTTTATGTGTAGAGATTGCAATGAAACATATGTCACCTAGGGCTAAGCCTGTCATAGACAGTTATTTTCTGTGTTTGACTAGTTTGGAAACTGTATGTTAGTCTCCAAATCCCTACCTCTCACCCTGTACAAAAATAAACTCCAAGTGGATCAAAGATTTCAACCTAAAACCTGAAACCCTGAAGGTGATAGAAGAAAAAGCCGGCAGCAACCTACAAGACATAGGCCTAGGAAAAGACTTTCTAAATCAAACAGCAGCTGCACAGGAAATAAAGAAAACAGCTGACAAGTGGGACTTCATCAAACTCAAAAGATTTTGTACAGCTAAAGAAACAATCAAGGAAGTCAGGAGAAAACCTGCAGAGTGGGAGGAAACCTTCACCACTGATACATATCACAGAGCATTAACATCCAGAATACATAAGCTACTTAAAAAACAAAGAAGTAAGAAAACAAATGACCTACTCAAAAGATGAAGTAAAGAGATGAACAGAGACTTCACCAGTATGGAAGTAAAGATGGCTGAGAATCATCTTAAAAAGTGTTCAACATCATTATTAATTAAGGAAATGCAAATTAAAACCACACTAAGGTGTCATCTCCCTCCAATAAGACTAGCCAAGATCAAGAAAACAAAAGACACCAAATGCTGAAGAGCTTACGGGTAAAGTGGGAACACTCACCTACTGATGGTGGGAATGTAGACTGGTACAACCACAGTGGAAAGGAGAACCCTTAATCCTATCACTTGGGAGGCAGAAGCAGGGAGATGTTTGTGAGTTCAAGGCCAGCCTGGTCTACAGAGTGAGCTCCAGGACAGCTGGAGCTACAGGGAGACCCTGTCTTGAAAACACCAAAAAAACCCCACAAAAAAACCCTCAAAATAAGACTACCACCTGACCCAAACATAGTGCTCCTGGGTATATACCCACAAGAGGCATCCTACCATAAAGATACATGCACAGCGATATTTATCGCAGCTCTCTTCACAATAGCAAAGAGCTGGAACCAACCCAAATGCCCCTCAACTGATGATTGGATAACAAAAATGTGGTACATCTACGCAATGGAGTTCTGTACAGCAGTAAAGAAAGATGACATCATGAGCTTTGCTGGTAAATGGATGGAACTCCAAGCCATTATGATAAGTGAATAACACAGTCCCAGAAAAAAAAAAGTGCCAAATGGTTTCCCTCATTTGTGGATGCTAACACCAAATTCCCAGTTGGCAGGCAAACTGAACAACTTTATTATTATATTTCATTGTATGAAAGCAACTGTGCTATTCCAATGTGAATCTCTTAATGGGCTCTATTATTGTCTTACCACTTGTATTCACAGATTGTAATTACCATATATGGATGGAAGATATGTATTCATATTCTAAAAAAAATGTAAAGTTAAACATCTTTTTACCTGCATGCAACTTTACTGTTAAAATGTGAAACTCTAAATGTGTTTAGGAATCAACCTATAGCTTATTTTCAGAATTTATAATTTTGATTTATGTGTGGAGTGTATATATGCATATTTTGGAATAACATAAAATAAAAAAAAATTAAATAAAAGAAACTTATTTGAAAAACCATGAGAGATACATTTGTCTCTAAATATAGGGTTGCATATTTAGAAAATAGAAATTATGCTACTCTAGCATGTGGCCAAAGTAGATTTTTCTCTAAGACCTATGACTTCTCCAAACATATGTATTTCCTTATGTTTACAATACAACACATAAATTCTCTCTCATTGAGCTGGTTTTAATTCCAGTTAGATAGCTATTGATTAACCCCCAAAGAAAAGTGCCACTACTACATTAATAGTGGTAATTTATTGTGTCATCATTGTTATTTCTCAGGCTTTATAGTTAGGTAAAGTCATTGCTTGTTTGTTTGCTTGCTTGCTTGCTTGCTTGCTTTTCCTTTGCAGCTAGCACAGCATCCTCTGATACCAGGAGAGCTGGTCTTCAGGGATGAGGCTTTCAAGTTGTTCTAGCTCCATTGCCCCAGCTCCTATGTCCAGAATATGGCCTATAGGGTCTGACCTTCAAATTCTGGGAGGCGATCTAGAAGAATCTATTAGCATACTCAAGTAATAATTCTAATAATGCATATGAAAATATTGACGATGTTTTGTTTTCTGTTCAAGTTCAGAAACAATTATAGAAAAAGCTTAATTTTTTCACTGTTTTTCATATGTGAATGAAAATAAGAAAAGGAGCTGAAAACATAACTCAAAATGGAGAAGGTGGAAAGACTTGCAGAGGGTGAGTAGTGTTGAGTCATTCCACTAATGGTCCAATGTCTTCCTGAGATGAGATTGTTTGGGGAAAATCCACACGAAACCAGCAAATGCTTAGGATAAACAATACCCGACTTAAAAAAAATCAGTATGGAAGAATGTACTGTTTCTCATGAACGTAGAGCTCTGTTAAGGTTTTCCATGCTCAGATATCCCGCTATAAATCAATGCACGGGACTCCAAAATCGTAACTGTTACTTGTGAACTGGTTTGTAAGTCATTTTTCTTAATGTTTGTCCTCATTAAATTTGAATTTTGAAAACTCTTTTCTTAAGATGTTTCATTTGTGTCACTGCTAATTGTTTATACACAGTTGGCAGATCCATAATTAAATGGGGTTACATCATAGACCCTGTTAGGTTATTCTGATCTCCATTAAATCCACCTCTTGTGCTTACAAGAGAAATGTAACCCTATAAAGTAATGCTCTAGAAGACGAAACTGAAGTTGAGGGTGAATGAAAAGGGGCTTTCAGGAATGTACCACTGACGTAAACCTCCTCTGTTCCCATCCCGTCTTTGATCATTTCTTAAGGAGAAAGCAAGCACAATTCATGTTTGCCTCTCATTAGGAAGGAATTAATGATTTACATACAAGTTAAAATTTGAAATAAAGAGAACTAGAGAAGAGAATTATACTCTTATTGAAAAGGATATAGCCATTCACATTTAATAGAACACAGAAAAATTGTTAAGTCAAAGGATACAGAATAATTCATTTAAAATGTTATGACCAAATAAATATGTATATGCATGACTTCCTACCTTATATATCCTGGAGACACATTGAAAAGAAAAAGGAAAGTAGCTAAAATTGTGGTGAATTTTTAGCCATAATTAGAGGAAATTTCAACCTGAAGCTCCTTATCTAGGTTTTTTAAAAAACATTCAGAAATAAAACCACAATTACCTTGATAATTCTGTATAGGATCTGCAGATTCTGTCATAAATGAATTTCTGCTCTTATTTTTTATTACCTTAGATATCCACATTTTCCTATATGTTTTCATTTCCTCCAGTCTTGTACATTGTCACAAGTATACAATCTCTCCATTTGTTTCTGAAATGAAATTAATTTAGGTTTAGGAACAGAGGCTATATTATTTTTTAATATTTTAGTCATTTTTTATTTTATGTATATAACTGTACTGTCTGCATGTGTACCTGTGTTATGCAATGCCTGTTCAGGTCAGAAAAGGGCATTGTATTCCCTGTAACTGGAATAGCCAGTGTTTCTAAGAGCTTTGCCATTTCTCCAGTCAGAGAAGATATATTCAAAAAAGAAAAAAAAAATATAAAAGGCTCCAAAAGCATTTCCTCTAATGTTTACTTCTTGAAACTTAACAAATTAGTTTAATTTATTAATCTTTCAAGGGAAAGAGTAATATAAATAAAAACATAAAATGATATAACACCCTTTTCTCTTAGGCAATTTTAGCACTTGATATTGACATGACTGATGTTTGACTAAAGAAGGTGTCTCCAGTGTAGAAAAGAATTTGTGCATGTTGAAGTTGAAGAGGCCTCACTTCTAGTATACAGTACACAGGTACTGTGTTCAAGTGTATCCATAACACATCATTTAAACCAAAAGTGAACACATTCAGGATTGAAGCACCTCGATTTAGTTGTCATTGTCAACCAATTTTGGTACCAGAATAATTCAAGTTAAATAAGATGGATGGTAATTATCACAGATATTCCATTTTATATAGGAAACCTCAGTTTAAGAACAGTATCTACCAAATAAATGGTTAAAGTTGAATCACCCAATGCAGTGCTAAACCCAGCATCTAAAACCCATAACAATATTGGAAAGATGGAGATCCCTATAACTGTTAACATCCATTTTAAATGGAATCTCCATTGTAGTCAGGGTTACATAGATACGCAAGTTGCTCCTACGAATGGTAGCGATGAATGCCTTTAATCCCAGCATTTGGAAGGCCAGCCTGGTCTACACAGCCAGGCCAGCTGGGGCTACAGGGGAGACCCTGTCTCAAAAAGACCAAAAAAAAAGAAAGAAAGAAAAAAAAAAAAAAGAAAGACCCTCTGACCCACCAAGTTTCTTGTAAAAAAGCTACCTGTATAGATCCTGCACAGAGTTTCAATTATGAGCTTTCCTGTGTCATCAACCAACCCAGTGGTCCTTTCAGTGATTTACCTACCTTGGAGCCATTCATGCTCCTTTATGGAACCCCTCACTCATACTACTGTAAGAAAGCTTAGTAACCTTATTGGATCATGAAGCAGGTGTTTGATGAAATCAGTCCTGGTTTATATCATGCGACCAATCTTATGTGAGTAGACATTTGTTCTTTTGTTGACATATCCTCAGAAAATTCTCATAGCACCCACTGGGGAATAAGGGTTATGATTATCCAGTGCATTCATCCAGCTAGCCTAAATTATTGTTGTAGTAAAATTTTTGCCTTTTAATATTAGCTTATTTAATCACCCTATTTTGTAAGCATATGTTTATTTCAGCTATAAGCAAATATAGACTGACTTGTCTATCAGGGGATACTTCCTCAAAATTTGCTTTCAACACTGTGTAATATTTAATCAAGTGTAACTATATCATGAAATGTTTAAAAATACATTATTGTGAAAAATATCATCTAAATGTTATGTTATAGCCTAATAAGCTTAAAATCCAAATGCATTTGAAATTTCAATAATCAAGATGAGGGTTCACAGATAATGTTCTTTTAAAGTAGTTTTGATGACTGGTTGCCCACCATCTTGATTACAATCCACTTAAACTAAATTATTTGATTGCAAATTCTAAGCATCACAGCTGTCCAGTACCTATTAAGAAATTTAATGATTAAACTACTTTATTGCTATCTACTTCATAGTATCAAACCCAGAAATGAATGTAATCTGGCTATTCCTTTGAAATCTTCTCAGAGCAATGGAAGGTGCTATGCATTTCAACTACCACTGATCACCTTCAGTCCTGATGATCCTGTGTTAATCTTGTGTGCACTAGGAGTTAGTCACTTAACCATTCTGAATTATGCCTGAGATGAATTTAGACTGGTACCCTCTGTATTTATCAAACATAAGAAATGTACACATGGGGCTGGAGATATGGCCTGGCGGTTGAGAGTGCCGACCGCTCTTGCAGAGGACCCGGGTTCGATCCCCAGCACCCACATGGTGGCTGAGAGCTGTCTGTAACTCCAATTCCGGGAGAACTCCAGTTCCAGGGGAATCCAAGACCCTCTTCTGACCTCTGCGGCATTGCACGACACGGGTGCACAGACCTACATGCAACAGTACATTCATACACATAAATAAATAAAATAAAAAAATTTAAAAAAAGAAATGTACATATATAAATATAACTCTTTTCCTATTGTTAAAACACCTACAAACTTTTAACAAGTAGCATGATTCACATGTATCAGTGTTACTTATAATGACTGAATGTTCATGGATTTCATATTTCTAAAGAAACAGTTACATATATATATATATTTTTTTTACTTAAATTTTTGATTAGTATTCACATGAGAAAAAAATCCATTGACAATCACTCATAGAAATTGCTGGTAGGTGATTGCTTTTTCAGCATTAAAATCTATCCTTCAATATGATTAGGCATGCTTTGTTATTTAATTGTATACATTTCATATACTATACTCTACGTTTTTGTTTTCACATATGTTTCTATTATAAATCCCTATTACTAAACACTGGCTTCCACTTAATAACACTTTGAAAAATGAGAGGTGTGGTGGCACACACTTTTAATCTCAGCACTCAGGAGACAGAGGCAGGTGTATGCCTGTGAAATCCAGACCAGCCTGGTCACATAGCAAGTTCTAGGCCAGCTGGGATAACAACAATGAGACGCTGTCTCCAAAAGACCATTAAAGAGAAAAATAATTATTAAAAAGCTACGGTTCCCTGCCTACTTTTAATGAATAAAAGAAAGAAAGTAAGTTAAAATCTAATGCCACATTTTAGCAAATTTAGGACTTCAAGTGAAGAAGTCTTCACTTCAGGTGTCCACATGTGCAGTGAACAAAACCAGAGTCGGTGTCCCCAGGTGTACGGGAACAGGAAAATCACAGTGTATTTATTAAATATGATATCATCTGAATTATTATTACTCATATTCTTTTAACCTTGATTTTGTATTGAGCTATTGTGAATTTCACACAAAATTTTTAAATCAAATTTAGACTCATATCCCCACCCATGGTCCCCACTACCACCAGAACTCATTCATTCTGCCATACATGTTAAGTCCTGTCTTGCATCTTTTTCTCAGTCTTCTTTAACTTTTTCAGAGCAGAAGTTTACTGTTTTGGTCTGTTCTGTGAACAACTCTTTTTTGTTGCTGTTTCCTTTAATTTTATATTACTTTGAAATATGCATATATACACACACTCCACAGATATACCACAATTACAAAGTCTAAAAATAAGGGGCTGGAGAGATGGCTCAGCAGTTAAGAGCACTGACTGCTTTTGCAGAGGACCCAGGTTCGACCCAGCATTAACATGAGCTAAGAACCGTCCTTAGCTCCAGTTCTAGGGGAGTCCAATGCCCTCTTCTGACCTCCATGGCATTGCACAACACGGGTACACCAACCTACATGCAGACAGTACACTCATAAACATAAAAAATCATATATAAATAAATAAATTAAAAAGTCTGAAAATAAACTATATGATAATTCCAAAACACATTTAAGGATTCACATTTTAACATTAAAGTTGCATGCAGGTAAAAAGAAATATAACTTTATATTCCTAAATTACATAGCAAGTTGATGTATGGTTTAATGTCTTTGAAGGAAGAGACTTATTCTTTCTCATAAATCTTAGAATGTAGGAAAACAGAAACTTCAAGCTATATCTATAGTAATATGTCAATGTGGTATTAGCTTTTCTAATAAATTTTCCACCTTGACTTACATATAAGGATTTGGTGCTAGGGTAAACAAATGAGGAACACCATATGTCATTTGTTTTTCTGAGTCTTTGTAACTTCACTTAGCATAACAGCTTCTACTCCCATTCATTTTCTTGATATTACTTATATTCTTAAAAGTTTAAACCACAGACATATGTTTTGAACTTTGGTTGGGCAAAAATGGTAAATACCAAAACAAAGCAAATGCATAGAAATCCTAATATTTTGAGTTTTACTTCTGTGAGCTTTAAGAATAATAAAAATAGCCGGGCATGGTGGCGCAAGCCTTTAATCCTAGCACTTGGGAGGCAGAGGCAGGTGGATCTTTGTGAGTTCAAGGCCAGCCTGGTCTGCAGAGAGAGTTCCAGGACAGCTGGGGCTACAGGGAGACCCTGTCTCGAAAAGACAAAACAAAACAAAACAAAACAAAACAAAACAAACAAACAACAAAAAAGAATAATAAAAGTAAAAAGAATAATAATAAAAAGGTGACCTTATCTGATCTGCCATCTTTATTTCATAAACTATATGTGGCCCTAATTTCCCTCTGGCCTTCCAAAGCTAAGAGTCCAGTGCAGATAAACTATTTTTATCCATTTGTGATAGTTTATATAAACACCTTATAGGTGCCAATGGAGAAGGAGGTTTAATAGTGATTAACATTATGAAATGCACAAAAATTCAATGAAAATTTAAACGCCACATATATTTTAGTTTCAACTTCAGTTTTATAAGTGTAACACAATGGATTTCTTGCCACCATAATGATTATGATATGCATCCACAGTATCTTTCTATTGGTGTCTGCAGTGTCGCTCAGCAAAGTCTAGGCTATTCAAGCCTGACACTCATGTTGTAATTACCACCATGAAACTCCACAATCTCATCTCTGAAAATATATGCATCTGATGGTAGTTTGAATAATGGGAAATATATCTGAGAAGCTTGTACATTTGAACACTTGTTCCCCAGGTGGTGACACTCTTAAGGAGGTTATATTTAGGGGGTAGGTATTCCTCGAGGAAGTCTGTCACTGACTTTGGGATTTGATATTGAGATTTTATAGCCTGGCTCTACTTCCTATTTATCTATCTATCTATCTATCTATCTATCTATCTATCTATCTATCATCTATCATTTATCTATCTCCCTCCTGTGTGTGAGTGAAAATATGACCATCCAGCTTCCTATTTGTGCCACCGTGCATTCCCTGGCTTTTGTAAAGCTCTCCATACATTGATGTATGTTATCCCTCTGAAACTTTAAGCCAAAATAAGCCCTTATATTCTTAAATTGCTTTGGGTCACTGTATTTTATCACAGCAAGAGAAAAATAACTAACATACATGACATTTTTCTTGTAGAGTCTGCTAGATTTCAGTGATGATTCTTTGATGCTGGACTATTTCTTTGCCCCAACACCATACTATACAAAGTGTGACATAGTTATTCCACTAAGACCATCTAGATCAGAAATATACCTCAAAAAACAAAAGGCTTTGCCAAACAGGTATTCCCTGCAACTGCCTTGTAAGCGAATAACAAATATTATTATATTTCTTTTCTTTTAGTTTCATTTCTATTTTTCATTTCTTTTTACTGCTATGTAGGAGAACAAAGAAAGGAATCTGTCTAACTCAGGCCCAGAGCACACTTTTCAACTTAAAACCAGATGTTCTGTTCTTCTTGAATACATTACAGGTACCATAACCTAGCATGGGTAGCTAATTCCTTCAAACTTCATCTTTCATGAAACATTCTCTCTTACTTAATACACCTCCAACCCTATTACTTTCCTTTTGTTTTCAAGAACATTGCAAGCTAATTCAAAGTGACAAGCTCAATAATGAAGTTGCTTAATAATGAATAAATTACTTGCTAAAGAAATTTTTGTGAGATGTAAAATGGGCAGCCTTCTCTTGTCCAAACAATATCAGTTTTCATTTGAGACATGAAAAACAATGGGTAATAGCAAGGAATGATTGAGTTGAGAACAATGAACACAGAAGATAACCTGACTGCTGGCAGATGAAAAGCAATGTGTGATTTGTGTTAATAAAACTCTCATTATGGGCTGGAGAGATGGCCTAGTGGTTAAGAGTGCTGATGGCTCTTGCAGAGGAACCGGGGGTTCGATCCCCAGCACCCACATGGCGGCTGAGAACCGTCTTTAACTCCAGTTCCAGGGGAATCTGACACCCTCTTCCGACCTCCGTGGCATTGCACAACACAGGTGCACAAACCTACATGTAGACAGTACATTCTTCATACACATACATAAATAAATAAAATTTAAAAAATTATAACTTGTTAAAATAAAATAAAATAAAATAACAAAACCCTCAATCTTAGCCAGCTTGAGTCCCAGGATTCAGTCTCTAGTACGCAGGAAGATAAAAAGGCAAAACCAAAGTGGTGAGGACAAAAGGTCAACACTGTAAAATGAAGCCGTTTAGAAAAAATAGGATGTGCAAGCTCTTAGGCCACAAGAATGATTGATGTTGGTTTTCTCTTCGAACAACCAATGTCCCTGGGTACATTTAAACAGAGCAATTGGAATATCATGTTACCATTTTAATAATAATGATTTTGTATCCATTGATACAAATCCCCAAAACTGAATCAACAGGATCATTATGTGATATAGTCTCATAACCTGTCAAACTTTATAAGACAAAATAATTGAGAATGCACAAATATAGAGATGCTAGGTATGTTGGCACACCTCTTTAAACCTAGCACTCAGAAAGCAAAGGCAAGTCGATCTTTGAGAGATCAAAAACAGTCTACATAGAAGGTTCCAGTCCAGCTAGGACTACAAAAAGACCCTGTCTCAAAACCAGCAACAATAAAATAAACACCCAATCTGCTCCCTGAATAAATTAATAGAAAACTAGAATACTATGTAAAGATGGGCCATTTGAAGAAGCATTCAGAAAAGAACATTTCATCTATATTGGGAACAGTAGAGTGAAATCTGACTCAACAGGTATCTGAATAAGTGGTTCTACATCCATTTACTAAGTGTTTTAGACTGGTAGTTGTAAAAAATGTACCCAATGTTCTAGGTATTGAGTATGCAGGAATAGGAGTCACAGAAAAGAAAGTAACCAACCCTGATGATCTAGATTGACCTGTATGGTATTCAATGAGGGCTTGGAGCTGGCCTGTGGGAATAGGCACAGCTGCCACTGCAGTCAAGATTCAGGGGAGTTTAAGCACGTTCTTATGCAGATAGCACTACTGAAGTTGGGAAGGGGATGTTATAAGAGGCTTAGAGACTGAAATGTCCAGATAAATGTTTCTTTGGGTGGAAATACTTGTTTCCAGGACAGGACAGGCTTTATGGTTGAGTGTGGTATGTGTTGGGGCTGTGTTTCACAAACAGGGGCTAACAATGCCCCAGTAATGCCTGTCAGTGGAGGTGGTGGTTTATGACCAGTTATGGGGGTTTTGTACAATCTTTCTTTATTCCAGACCCTGAGGAGGAATAGATTGGGGTGTGGTGCTGTAAGTTGGTCCAAATGCTTCCTACTCAGTGGATCATCATGGGGTTAAAGATTTCTATGTCTGTTGGAAGAGGAGTCTAAGGGGGTTGTCTGGTGCCTAGGAGCAAGAAAATACTCTTAATTTAGCCTGGGTGGTGTATTGAGCAATCAAACAGGCTACTGCAGTCATGGCGATTTTGTCGGAATCTTTGAAGACAATTGATTAAGTATGGTAAAATGGTGACTAAAAGGGGGATAAAACCAGGGGTCCCAAGGGGTGGGGGCAACCAGAGCAGCTTTTGTCTTATGTACGACCAAGATCCTCCCATTTCCAAATACAAGGGAAGTCCCAAGATCTGGTCCAGGAGTTTCTTGGTCACATCTCTGACTATCCCTGACTGGTTGGTATAGACACAGCCCTTGGAAAGAACAGGGCTCTCTCTTTGCAGCAGTCAGGAGGTCCAATGTTCTTTGGTTTTGGAGAATGACTACATCTAGAGAGCTTATATTGTTTTGGATGCTGGTGATAGAAGCCGCAATTTCATCTAAGGAGTCTGAGAAGACTTTAGATAGATATTTGAAGTATTGCGGAGAGCTGATGATTCCAGATATGTCTATGGTGAAGACAAAGGCAATGTCCAGTCTGTCCAGAATAGGGACTGGAAAGGAAGTTTTGGCAGAAGGGTGAAGGTAAGGATGATAGGATGCCGTGAATGGGACCTAGACTGTGAGATTGTTTGCGAGGATTTGGATATCAGGTTATTGGAAGGCTAGGGTCTAAACACCATAGCATTTGCAGGAGGACATGTGGAGGTAGAAGACACATGAGGAAGGAAACTCTTGAGGAGCTGAGGCAGAAGGAGTATGATATTGTAAAGAGACCAGAGACAACTTTTGAAGATGTGGACCAATATGATAGAGTGTTAATATTGTCCTCAAAATTATTTATTTTCTTAATAATGTTGTTGCTTGGAAGAGTTGGTAGTGCAAGAAGAAGTGAGGCTGATGAGGGTTTAGCATGGATTTTCATTGAATGTGAGTTGGGTAGAAGGATAGGTTGACAGAGTTTTACTAACAGTGTCAAGAAAAGATAGGACAATGTGGAGGGGAGATCAATTGGAAAAAGGGAAATGCATCTAGGGCATGGCAGGGGGATGTGACAGACAGAAAAGTTAATCCATCAGGGAATGGAGGGGGACGTGACTAGGGACAGGAAGTAGGAGTTCTGGAAAACCTGAGAGCATGTTTCCATTTACTATCATTTTGCTTCAGGGCAGTAGAAAATAGATTGTCTCTGAAGAGTTCCCAGTTTTGGTGGTGAGAAGGGGATTAGATTTGAAGGGTATGGTTGAAGAATGAGGTGGAAAGATAACCTAGAAAGTTTAACAGAAAGGGGATATTGAGAAGCAAGATATGTAAAGAGGGACTTGTGAGATGAAGAGGATATTGTGGAGTAGGTCTCCAAAATTGGTTTTTAAAGGATTTCAGTTGGGCACTTGTTGGCTGGATTTTTTTTAACAGAAGTAAGCCTGGTGAGAGTAGAACATATGCTATGAATTGATTAATGAATTGCAGGAGGGTGCTTGCCTTTCATTCAGGATTATGGAAAAGTCAGAAGAGTTGAAGTTTTTTTTTTTTTAAGGTTACCTATGAGTATGGGGTTTGGAAATGGGTCTGTAGTTAGGAAAAGTTATAAAATTCATGAGGTAAAAATCTCTGTGAGGAGAGGGGCTAGGAAAGCCAGGGACCTTTGGACCAAAATAGAAAGACAAATCCATCAGGTGGAATAGAAAGTGGAGTTAGTGGTTTTTAGGAGTTGGTGGGTTCAACTAAGGAGAAATATTCATCTGTCTGTAGCTAAAGTTTAAAGAACAGTGAGAAGGCCCCAGATGGAGCCATGGCAGGTGCAGGTGGAAGTCTAGGAATGGACATGGGTGCTAATACATAAGCTCTAAAAAATTCAGTAGGAAAGGGTTTTCCAGAAGGTGTGGAGCTTGATGAGACCTAAAAGAAGTAATTTTACTCACTCCATTGTCAGCTTGGTAAGAATGTCTTCAAGAGTTCTGTTAGTCCTATGGACATTTTCTAAGGAAATTCCTACTCAATATAGTATGTGAAATTGCCACAACATCTTGAGATACTGGATTGTGGACTAGGTGGCATTGGAGAAAAACTCCAGACTGTGCAAGCTGAAATGGGAAGTCGTTTCACAGACAACAAAATGAGGAAATTCTGGATTCCCTTATTGATCATGCCTCAACCCATATGATGAAGGCACTCACAAGCACCGATAGGAATTATTTTTTTATGGGTACATATGAGTGAAGTCGATTTGCCAATAGGTTCCAGGGGAGGCACCCTTTAGCCAGATGTGTGTGGTAGAGGGGACATTAGGATTTGGATTTGGATTGCTGACAGTCCCAGTAGAAAATAGAATTCCCAGAGAACTGTCTGTCTTGTGGGGTTAATTGGAATTGTATGTTTAGAAGGGAGAGGAAGGAGCTGTTATATGGTTGGAAAATGGAGTGAGGGTAAGAAAAAAATATCCCACGTGAGAACGTTTTGTGAATGTGACCATTGCAGGAGCAAGGTTGAATAGACATTGGAGAACAGGGTAGCTCTGGGCAATATCCTTAGCTAGAATGCTGACCTCATTATACCTTTGGAGATAGATTTTCCATCCTTGTGACACCCTCTACATTGAATTATGGCTGTCCCTCTCAGTAATTGGGCATCTTCAAACAGGTCATGAATAAGCTTGACATTGACTATGGGGGTTCCTCTAGGTAAAGAAACCCCTTTCCATATAAATGTTTGTATAAATGTTTATTGATTGTCCTTTGGAAAGCCTAGTGGCCTGGGTAAGGGCTACAACCTCAGGCTATTGGGAGGAGGTACATGGTGTCAGAGGTGCTGCATCTGTGATCTTACAGGATGGGGATAGAAAGATCAGGGCACCATTAAAAGATGGGAGTATCCAATGGCATATAGCTATGCCTTTTATGAACTCTCATTGATAAACCAGTTGTTTGCCTCCACGATGTGAGTGTAAGTTGAGGGCAAGGCAAGCCTAAGAATTTTAGAGTAGAATTTAATTGGAACAGAGGGTTCTAGTGGGGATATAGAAGATATGGGGAGGAAGGTGACTGATTTGAGAATGAATCAGGTCTGGAAATTGAGATAGGGTTTGACACAGTGTGCATCAAGGAGCTAAGTTCAGTCAGGGGTTAGGGTCTGTTGTGCATGACTGCTGAGAAGGTCCTTTAGGGAGTAGGATGAGAGAATTAAGAGTGAGTTGTGTAAGGATAGTTTATTGGTCTTGGGAATTAAAAGGGCTGTGGCAGCCATTGCCTGAAAGATGCATTGTACAAGGATTGGGTAATTAGTGAAATGTTGGGAGTCTATCTATTGAAGAACCTAAAGAGGCCTAAGAGAGAGGGATTTCTTTATGTAGATCAGTATTTCTAGGATGTTAGCAATTCTATTAGAGGAAACTATTTGTTTACCTTGGGTCTTTGGTAGGCAGTCCCATGAATAGGCAAGACACGTGACATCCCCAATCAACCAAGGTATTTAGTAAAGTGGTGATGTGTTCTATGCATATTTCTTTGGAGGGAATGCAGAATCATCATGGCCTGAGAATGAATGATGGATAAGACTGTGTAAGGATTGGGGACCACAAGTGAGGGGATAATGACAGCATTCATTTTCCTGTCCTCTTGAACTAGCCTACAGGAGCCATTTGGGTTTTTTGATCTCCAGGACAGGCATTTTATGGGAAAAGTTTATAGGTTTGATGAGGTTAGTGTTTAGAAGTAAGTGATCAGAGGATGGAGGCCTCTGCTTGTAGCAGGGAAGAGTGGATACCAGAAATGGGTGGCATCCCTTTAGGAAATCTTGACAGGATGGTAATGTTTAGCAGTTGTTTGTTTATCAATGTCCCAAACTTAGGGATGGATGGAAGTCCATAAGAGAAAGTGGACTTTAAGGAGGGGATGGGAAGTCCCAGTCAAGCCAGTGTCCAACAATAAACAAAATAGTTATTTAATTAAAAGGGGTAGTATATAACAGCCACAGATCTTTTTAGTGAGTCCCATCTTAAGAGGGACTTGGGACATTTGGGCATAAATAGTGTGATGTAATTAATTGTCTGAATGTACAAGATACCTTAGGGGTAAGCTTAGTATGATGAGGAACACCCAAGACTCCAATAACAGGAGATGATTGGGACCTTGATGAGGGTCCTGATCAGGAAGTTAGGATGACAAAGGGCACCCCAGTGCTGATCATAAATTAATAATGGCTTTGAGCCACCATCCCAGATAGCCAGACTTCCTTGTATAACTCTCCTTCAGCAAGTGGGGCATGTGAACACAGGCTGCTGCAACATAACAATTAGAATCTTGGGGTATTGTACCTGATTGATGACTCTAGAAGCATTCAATTTTCCAGTGGTACCATTGTCCACAGAGGTGACAGGCCAAAGGGAGGCACAGGTTTGTGTAAGTCTTTGCCCAGTGCTCTGAGTTGCCAGAACAGAAGCAGAGTCTGGGAGAAGTTTGTTGGGAAGATAAAAGATTAACCATCACCTTCTGGTGGGGTCAGGGGTTAGTACTTGGCCTTTTGATGTTTCCTTCTTGTTGATTTTTCCCTTTTTCCTCATCTTCCCAATTGCTAAAAACCTTAAAACATAGGGCTGTGGAAATGGGAATCAGGACCCAATCATAGCTGAAGAACTAACCACAGGCAGCAGGTTACTACTGGGTGAGGAAGAACTGATCTTTAAGGGAGTGACTCTAGATAGGCTTAATAGGGACCAGGGGACAAACTTGCACCGAAGGATGTCAGGAGATGCTAACCTACCTGGATAGGCATAAAATAAATGACAAAATTCATGAAATTCTGTGGTGGTGGTGCTATGAGAGGGACCAGATGGCAGATGGGGAACAGTGTATAAAGATAATACAATAGTGGATGAAATACACCAAAATTCAACAAAAATACTTTTAAAAACCTTAAATGCTACATTTAAGTGTTCTTGTTGGTGGGAGTTTAGGTCCCTGTTCTAGCTGTCAGGACCTACCTTGGCTGATATACTGGTTGTGCAGGAAGAGTGTATTAGTCACTTTTCTGTTGCTTTGATGAAACCACCATGACCAAGGGAACTTATAAAAGGAAGAGTTTATTTGAGCTTACAATTGATGGTTCCAGAGAATTAAGAGTCCATTGTCCTGTGGAGGAATTGAGGCAGGGGCTAGAGCAGAAAGCCTAGGTTCACATCTTCCAATGAGCACAGGAAACAAAGAGAGAGAAACCAGAGCCTGCAAGACTTATTGAACTCATGAACCCCGCCCCCAGTGATGTACTTCCTCCAGTATGGCCATAACTTCTAAGACTTCTCAAAACAGCACCACCAACTGGGGACAAAAATATCTGAATACTTGAAGCCTGTGGGGGACATTCTCATCAAACTACCACACTGAAGGTGGCTGAAGGCATGGAAATATGTAAGATGGTGAGTCTGGCCCTGAACAGGCCTGTATTTTCATCTATTTTCTGGGTTACTTCTCCAATTTTCTCATAGTTAATCTGTGTGGGGGTGTTCCTTTTCAAGCCCTGTAGGAGGCAGGTGACCAGGTGTCTGACACATAAGTTCTCTGTGTCATTAAGCAAGAAAGTACAGCAGGGCTCAGGCATGGGAAGGACATCACTCTTGGTGAGGTATAGGGTAGGCTGCATTTCATGGAGGACTTTGGTCTGAATACTGGCCTCCCAGCAAATTTTTTGCCTATCATTGAAGGTGGATATGAAGATATAACTGATAGCTACCCACATAAGAAAGTATGAGTGTACGAGGTGGAGAAATTCCTTCCTGAATTTGATGGGGCCAAATCTATGGCAACAAGGTGTCCCATTGTGCCTGAGAAAGGTCAGAGAGACAACCAACTAGTACTCAACCTTAATGTCCCCTTCTAGGAGGAGACATTCTGGACACCTCTAGATATGTGTGGATTTTTGACTTCACTTTTGTCTGGGTGGGAAAGAAGGCTTGGATGTAGCTGTCATAAATGGTAAAAGGCTTCTGGATTGCAGATGAGAGCAAGAGAGAGAGCGAGAGTGAGAGAAAGAGTGAGAGAGAATACAAGAATGCTTAGACAACTCCCATACGAACTCCCTAAAGCAATCAGTATGACCTTCAGGACAAAAGCCTCTCCCCACTGCCTACATGGCAATAAGCATGTGATAAACCATGGCCCTCAAAAGGGTAAGAATGTTGAACCAGCTGTCCTTTAGCTGATGTACGAGGCATGGGGGTTGATTGGAGTCCTATGGAGGAAAAGAACAAAAGAAAGAAGAGGTATTAGAGAAAGCATCTTGCTCATAAGATCCTGGGTTTCAGAACCAAAATGTTAGAAATAGGGGTCATAGTTAGGAAAGAAAGGAAATAACTTCAAAAGTTCAGATTGTTTTGTATTATAGCCAATGAGGGCATAGCTGCCGCAACAGTAAAATTGAAGGAAATTAACATATGTTTATATGTCTAAATGAAGCTATGGGGTTGAGTAGAGGTGTTTCTAAAAGGCTTAGGATCCCAATTGTTTACATAAGAGTGTTTCTAAGGATTTGGTTGGGGTTGCTATGTTCTGGTGCTGTATTTCAGAACAGGGGCTAACAACTCTGATAAGATCCTTCAGTGAGTTGGGGGGTTTAAAATCAGCCATCGAGTTTTGTGCAATCTCCCTTTGCATGTAAACCATGATATGTACCCATTAACACTTGCAGTATTAACATTGCACACTGTTCCACAGAAGTCATAATTCCAAAAAATACTCATATATTTTATTGCTGCTTAACAGAAAGTACATACTTTCCCCCTTGAAATATATCACTCACTCAACTTATCTGTTGTTTAATGAGAATTAATGACTGTCTAATATTAGAGACACTATCTAATAAAATATAGCACACCTGCAACCAAGCCACAGGTTATCTGCACAGTTTCTGGTAGTTTTGTGCAGATTACTCCACTGTGATGTCATAGATTGATTTTTCTATTGTGCATATTGGGGGAGAAGTTAAGGAAATCATTAAGATACCAAGTTTTATATTTAATCATATTTATATGATTTATCATAATCATATATGTAATATAATTTATATTATATACATAATATAAACTATAATCATAATTATAGTTGAAGGAGAGAGAAAAATCTTCCATGACATAAACAAGATGATAGAATACATGTCAAGAAAATCAACCCTTGAGAAAAAACATGAAGCAATTCAAAGGACAGAAGAGAGGAACAACTACCCCCAAGCACCTAGAAAGAGAAACTAATAAAAACATAACTGCAGAAGTAGAAACGGAGACTAAAATTGGAAATGGACAATAAGGTGAAAGGAAGCAACATGCATCTTTATGACCTTAAATATTAATGGACTAAACTCCCTGTGCTGGATAGATTTAGTGTCAACTTGACACACCTGGGTTGAGTGAGCCTCAACTGGGGAATTGGTTCCATTGGACTGGCCTGTGGCCACATCTATGGAGTATTGTCTTGATAGTCGAGCAGTGTGGGAGGGCCCAGCCCACAATGAGTAATGCCACCCTGGGCAGGTTGTTGTGTACAGTATAAGAAGGCGGGCTGGGCATGAGCCAGAGAATCAAGCCAGTGAATGGCATTCATCCATGGCCTGTGCTTCAGCTCCTGCCTCCAGGTTCCTGCCCTGAGTCCTTGCCCAGGAGATGTAAGCTGAATAAACCCTTTCCTCCCCAAGTTGGTGTTGGTCGGAGTGTTTTGTCACAGCAATGGAAGACAAACTAGAACACTCCCCAATCAAAAGGCATAGCCTGGGAGATTGGATTAGAAAACAAAACCCATCTATATGCTGTCTACAAGAAACCCTTCTCAATCTCAAGGATAGGCACCAACTTAAGGTGAAGGGAAAGAAAAAAATATTCTAAGCAAATTGTACCAAAAAGAAAGCAGATCTTGATATTTTAATATCAGACAAAATAGACTTCAGAGTAAAAGAAATCAGAAGAGACAAAGAGGGCCATTACATCTTTATCAAATGAACAATTGACCTTGAACACTTCACAAACATGAATATATATGCACCAAACTCTGGTGCACCAAACTTTATAAAGACAATTCTTCAGGACCTCAAGGCACAGATTAACCCCAGTACACTAATAATAGGGGACTTCAATACCCCACTAAATCCTTTGAACAGATCAACCAGACAAAGAATAAACAGAGAGATATCTGAACTGAATGATACCATACACCAAACGGACCTCACAGCCATCAACCAAATATTCCACCCAAATACCAGAGAATACACTTTCTACTCAGCACCCCACGGAACATTCTACAAAACAGACCACATACTGGGACACAGAAGAAAACTCAACAAATTGAAAAAACCTTGAAATAATTTCATGCATTCTATCAAACCACAGTGCAATAAATCTCAATATCAACACTAGGAGCACTACAACTGACAAGAACACATGGAGACTAAACAACACTCTCCTGAATAATTAATGGGTCAAGGAAGAAATAAAGACAGAAATAAAAAAAAATTCCTGGAATTGAATGACAATGATAATACAACACAACCAAACCTATGGGACACTTTAAAAGCAGTCCTAAGAGGAAAGTTTATAGCCCTGAGTGCAGACATCAAAAAACAGAAACAGCACAAGAGAATGATCTAACATTGCAGCTAAAAGCACTTGAGAGACAACAACAAATGAACCCTAAACACAGCAGACAGGAAGAAATAACAAAAAATCAGAGCAGAAATCAATAAAAGAGAAACAAAGAAAACCATACAAAAAAATCAATGAATCCAAAAGTTGGTTCTTTGAGAGAATTAACAAGATAGACAGACATCTAGCCCAAGTTGACCAAAAGAAAGGAGGAACAATTCAAAATCAATAAAATCCTTGATGAAAGGGGAAATATCATAACAGACAATTTAAAGATCCAGACAATCATACAGGAATACTTCAAAAACCTATGCTATACTAAGTTTGAAAACCTAGAAGAAATGTATGAATATGTGAAATCCTGGGAATTAACAAAGCCCAGCCAAGAAGAGATTGACAGCTTAAACAGTCCCATAATACATGAAGAAATTGAAGATGTAATAAGAAACCTCCCAACTAAAAATAGCCCAGGCCCAGATGGTTTCACAGCAGAATTCTATAAAACATTTCAAAAAGACTTACAACCATTATTACTGAAATTGTTTAGAAGGATACAGAGGGAATTCACCCAAATTCCTTTTATGAAGACAGCATCACTCTAACACCAAAACCAGGCAAAAATTCAATGAAAAAAGAGAACTATAGACCCATCTCATTAATGAACACAGATACAAAAATTCTAAACAAAATACTTGCAAATTGTGTACAGACCCGCTTCAAGGATATCATCCATCATGACCAAGTTGGATTCATACCAGAGATGCAGGAATGGTTCAACATACAAAAATCAGGGCTGGAGAGATGGCCTAGTGGTTAAGAGCATCGACTGCTCTTGTAGAGGACCAGGGTTCGATCCCCAGCACCCACATGGCAGCCAAGAGCTGTCTGAAACTCCAATTACAGGAGAACTCCAGTTCCAGGGGAATCCCACACCCTCTTCTGACCTCCGTGGCGTTGCACGTCACGGGTGCACAGACTTGCGTGCAGACAATACATTCATACACATACGGAAATAAATAAAAAAAATCTTTAAAAAACATACAAAAATCAACAAATATCATAAAACATATAAATGGACTGAAAGACAAAAAGCACACCATCATCTCAATTGATGCAGAAAAAGCCTTTTGACAAATTCCACCATCCCTTCATGCTTAAAATCCCAGAGGGAATTGGATTGGAGGGATAATTCTTCCATGTAATCAAAGCCACATACAGGAAACACACAGCCAATATCATTCTAAATGGGGAAACGACAAAAACAGTCCCTTTAAAGTTAGGAACTCGGCAAGGCTGCCCCCTGTCACCACTTCTCTTCAATATAGCGCTTGAAACACTTTCTAGGGCAATAAGGCAAGAAAAGGAAATTAAAGGAGTTCTAATTGGAAAAGAAGAAATCAAGCGTCCCCTTTTTGCTGATGATATGATTGTTTACTTAAGGCATGCTATAATCTCCACTAGAAAACTCCTAAAAATGATTAAGAACTTCAGTAAAGAGGCAGGGTACAAAATTAACCTAGAAAAATCAGTAGCCAAAAAAAAAAGAGAGAAAGAAAAAAAGCCTTTATACCAACAACAAGCAACTGAAGAAGGAATACAAGGAGACCTTCTCACTCACAATCACCTCAAAAACAATATAATACCTAGTAACAAACCTAACCAAAGAGACCAAAAATATCTACAAAAAAAATTTAACCCCTGAAGAAGGAAATTGAAGAAGACATCAGAAGATGGAAAAACCTCTCATGCTCATGTATTGGGAAAATTAATATATTAAAAAATATCATTTTACCCAAACACTTGTACAGATTTAATACAATCTCAATTAAAATTCCCAAGAGTTTGTTCAAAGTCTTGGAAAAAAAAAAGTTCTTAATTTCTTTGGAGAAACAAAAGACTTCAAATAGTCAAAGCAACCCTGAGTGAAAAGAACAATACAGGGGGGATCTCTATACCAGACATCAAACTATACTACAGGGCTATAGTCATAAAAAAACCAGCTTGGTGCTGGCACAAAAACAGACCTGTTGACCAATGGAGCAAAACTGAAGATCCAAACTTGAGCACTTACAATTTCAGCCATCTCATATTTGACAAGGGGGGCAAGAAGTCACAATGGAGGAAAGATACCATCTTCAGCAAGAGATGTTGGCAAAACTGGATCACCACTTGTAGAAGAATGAAATTAAACCCCTACCTCTCACCCTGTATAAAAGTCAACTCCAGATGGATCAAAGACCTCAGCGTGAAACCCCAAACTCTGAAGGCAATAAAAGAAAAATTTGGCAGCAGACTACAAGATGTAGTTGTAGGAAAAAAGACTTCCTAAATCAAACAGCAGCTGCACAAGAATTAAGGTTGAGAATTGACAAATAGGACTTAATTAAACTCAAAAACTTCTGTACAGCAAGAGAAACAATCAAGGAATTGAAGAGGAAACCCACAGAGTGGGAGGTATCCTTCACTGCAGATACATCTGACAAAGCATTGATTTCCTGAAAAGATGTAGCAAAGAGCTGAACAGAGACTTCACAAGGGAGGAATTAGAGATGGCTGAGAAACGTCTTAAAAAGTGTTCAATGTTGCTAATAATTAAGGAAATGCAAATGAAAACCACTTTAAGATATCATCTCACTCTAATAAGACCAGCTAGATCAAGAAAACAAATGATACCAAATGCTGGAGAGGTTTTGGGGAAAGGGGAACACACATCCATTGCTTGTGGGGATGTAAAATTGTACAGCTACTATGGAAAGCAGTGTGGAGAACACTTGGAAGACTCAAAATGAGCTTACTACTTGACCCAGTCATACCACTCCTAGGGATATACCCACAATACTCACCCTACCACTGAGATCCATGCACAGCTATGTTTATTGCAGCTCTGTTCACAATAGCAAAAAGCTGGATCCAACCCAAATGCCCCTCAACTGATGAGTGAAAATGTGGTATATCTACACAATGGTGTTCTATACAGCAGTAAAAAAAGACAACATCATGAACTTTATAGGTAAATGGATGGAGCTGGAAGATATTATGTTAAGTGAAGTAACACAGTCCCAGAAAAACAAATGATGAATGGTATCACTCATCTGTGAATGCTAACTCCAATAACCTAGTCATAAATATTTCTTTTGGGGAGTGATGCATTTTGGAAAGAACAACAACACCAATAACAGAAAAAAGATTGCAGCAAAGAACTGACTGAAATGGTGAATCTGGTGGGGTGGGTTTTTTTGGGGGGATAGAGGTCTAGATTGGATTTGTAACATAATCTTGTACAAAAATATATAAAACAATAAATTTAAAAAAATGAAAAAAAAGAAATAAAGAGTGAAATAAAAGTATACATGGAACTGAACGAAAAAGACAATACCACACAACAAAACTTGTGGGAATGTACTGTCTGTATGTAGGTTTGTGCACCAGTGTCATGCAATGCGTCAGAGGTCAGAAGACAGTGTTGGATTCTCCTGGCACTGGAACAAAACACGGTTCTCAGTCGCCATGTGGGTGCTGGGGATCGAACTCGGGTCCTCTGCAAGAGCAGTCGGAGCTCTTAACCTCTAAGTCATCTCTCCAGCCTATATTCACCTATTTTTAAAGTGATGTTTTTCTCTGTGGCAGCCTGCCTTCCAGCTCTGAGTCCTGCCCTACCACTTGGTGCAAGTTTGTTTTTGGTTCCCTGTCGCATAAGGAACCTGTTACCTCCATCCTGTAACTCCCATTTTGTCTGAGGGCTCTCCACCCCATCCCTTGATCTGTCTTGGTATCTCCACCCCACACCTTTACCATTGCATCACTCTGCTAGGATCTTGGTAAAGATTAATTTAATAATGTTCTCCATTGGATGATCTTTATCAATATTCTGGATTAGAAAACAAAATTGCCTTTCTAGGTATTCCACATAAAGTTACCTGTTTGAATGTTGAACTTTTGTTTCTAAAGTTTAATTTTGAGATGTTTGAATGTTCAGTTTTTGTATTTCAACTACAATAAACCAACTCTTTTGTAAAAATAAATAAATAAATGGGTACTTTGGGAAAACAAAGTTGAGTAATGATCTTAGATATTTTTCAAAAGAATTAACACGAGATATTAAATTTAAATATTTTCCTGATCAATAAGTTATCTCCTTGATTCTTGTCTCAATCCTGGTTCTACGACATGCTTCTTATTGTTTGAGAATATAAATTAATGATTACTCCAGTGTGTGATATCTCCTATAGACAATTGCTAAACTCCTTATTCAATAATTAAAAAAACAACAACAGGATTTTCAAGGTCCATATATTAACTAAGACTATGTTTAAACAGCTCTAAACATTTAAAGAAATACTGGTCATTAAAAAGAAAACTGCTTCAAGGGTTGCAAAGACATCTGTAAGCTTCTAGATAATACTAATATGTTCATAGTTATTATAATAATTGCTGTGGTACCCAAAAAATTCACTCTGATCCTTTAGCTTGTACCACACACCCAGTTAGAGCCTCACATTTGATGGATGCAGACAAGTATTGGGGTTCACTGTACCTACTGGCAAATGCCCTTTGAGTTTATCTATGTTATGCAATTCTTAATTTTGCGACACTTTTCCCTTCTGTCCAACAACAAGACGTGCAAAACTCCCTGGACCACATGGATATAGGTCAAAAGGAAACAGTTTCAATTATATTGGTACTGGACGAAACGAAAATATTTTGGTGAGCTTTATCTAGATCCTGATCAGCTTATTTCCTGTTTACAGGTATGTGATACACTATAAATCAGGATATGGAGGAAAGGGAATAAAAACAGGCTTCTTTTATTTTCAATAGAACAGCCTTCATTTGAGACAGAAATAAGAAAATTGTTATGACTTTTTCTCTGGTAGGGGGCCAATGCCTGCTTGGCATGTGATTTTGGATCTTGTTTTTCTCCATTTTAGGCCATAAATTATTTCTTATTATTGGATTTTTGGTCAAGCTTCATCTACATGTTACACAGTAATTAAAGTACCAGACTGCTGTTACTAATCTTCTTGGATATTTAATATCAGCTCTGGATGCTTATCTATACTAATCTGATCAGAGTGACTTGAACAATTTTTTGCCCCTGCCACTGTAAGGCCAAATAATTCCCAGAAGATTATGGAGTATCTCAAAATGTTCTATAACTGTGTTCATTGGGGCCATAGAAACACCACTAGATGTAATCTAGCCAGTGTCTAATCCACAAAGAGGAGAGTCAACACACTTTAAAAGTTCTAAGTCAAATGAGATCCCTGACTTATTTTCACATAAAGGGAACTGGTAAAAGAAAGGTAAAAGGAAACAGAGACCAATCGTCCCCTGAAGATGAAATCCTCAACTGACCTTTACAGTAAATGAAAATTAAGTAATTTGTGCCAAATGCTGTGTTTTATACACTCAACAGACATGTATAACCAAATATTAAGGATCAGCATGTTTTTTTAAGAGTTCAAGGGCTTCAACTTACCAGATATAAGATATAAGTTTATATAAATTATTCTGGACACTTATTCCTCACTAATGATTTTTATTATAATACTTTATTGGAATTTTGTATATTTCATTCATATTTTCAGCTCAATTTAGACATATTCCCCTTTTCCCTCTCCCCACCCCACTCCAGTTTCTGCATTATGCCATACATGTCCTGTATCTTTCTCTCAGTTTTTTAAAAGTTTTCCTCTGCGAAGAATTATTGTTTGGGGCAGAATTTAACTATATCAATCCATTCTTTGACCCGTCCTTATGTTGTTGTGGTTCCCTGCCAATTGTATTGTTCAAAAATATGCCTATATAAAGGTCATATATGTACCAGAATTATGTCCTCCAGGAATAAATTGTATGTTAATCTGATATATGTTTAGTAGTTCACATTTTCCCTTTAATTTTATATTACTCTAAAATATGAATATATACCTTCCACCCATATACATTAATTATAATGTCTGCAAGTAAGTGGTAAGTTAATTCTAGGGCTCATTAAGAGATTCACATTATAACATCACAGTTGCTTTCAGATAGAAAGAAATATATAGGAAGCAAAGGCAGGCAGATCTTTGTCAGTTCAAGGTCAGCCTGGTCTACAGAGTGAGTTCCAGGTTAGCTGGGGCTACAGGGAGACACTGTCTCGAAAAGACAAATCAAAAAAGAAAGAAATATAACAATAATGTTTCTCAGCTTGCCTTTCAATTAGGGGATTTGGTACTAGCATCCACTAATGAAGGAAAATATTCTCCTTTTGTTTTGTAGGGAGGACTGTGTTGCTTCACGCAACATAATGGCTTCAAGTTCCATCCATTTACCTGCAAAGTTCATGATGTCATCTTTCTTTACCTCTGAATAGAACTCCATTCTGTAGATATATACCACATTTTTGTTATCCACTCGTCAGTTGAGAGGCATTGTGTTGGTTCCAGCTCTTCACTACTGTGAAGAGAGCTGCAGTAAACACAGATGTGCATGTATCTTTGCAGTAGGATGAGTCTTATGAGTATATACCCAGGAGTGCTATTGCTGGGTCAGGTGTTAGGCTCATTTTTAGTCTTTTAAGGGTTCTCCACACTGCTTTCCACATTGATTTTATGAGTTTACAATCCCACCAGCACTGGATGAGTGTTCCCCTTTACCCACAACCACTCCAGCATTTGGTGTCTTTTTTTTTTTTATCTTAGCCAGTCTTATTAGAGTGAGATGATATCTTAGAGTGGTTTTAATTTGCATTTCCTTAATTATTAAAGATGTTGAACACTTTTAAGATGTTTCTCAGCCACTTTACTTCCTCACTGTGAAATCTTGTTCAACTCTTACTTCCATCTTTTGAGGAGTCATTTGATTTTCTTGTTTTCTGAGTAGTTTATATATTCTGAATATTAATTCTCTGTCAGATGTATCACTGGTGAAGGTTTCTTCCCACTTTGTGGATTTTCTCCCCACTTCCTCTTATTGTTTCTTTTGCATGACAGAAACTTTTGAGTTTGATGGGTTCCCACTTGTCAGCTGTTGACCTTATTTCCTGTGAGGCTGCTATTTGATATAGAAAGTCTTTTCCTATTCCTATATCCTGTGGATTGCTACCAAATTTTTTTATCACCTTCAGAGTTTCAGGTTTTTTGTCTTTTGCTTTTTTTTTTTTTGGGGGGGGAAGAGTAGGGGGTTAAGTTTTGTTCTTCCACAATGGTGATCCAGTTTGGCCAGCCACCATTTGTTAAAGATGTTGTCCTATCCTCCATGAGCTTTTATTGGGCCCCTTCATCAATATGAAGGTGGCTGAAAATTGTATGTAGCTCAAGTTTTGGGCTTTGTCAGTTGGTGTTTCCGTTTGTCAACGGGTCTGTATTGGTGCCAGTAGACCAGGCTGTCCATTTATGACTTAGCTCGCCTAGAATATAGCTTGAAGTCTGGTAAGAGTTGATACTCTGGTAATTGCATTTTTTTTTTTTTTTTTTTTTGCTCAGGGTTGCTTTAGCTATTTGGGGTCTTTTGTTTTTCCATATGAATTTAAGGATTTCTTTTTTCCAAGTCTGTGAAGAAACTCATGGGGAGTTTAATTAAGATTGTATTGAATCTGTATATTAACGTGGGTAGAATGGAAATTTTTACTATATTAATTTTTCCAATCCATGATTATGGGAGGTTTTTCCATCTTTTGATGTCATCTTCAATCCCCTTCTTCAGCAGTTTAAAAAAATTTGTAGAGATCTTTGATGTCTTTGGTTAGGTTTGTTCCCAGGTATTTTATGAGTGGGAGGATCTCCTTATATTCCTTCTCCAGTTGCTTGTTGTTGGTGTAAAGAAATGCTACTGATTTTTCGTAAGTTAATTTTGTACCCTGCCACTTTACTGAAACTATTAATTGTTTGTAGGAGTTTTCTGGTGGCATTTTTAGCATCCCTCAGGTAAGCTATCATTTCATATTCAAGGAGGGATAGTTTGACTTCCTCTTTTCCAGTTAGTATTCCTTTAATTTCCTATTCTTGCCTTATTACCCTAGTGAGCATTTCAAGCACTATACTGAGGAGGAGTGGTGATAGAGGGCAGCCTCTGGGTTCCTTCCTTTAAGGGGCATGCTTCTAATGTTTCTCCATTTAGGTTGATATTGGCTGTGGGTTTGTTGTATATGGCTTTGATTATATTTAGGAATTTTCCCTTCAGTATGATTCCCTCTAAAACTTTAAATATAAAGGGATGCTGGATCTTGTCAAAGGCTTTTTCTGCATCAATTGAGATGATTGTGTTATTTTTGTCTTTCAGTCCATTTATATGTTTTATTGATACTTATTGATTTATGTATGTTGAACCATCCATGCATGTCCGGTATTATTCTAACTTGATCATGATGGATGATCTTTTTGATGGGAGTCTGTATGTGATTTACAACTATTTTCTTGAGAAATTTTGATCTGTGTTCATGAATGAGATGGGTCTGTAGTTTTCTTTTGTGGTTGTGTCTTTGCCTGCTTTTGGTACTAGAGTAATGCTGGCTGCTTAGAAGGAGTTTGGGAGATTTCCCTCTGTTTGTATCCTTCTGTATAGTTTGAGTATTGATGGTTGTAAGACCACTTTAAATGTTTTATAGAATTCTGCTGTGAAACCATCTGGGCCTGGGCTTATTTGTTTGGGAGATTTTTAATTACATCTTCAATTTCCTCAAATATTATGGGTCCACTTAAACTCTCAATCTCTTTGTGATTAAGATTTGGCTGGTACCAGGATTTCAGATATTGTCCATTTCTCTTAGGTTTTCAAAGTTAGTAGAGTATAGGTTTTTGAAGTATTCTTGTATGATTGCCTAGATCTTTGCCTTATCTGTAGTGATGTTTCCATTATTATCACAAATACTAATGACATGGAGTTGCGTATCTTTTCAAGGAACCAGCTTTTGAGCTTTTGGGTCCATTGATTCTATTTATTGTTTCCTTTGTTTTCATTTCATTGATTTCTGCTCTTGCTTTTGCTATTTTTACTTGTCTGTTGGTTTTAGGGTTCATTTACTGTTATTTCTCATGTCTTTTTAGCTGTATTGTTAGAGTGTTTATTTGTCACCCCCCCCCCTTTTTTTTTTTGCATGTACTTAGGCTATAAATTTCCCTCTTAGGACTGCTTTTTTTTTCTTCTTTTTATTTTATTTTAACAAATCTAGATCCGTGCCCCTCCCATTCGCCCATCCCACCAGAGCTCATGCATTATGCCAAGCATGCTTTTCATCTCTTTCTCAGTCTTTCTCAATATTCTCCATGAGGAACTTGACTGTTTTGAGCAGAAGTTCACTGTTTCAGTCAGTTCTTCGATTCAGTCCTTTCTGTTGTTGTTGGTGGTGGTGTTGTTTCCAATATGCATCATTCCCAACTGCTTTGGACAAAAGCTCAGGGGGCCATACACAAGAAATACTTACAACTAGGTAATTGGCACTAGCATCCACAGATGAGGGATACCATTCCTACTCGTTTGTTTTTCTGAGACTGTGTTACTTCACTCAGCATGATATCTTCCTAAGCTCCAGCCCATTTACTGAAAAAACTCATGATGTCATCTTTCTTTACTGCTGCATAGAATTCCATTGTGTAGTATGTACCATATTTTTCTTATCCACGCATCAGTTTGAGGGGCATTTGGTTTGGTCCCAGCTCCTTGCTATTGTGAAGAGAGCTGCAATAAACATAGCTATACATGTGTCTCTGCGGTAAGATGAGTCTTGTGGGTACATGGACAGGAGTAGTATGGCTGGGTCAGGTGGCAAGTTCATTCCAAGTCTTCCAAGGGTTCTCCACACTGCTTTCCATAGTGGCTGTATGAGTTTACATAGCCACCAGCAGTGGGATGAGTCTTTCTCTTTCCCCCTACAAACTCTCCATCCACCTGGTATC